>OZ023072.1:14439801-15039034 GCA_963992785.1 Tenthredo livida | reverse complement strand
GAGCGATAACAAAACAAAATAATGCAAAAATAAATAACTCGACAACCTCGGTCCTCGTGGAACAAAAATTACAAATTAGAGACTGGAATATGCCCGTAAGGCACAATAACTAATCCACAGAATTATTACTTAAAATTAACTTAAACTAACTCTGCCTTCGTAGGCGAAACAAAAAAAAAAGTAAACCAAATTCAAAATATAACAACGATCTGAATCTCTCCGTGAGAGGAAGAGAGCGCGACAGTGACGTAGTCAGACTATCTTTCTCGCACTCACGTGCGAAAACCTACGGCTCTACAAAAGCACTATTACGTGACACAAAACTCAAAAATCTTACTCCAAGACCAAAACTCAAAACTCTATTACTGCGTGAGACACTGGTGACGGCCTACCGACTCGGAGGTCGTCTTAATTTGATTTGCAAAAATCTCTAAAAGCCTCGTGGCTCGGAAAATACGGCAAGATGGCTGATGGCCGTTTGCCGAATTCAAATTCGTATGAGTCAAATTGGCTAACGCTTACCGTTTTCCAGCCAAGATGCAAGGCCTCGTAGCGTCTCGACGACGAGCCCTCGGATTCACTAAACTCGAACTCAACAGACTCAAACGTTTTCCCGCAGGAAATTCACCCCAAATTCAGCCTCGTGGCTACTACAAAATATAATTTCTACAATTTGAGCGAGCCCTACAGCTCGGGGCTCTACCTGCGAGGCAGGCCTACGGCAGAGTGATCAGACGGCATGGTGCCGGTACTTAGCGCCCTCAATAGGCGATCGATTATCGATTTTGCAAATCTACTGCGAGATCCTTAAATATGGCGACCTATCGTCGCGGCGCGCAAAATTCGAAGTTCACCACGGTGTTTGTAGCTCGCTAAATCGGAGGATCACGGGCTGCAGATTCTTCTTGGTGGCGGGAATCTCTTCCACCACCGATATCCCACGTTGCAGAATGCCCTTGGCACTCCCCCGTGTCCTCTCGTTTAATCGTTGGAGGTAGTCTGGCCAGTACTATCCTCCGGAGCTTTTAGGTGGCGTTCGTCGAAAAGGATCCCAACAGTCGATATTTGGCGTCGTACGTTCGTCTGATCGGGTCTCCGTTGCAATTTTTAGCCGTCGTCGGGGCCTCGTCTCCCACATAATAGAGAAAAGGTAAAAAAAAAACAAAAAGAATAAGAACTAAATTCTACAGTCTTAGATCGGTCACGGTCGCCTCTCGGAGAGTTTATAGCCTCAGGGCTAACCAAAACGCATTCATGCTTCTGTCATGCATCCACCCTTCGTAACTACGGTCGTCTAAGGGTTCGGGAGTCACTTGTAACACGCGTTGCAAAATGCAATGTTACAAATCATATTATATGGTTATATATTTATGTTATATAATTATGTAAGGTGTTGTCGGTCATGCTAATGGTTTTATATCAGTTAATCAGTGATGCAGTGAATCAGTGAACAATAATCACAGTGAAATAGTGCGACGTCCGTGGTTTCACGCCGATGACCGGTATTATTTAATAAATCTGCATGATGGCCTGTTGTAATTGCACGGAACAGATCCTCTAAGCTAGATTCAAATATAGATAAAGAATAAACCAACGAACCTGGCAAAATATTATTTCACTTCAAAACGAAGCAAGTGAAAAGAAGGTTATGATAACTTACATTAAACGGTATGTACGTACATTGATTTCTACTGGATTTTACATATAATAGATGAATAGACCAGCCTTAACTTCTCTATTTCCACTAAATTCATGACTCGTTATTTGTTGATGGATTTGAATGTTTCCTACCATCACTTGCGATGCAATTCTGGATCTCTTGGCGTTAACATACTGCCGACGATAACTTTCAGCGCCCATGCCATCTTTGCATTCACCTGTTCAGCGAAGGTAGCCTACAATTCATAGCTCCAACGTAATAAGAATGTTAGGAAAATTAGTCGTGATATGAAACCTCTCATTCAATCCTTTGTCATTTTCTATGTTTCACAGTCGGCTAGACTTTTCCTATCCGATCATCGATCCATTGGAATAGTCGGAGATAATGCTTTGACAAAATGACGTCCCGAACGATGGTTCCGATTATCAATCCGTTGAGATAGACGAATATAACACCTCGGCTAAACAGCGTCCCAAGACAAAGGTAGCCCACATTTCATGGCTCCGAAATGATAACAATCCTAGGAAAATTAGTACTCATATACTAAAATCTCTCCTTCAATTCTTTGTTATTTTATATCTTTTACAGTCACCTGGACCATTCCTATCCCATTATTAATCCATCGGAACAGAAGAGCATAACATTTCGGCAAGACGATGTCCCATAACAGAAGTAGCCCACAGCTGCTCCAAAGTTATAACACTCTACGTATCTTCTTCAAATGAACCAACTTCGACCAGCCTACCAATCGCTAACTTCACCTACTTATACATCAGCACCACAAACTAATTATCGAACAGACTAATATATTTGAAATTGCTGATCATTAGAAGTGTTAAAATAGTACAGTACATGTCGTATACTATTTTGTTCAACTCAGTGTGCGAAATTCTTTACCTGTAAAAAACTCTAAAAAATAGGAAAGTATAGTATATATTCAAATATTAGTGACAGCGGCCGGGTGAGGACAGGGTCCAAGAGCAGAGCGCCTGGTCAGGGTGCAGGGGGCAAAGCCCCCGCTGGGGATGCAAGGGGCGAAGCCCCTGCTAGGGGTGCAGGGGGCAAAGCCCCCGCTGGGGATGCAAGTGGCAAAGCCCCTGCTGGGGATGCAAGGGACAAAGCCCCTGCTGGGGATGCAAGGGGGCGAAGCCCCCGCTGGGGGGTTGGGGGGGCTTTGCCCCCCCATTAAAAACAAAATACTTTCAAAAATGATTTTCAATAGCATAAAATCAAGATTCGCGGCAGCGAATCGCCGCCAAGTACCCGTAGGCAGGCGAGAGCTACCGCGAGTCTACTTTCTCGGGGGAACTCTTATACCTGTAAGCACGAGGTCATAACTTCGGAACGCGTGAATATTTTTCGATCAAATTCTCAAAACAGATATTCCCCCACCACACGACTTCGCTGTATAAATTTGATCGAAATCGGTACACTGGTTTTCGAGTTATTCGTCGCTAAAGTTGATGAAAAAAATTCTTCTCCTTCTTCCCCCACATCTGACATCAGGTTTTTCGCAGACTGTCCGTACATTTCTGAACGAACGAGGACACAGGTCGACTTGAACTTCGAAACGTGGTTACAAGTCATTGAATTCTCGCCCCCTATTGATTTTGGCATGAATCTGAATCCGCACTCGGTCGGTATGTGATAATCAAGTTACGAAGTGAGCTACGACGGTCGACGAAATCAAAATGGCCGTCGGATCGCTATCGGATCGTGTTAATGATGATTAATATATCATAATTTATATATCATATTATATAGTTATATGTCTATATTATATAATTATATAAGGTGTTATCGGCCATGCTAATATAGTTCAATATCAGTGAATCAGTGAATAATAATCAGTGAAATAGTGCGACGACCGTGGTTTCACGTCGATGACCGTTATTATTGAGAATAATTAATTGACATCTGCATGATGGCCTCTTGTAATTGCACGGAACGGATCCTCTGAGCTGGGTTCAAATATAAAAAGAGAATAAAACAACAAACCTGGCAAAATATATATATATTTTCTTCTACTACTAAACGGAGCGAGTGAAAAGGAGGTTACAATGATTTTTACATCACAAACGGTATGTATTGTATGTACGTATTTTACTAGATTTTACATTTGTTCACACAATGTAATAGATAGATGAATAGAACAGCCTTAACCTCCTGATATCCTCCTACCGAAATATATATTATAATAATACTGGAACGTGCGCCGACGGCTTATTATTCCGTTGAGCTAAACGAACATCAGACTTCGTTGAAACAGCGTTTCGAGACAAAGGTAGTCCACGCTCCAAACTGATCACAATGCTAGGACAATTAGTACTAATATTCTGAAATATTTCCTTCAATTCTTTGTTATTCTATATCTTTCGCAGCTACAATCACATGGACCATTCCTATCCTCTTATAAATTCATCGGAATAGACGGAGATAAGACTTTGACAAAACGACATCCCAGAATCCCAGAAGAAAGGTTCCGCTTTTTAATCCGTTGAGCTAGACGAACATAAGACTTCGTTGAAACAGCGTTTCGAGACAGAGGTAGCCCACGCTCCAAACTGATAACAATGCTAGGACAATTAGTACTAATATTCTGAAATCTTTCCTTCAATTCTTTGTTATTCCATATATTTCGCAGCTACAATCACCTGGACAATTCCCATCCTCTTATAAATCCATCGGAATAGACGGGGATAAGACTTTGACAAAATGACATGCCAGAAGAAAGGTTCCGCTTATTAATCCGTTGAGCTAGACGAACATAAGACTTCGGTAAAACAGCGTTTCGAGACAAAGGTAGCCCACACTCCAAACTGATAACAAGGCTAGGACAATTAGTACCAATATTCTCAAATTTTTCCTTCAATTCTTTATTATTTTATATATTTCGCAGCTACAATCACCTGACCATTCCTATCCTCTTATGAATCCATTGGCATAGACGAACATAACATTCTGGCAAGACAATGTCCCAAGACAGAGGTAGCACACAGCTGCTCCGAAGTTATAACACTACGTATCTTCTTCAAATGAACCTACCAGGCTACGAACCACCAAGTTCACCACCTATACATCAAAACTACAAACTGATTACCAAACAGACAAACATATTTAAAATTGCTGATCATTAAAAGTGTTACAATAGTAAATTACCATACAAGTACACACACCCGTGTCGTATACTATTTTCTTAAACTCAGTGTGCCAAACTCTTGACCTGTAAAGAACTCTAGAAAATAGGAAAGTGTAGTATATACATTGTGATACAAGTACGAGAGCCGGGTGTGGACGGGGTTCAGGGGCAGAGCCCCTACATCAACAACAAAATACTTTCAAAAATGATGTTCTCAAGTATTAAATTTTATTAGTCTTCGAAACTAAAGAAATGAGAAAATCTGAGACAAAAAAAACTCGTTTTTCAGATTCAAACTTCTATATATCCCTTTTCGTAGTGTATTGATGAAAACGCAAGTTCCAGATACAAGTTATATCAGAAAAGCAAGGCTCATTTGATTTCAATACAATTATTTCATATCATCTTTCGCACAATTTTTTATTATCCATAAATAATGTGTGATGTTAATTTGACATATTGGTAACGCGATTATTCAATCAGAAACTATGTGTCAACACAACTTGACACAAAATTGAGAAAGTTGAATAGAAGAAGAATATTTTAGAAATTATTATTTTCAAAATACGAGAACTTGATAATTTTTACCCATGGAAGTTTGTGAATCGGGCACTTCGCACACTGAGTTGAAAATAGTACAGTACGATACGAGAGCGGTGAAACTTGTTCTGACGAGTGTGAGGTTGCAGCACGAGACAAAGGCGAGTGTTGCAACCACACAAGATCAGAAGAAGTTTTTCCATCGAGTATTCTACAAAATTTCACTCCAGTATGTGTGAAAATGGGTCTCACACACGCGGACCGTGCGTAAAACGTCCATTATCATACTGAGTGAAGTGATGGTGCATTATGATGCTAGTGCGGTAAAACTTTTTCTGACTAGTGTGAGTTGGCAACACCAGCCAAAGGCGAGTGTGCAATCACACGAAATTAAAAAACGTTTTTCCTCTGGGTATCATACAAAATTTCACTTTATAGGGAGTGAAAACGTGGGTTCTACCCTCGCTTCGCGTGGTTCCATGAAATGAGTTAGAACATTTTACATCTTTAAAAATCTAGTCGAATCGTTTCAAACCTTGAAATATGCTATCCATTAGATTATAAGTGAAATGACGTGAATTCTTCGAAATCATTTGAAATTATGTAGCACCTTTCGAATTTCCGGAAACTCAACTGCAGTATTCAACCATCTTAGCAATTATGAGATCAACTGTTTTTTTTGACAGAAACCAGAACTGATATAAGAAACTGGTACAGGGACACAAACTCAGAAGAGCTACCATTTCAAGACTGACGATTAGCTTCCCACCGCTGAAATCTGAACGTCTCCATATCTCCATAGATCACACTATCTATACTCAACATTTCTGGTCGCTCACTTCATTTTCCACGTGGCCAAACATTGCATGGGAACACCTGCTATTGCGATAATCGTCCCAACTCGTACAGCCGCTATTCAACACGATTGGATAAATACATTGGAAGATTTTATATCAAAAGGTATGGTATGAAATTTGTGCTCGCAAGTCACCTTGATCAATAGAACACAAACCCAGAAAAACACCACTGAAGCATCAAAGTATTAATTTCGTGTATTTTTATGATTTGCAGGCGTGATGCGTCATAAGAGCCAATATTTCAGGATTACAGATGAGCCTGCAAAGATCACAATCTCCATTGATCTAGAGAACGATACGTCACTCTTCGGCACATTTAGCTCCTTACCATGCAGGAGCCTAGTCAATCATCCTCCATTAAAATTATTACATGGCCACAGACACGCACGCAAGCTCAGAGCGAGTGACCAGTGTTTCAAAACCAAACAACAGCCTGCTGTTACTTCAAGGCTGTACGATCTCCGCAATTCTTTGGAATCTCACACCACAGAGCGAGCGAAAGAATCAATCTGGATATCACATATTAGAAGGTATGCTATACGAGTCGATATTTCCCAGCTCACTTTGACCACAGTAACATGGGGTCTATTATAGTAATCACTGTGACATTTATATCGGATGAATAATCGTTTATGGATTTGTGTGATTCTCACAGCGACCTAAACTGGATTGCAGTAGACAAGCATGCAAGCTCCGAACAATCAACGTCACAAAACAGTTATGAGCCTGTTACTGCGTCAGGCAACACAGTATTCCAAGCTATGGCTGAAAAATTACTGATTAAGTGCTAAATTTAAGTTCAAACTGTATAATGAGGTTGGAGTTCGTAACGTTAACGTCACAGAATATTCGTTGAAGAAATGCGATATTTCGTGATTCAAATGTTGTTAGAATCATGAAATATGCGAGATAAACATGTTTCACACAATTTGAGAAATTAGGTTCTACTTAATAAATTATTCATGTTTGTCACAGTTGACAATTGAAGTTTGTCTTTCACTGAATGTTTCTCCCCATGCCCAAATTCCGAATGTATTTCTTGTGATGATCAAACTATAATAACGTATAACCCTGCTGAAATTAAATGAGCAATTCTTTTCCATTTTCGTACTTGCAAAAAGGAGTGAAATACCACGGAAAACATCCAAAGATGTAAAAACAGCCGCCAAGTACCCACACGAGAATCACAATTGCTTTATAAGCAAGACGTTCCGCCAGTCTCTGTCGTGAAATCAAGAAAAAAGCCAAGCACCGAACGTACCCCTGCGATCTCTCAGCAAGTCTACGTCGTGAAGTCGGAGTTTCGTGTGAGGATATCGAAACATCATTCCAAGAGCTACGTACTTGGCAGGCACATTCGGTTTCTCAGAGCTATACGAACAAACGGCGTCGTTTTACGCGAGAATTGAGTTTTTCATGCAACAGCAAATAAATACACTGAAAAACTAGTTATTCCAACCAATAATCGTATGACAAATAAAAATCGTGGTCGTTCCACTGTCATTAAATTATCAGATCAGACTCGGAATTCTGGAATCACGTATACTTCAGTATGGAGCCAATGAGCGGTGTACTACAGTAGGTTCTTCAATGATAGGTGACATACCGTACAGATTAAGTGTATGGTAATAATCATGGACGAATTAACTCATTCACTTGCTAAACGGTTAAATCAAGAAAACTGAACCTTACTACTACTTTACGTATACTAAGTCATACAGTATTGCTCACGATTCATGCGTATGTACAGGTGCAGGAGCGTATACACGTAGCAGGAAGGATTAATTTCAATACTCAAAATCCATCCTCGTAACAGTTCGGCCTCACTTGAGTACAAACATAATTTGTTGCTCATCCGATTGTGAAGAATAATCATTCGCAACTACACATTCGTGGCAGTTGAAAGATTAGCGCGTGCGAGTTTTTTAACTACGACGACATAGTCGTCCCACCAGATCGGAAGATGCACTTTAAACAAGTGCATATGGAACCAATGTTATCCGCAAATCAGACATTCGTCAGTCGATGCGAAATTCATGACGTGTTTGTATCCAGCGACCGGAAACATAGTACTTTGAGACATCTATCAGCCGCCAAGTACCGATGGAAGTAACCTCAGACCATATAGGATGGACGGAGCATTGCCCATGCCGGAGTATAGGGGAATCTGTTGCCGAGGATGAAAAAGGGACGGAAGATGCTAAATCGTTTGTACACGGAGAGAAATTTCGGCGTATTTTACCTCGATCGAAATTGACACAAAATATTCCGGATGCTACTCGAGGTATTTTAAGTCGTAGATTGAGGTGTTATAAGTCAAAAGTCGGCTTGTAACACCTCGAATATCAAGCGAGGTAAATTAAAACAAAGATTGACTTGAAACAAGTCGATAAACGACGTATAATATGCCGGCCGAGCATCGAGGTGTTACGAGTCGAACTTCGGTGTATATTACCTCGCCGGAACGGCATAAAACACGCCGTTCGGCCGAGAGACGAGCGAGCCTCCTTCCCCCACCGCTCCACGCTCGCTCGTCTCTCGGCCGAACGGCGTGTTTTATGCCGTTCCGGCGAGGTAATATACACCGAAGTTCGACTCGTAACACCTCGATGCTCGGCCGGCATATTATACGTCGTTTATCGACTTGTTTCAAGTCAATCTTTGTTTTAATTTACCTCGCTTGATATTCGAGGTGTTACAAGCCGATTTTTGTCTTAAAATATGCCAATTTCTCAACTCATATTACCTCGACAAAGTTTCGATGTATTATAGCTCGCAGTACCCTACTTGAAATACGCCGAAATTTCTCTCCGTGTAAGAGCAGGAGGGAGATATCTCGGTTAGGATAAGAAGTTGCCAAGTCGTGTTGCTGCGTTGCCACGTTTATGTACCCCATAGCCTCTGTGGCATAACTCTCTCGATCATAACAAAACCTACTCGATTTCAAGAGTTAGCATGAATGAGGCTTATTTGTGCGCATATATATATCGCTAAGGCTATCCTTGTCTTTCTAGTCGGCATTACCCCCACCACTCGAATGCTCCGTCCATCCTATATGGTCTAAGGAAGTAACTGTTCACAGTTCGGAAGAACTGTAAGACAAACAGCCAAACGCAAAGTAAAACTGCAAGGTGTGGTGTCCTATCAATCGATGTATTTTAGATGTCAGATTTGATGAATAAACAATATGGAAAACAGTCGGAAAAAAATGGTACGCAAAATACGATAAAGTACTATCAATCCAAAGCGGAAACAACCAACATAAAGAAAAAAAACAACCGAATGTGCCCGCCAAGTACGTAGCTCTTGGAATGATGTTTCGATATCCTCACACGAAACTCCGACTTCACGACGTAGACTTGCTGAGAGATCGCAGGGGTACGTTCGGTGCTTGGCTTTTATCTTGATTTCACGACAGAGACTGGCGAAACGTCTTGCTTATAAAGCAATTGTGATTTTCGTGTGGGTACTTGGCGGCTGTTTTTACATCTTTGGATGTTTTCCGTGGGATTCTATTAGTCTTTGAAACTGAGAAATGAGGAGATCAAAGATAAACAAAAATCTTCTTCATTATTATTGAGAGAAGGTATCAGCCGATACACTCAGTGAAATTATTACTGTCAAATTATTAACTGTGTGACTTTTTGCCACCCCAAGGAAATAACTAAGTTAACTCCATTATTCTCGTTGCTTCATTTTCAGTCATATTTTAATGAATAATATGATGAGAACAAATTACGGACGATCCGGGAATCGAACCCGGGCCTACCGCAGCCTATCCGTGGACTTATGCCAATAGACCACCTTGCTCGCCCACGGACCGCCGTCATCTTTCTCATCACTTTGACTCTATCGTGTACTATTTACATTATTATTGAGAGAAAGTATCAGCCGATACACTCAGTGAAATTATTACTGTCAAATTATTAATTAATTAATTTTTTCTCATCATATTATTCATTAAAATATGACTGAAAATGAAGCAACGAGAATAATGGAGTTAACTGTAGTTATTTCCTTGGGGTGGCAAAAAGTCACACAGTTAATAATTTGACAGTAATAATTTCACTGAGTGTATCGGCTGATACCTTCTCTCAATAATAATGTAAATAGTACACGATAGAGTCAAAGTGATGAGAAAGATGACGGCGGTCCGTGGGCGAGCAAGGTGGTCTATTGGCATAAGTCCACGGATAGGCTGCGGTAGGCCCGGGTTCGATTCCCGGATCGTCCGTAATTTTTTCTCATCATACTATTCATTAAAAATCTTTTTCGTCCACTTCAAAATATCCCTTTTCGTAGTCTATCAATGGAAACGCAAATTCGAGATACAAGTTATTATCTTTATCAGATAAGCAAGGCTCATTCAATTTTGATAGAATTATATAATGTTCTGCATAAATTTCATTTTATTTATAATGTAACGTGGCAAACGTTTAGACCTCCTCCGTACCAGCCTAAACGAGCGTATGTATCCCCGAGAGCCCAAAAGTCCCGTTAGCTAATTTGAATACTGCCGCCCTTCGTCCTAGCGCCGCCTTATCGACCGTAGATCCTCGGATTGGTCTATCGATGACGGCTGGCGCTAACAGGACGAACGGCGATAAGCAGCAATTAGCATTCCGGAAACGAAGAGCCATTCATTGTCTAGCCGTGAAACTAAGTAACGAGCCATTATTTCAGTGAATCGAGAGAGAGAGTTTTTGCAGAGTTTTGAGGAGTTAGAGTCTTGTTTGTGAAGTGATTTTGTTTATTGTGACCCCTGCTTTAGTACTTTGGACTTGATTTTGGATATTGGACTGGACTTTAACTGATTTTGTGATATATACGACCCTCGCCTGCCCACGGACACGAGCCGAACACGAGGCCGAGCCAACGTATCAGATCAGGTAGGACCTATCCAGTCTAGATCTTCCGGATCGCTTTCATTCTTCCCCCTAGAGTCCCTAAATTCCCTTTTGAGTCTCGAGTTAGAGTCAGGAAGCTCTTCGTTCCCTAGTACCGTCATTAGTATCGAGTCCCCCGAGTACCGCGTGTGAGCTGAGAGCCGGCAAGTTTGAACTTGTTGTTATTCTCAGTGGCTGTCGATTCTGCGCGTAAGCGTTCCGACTTGCATCGCCGCTGCGCAGAAATTCGCCTAGGCAGAGTTGACGCCATATTGCCCGAGTCTCTGACGTCACGCGTCGCAGATCGTCTGCTGCGTGTCAGAGCACTCTCGTGGCCGAGTCCCGAGTGAGTACCGATTCCCTTCCCCTCCCAGCTGTTGAGTGATCAGCTGTCAGTTAGAGACTAGAGGCAGCAGCCTCGAAATCAATTTGACAGCCAAGCCTCCAGCTGGTCGTAGCGAGGAAGGCTATCCCCTACGCCTGTGAGAACTGTCAACCGTACCTGTTTCTAGTTTTATTATTATATATTAGAGTAGAGCCACTTTTGAGAATTTATATAGTAGAGTCCTTTAATTTCTTTCTGTTCTAGTCCTTGAGTTTATTTAATTTAGATTGTAGTTTATTTAGATTGTAAAACCTAAAGTAGCGGTGAGAGTAAGCCGAAGCCAGATAGCAGGCTGTACAGATTAGTGCTATCTTTCTTTTTTTTTCTTTTTAATTAATAAATAATATTCCAATCTAATTCATATTGTGTTGAGTGTTTTTATTTCTCGCCCCCACGAATATCCCTCTACCGATAGGCTAGCTGGAGCGAGAGAGAGAGAGAGAGGACTCTGAGCCCGGAGTCTGGCGCCCAACATCTACGTAGAGCTAGTCGGAGGAGGTAACGACGTTGGTGCTAGTTTGGTAACGGATCGTAGTTCCTGCGGGTAACACCCGAGCCCGCGGGAATCGCTGTTACAATAAATAACATGTAATGTCAATTTGAAATATTGGCAACGCTATTATTCAATCAGTAAATATGGATATGTCAACACAACTTCACACAAAATTGAGAAGGTTGAAGAGAAGAAAAATATTTTAGAAATTATTATTTTCAAACGAAGAGAAGTTAATTATTTTTACATATGGAAGTGTGAATCGGGCATGTCGCACACTACCAACAGGCATAAGAAATCGAGTATCACACACTGAGTTGAAAATAGTACAATACTATACAAGAGTGGTGTAACTTTTTCTGACGAGTGTGAGATTGCAGCACGAGCCGAAGGCGAGTCAATGCAATCACACAAGGTCAGAAAAACTCTTTTCACCCGACTACGATAAAATGACTATACTCCATCCCTGCAACGCGGGCAGAAAGTGATCAATTTCTGACCAGAGGGAAGAAAAAGTGAATTTTGCGGTCGAAAAAGTAAATTTTAAAGGCAGAAAAAACTCTGAGTTTGACCGATTCTAAGTTTGATTGATTGAATTGCTGTGTCTGACTAATGGATGCAATATGGACATTTTATCTAGTCGGGTAAGAAGTGATATATGCCACACGGGAGGAGCGACTTTTCACCTCGTGCTCGTGCTGAACCTCGCACTCAGCAAAAACCACGCACTTTCCTCCCTAGTAGCATAATGTACTAAATTGTTGCTTATTTGCTGGCGGAGAATAATCATGCGCAACTGCCACGACATATTCGTTCGACAAGATCGGAAGATGCATTTTAAATAATTTTGTACCTATAGAACCAATGTTATCTGCGAATCTAACATTCGTCAGTCCATGCAAAGTTCATGACATGTTTACAACCAGCGACCGAAAACACAGTATACTTTGAGATTGGTTCGCAAAATACGATGAGGTCATATCAATTCAACGCGAGAACAACAAACACAAAGAAGAAAAATCGAATGTGCTCGCCAAGTACGTAGCTCTTGGAATGATGCTTCGATATCCTCACACGAAACTCCGACTTCACGACGTAGACTTGAGTTTGATTTTGAGTTTCTTTATTTTTTTTCAACAAATTGCTGAGAGATCGCAGTTGTACGTTCGGTGCTTGGCTTTTTTCTTGATTTCACGACAGAGACTGGCGAACCGTTTTACTTATAAAGCAATTGTGATTTTCGTCTGAGTACTTGGCGGCTTTTTTTACATCTTTGGATGTTTTTCGTGGGATTGCAACTGTTTCACCAGCTGAAGGCTGGTGAAATTATGTTAGTTCGCGTGAGTATAGTGTCACGGGTTATAATGTTTGGAGCTCCTCTGGAAAAAGTTGGAAAAACCCTTAAATTACCCTATTACAGACTCGGATAGATTTTTCACTATTAGAGCTGCCTCCCTACGGATCTGGGATATGTCAAATTCGCCAGACAAAGATAGATGCTATAGAACTATCTAGCTGTTGAATTTGACGCACCAATACCGCTTAAATCAGATCTGGGATATGTCTAGCTCACCAGACTAAGGTAGGTACTATAGAGCTACCTTAGCTGAATGAGATCAACGCACCGATACTGATATCTAGCTATAAATGATTCTAAGTTAACTGAAAAATGAAGAAATTAATGAGAACAAAGTAATAAGAAAATAGAGAAGAAAGACCAGATTCCTGATAATTTTTAAATGATCATAAGATCATTTCCTATTTTATTTTAACAAAAAAATGGTGTTCCAATGAACTTTCTATTTCACAAAAATAATTCAGAAAAATGCAGAACATAAAATAATAATGTGATCGAGAAATGAATTTCTGAATACTTAACTTAACTTAACCTAATTGCGCGCTGGCACAATGTGCCGGACTTTGTGTTTGTTTGTTTTTCTTTGGAATTGAAATGATTTAGTTTTAATTCTATATTTGAATTGCTGCTTTCGCTATATTCGTTTGATTTTAAGTTTAACTGAACTGCCGCTTTGGCTAAGACAATTTTTATATTTTTTGATTCTAATGGTATAGTCGTCGCTTTGACTGGCTATCCGACAAAGTTGAATTTATAAGAAATAAAAGGTGGCCGCTTTGGCTCTTGCTATGCTCGAAATTGAGGTTATGAATTGTGAAGCTAAATTATCTAATGAGACGGCAGGCCGCTCTGGCACGAATCCGCTCTCGAGCCGTGAGACGGTCGCCTTATATATTTGCAGTGACGTCATAGCTGGTGATCAGCTATGCGTGAGCGATAGTGCGCGCTAACGCTACTCTATATCATGATATGTAATGGTATGAGTGTATTGCCTAAGGACCTATACCATTGTAACGTTTAGGCTATTCGACTATAGGCCGAATACGTTACAGTATATTAGGGTAAGGTAATTCTTTTAAAAAAATGTATTCTGAAGTATATCATTCTATATATATTATTGGCCCTTTTAAGTTTACATCCCGTGTAGAAATTGTACTGTGGCTCAAGCCGGATCCCGAAAAGGTTGCCAGAATACAGTGTGTCAAATTTTTAACACTTATTCAAGAAATTAAACATAACACTTATTACCAATCTTAAGAAATTCAATTGTTTTTTTTTAAATTGAAAATAACAAGAACAGGTATAACAAAATGACATGCATTAAATTTTAATTACCGTTTATTAAGGTTACGAGAAACAAGAAGAAATTATTTATTTAAATAGACATGACTAATAATAATTTTTCATTCACACCATTCATTCATACCATTAAAATGTTTGTATACATAAAAACGCTGTTTCTTTCTACTTAACTATTTGTCAGTTCTGTTTACGTATTGTTGGTTTAGTTTCAAATTTGTAATCATAATTCTCCCAGTTTTACTTTGGATATAGTTCTACAGTTTGTAACTTATCTTATCTTTCGACCATGCTGGTTCCGCAGTTGTGTAATTTTCGATAATGGCGATGATATTACACCTCGTCAAACTTCTCGCTTGCTTGTTGTTCGTTTTCGTAGTTAATAATTAATTACAATGACTGTTCTTGTTAATATTTGAAATTATAATGTAAAACGGTTTATGACTAGTGGATATAAAATTTGGTACCAGTGTATAAAGAGTGAAAATGCGTAAAGATAAAATTTATAATTTAGACTGCTACGAGGAAATATAAAAGCGTGTGTCTAATTGACGTCTTCCCGCAGAGTCCTTTTCTCGTTCTCCGTTAAGCAGATTTCATAGGTACGCATTGTACGCTTCACGTAGTTCGTACCATTAGAGTCAAAATTGTTAGGCGCGTTATTTGAACCTCACAACAGATGTGGCCCAGGTCTGACTGAGCTGTGGCAGCCTGTTAGGGGCCTGGTCAAATGTTACCATTTTAGATACCGCCCCACACCGGGAACGGATGAGGCTGCCATTGAGGAACCACGTTCGCGCCATGATTTCTGCCACGGCCGTGCCTAAACTGCGTATATTCGTACAAATCGACTAAGTGTGATTTATTTATTGCTTTGAGATATCGATTTTATCACATAAAAATTAAAAAAATGAAATTTATGACATATTTTCAATCACTGGAAGATAGATCTATAATATTTTGATTATAAAACTCCATCCGATTTTTTCGATCCTATCGGGATTTGAACCCAAGTCCGCTCGCATTCGCTGTTTACTAGTCGCACGCTCCACCTACTACGCCAAACTACCCTATGGTAATCGGTATAATATCTTTCTATTTCTTGAAACTTATGATCAAGGTGTCGAATTGAGAGTTAAAAGACATTTCCATCTTACCAATCCGTATCATGATTGATCAGTGTCAAGGCGAGATGAATTATTTCATGATACGGGCGAGATCATTATTTCATGATACGAGTTCTAATAGTAATATATTATGTGACATGCCCGGAAACCAAGTGTTTTTCCGCGAGGATAATAATTTCAGTACCAGCTCAAGGCGAGCCGAAAGCGAGTTCTAACATCATTATTCGAGTCAAAAACAGTTTACGGGCGCGCCTCTACCATTTTTTTTTTTCGGCACAGGCATGAAAAGTGACTTTGACGCCAGTTGAGATTCGCACTTGATCGACGAAGAGTGAGGTTATGGCGAGATCAGTCGCGCACTTCGAACTGCGCATCCAGACTGCCGTATAAAGACTTTAGACGTGCTCGTATCGAAACTAA
Source organism: Tenthredo livida (assembly GCA_963992785.1). Lineage (NCBI taxonomy): Eukaryota > Metazoa > Arthropoda > Insecta > Hymenoptera > Tenthredinidae > Tenthredo > Tenthredo livida. The sequence continues at coordinate 15,022,871 of OZ023072.1, read as the reverse complement.
ATTTTCACCCTAACCTTGAATTAACATGCACATCGATGGAACGCAACAGCTGAGCTGCAGGCAGCCGTTTGACAACTTGAAATCGATTAATCGAACTCGGTTCTTCGCACAGTGATACCGGCGCCACGTTAGAGCCCTGGCAGTGTTGCAAATCTGGCAAGCCACAAATCCGCCTGGTATTGCTCATTTGGATAATAAGGCACGCGACATGCGGGCCACTTCAGGGCCTGAGCAGTGTTGCAAGTTTGGCAAGCCATACATTCGCCCGATGTGGCCCATACTGATATTAGGGCATGCCACAGTAAATTTCTACACGGGATATTTCGAATAAATTTTAATACGTCTCGTAAAAATATTTGCAAATGATCAAAATAATTCTGTGGCGACACAATATTATCGCAGAGTTTCTCTCCACGCTCACTACGCGGCGCATCCAGCTCGCTTCGCTCTCGCTAGCACCAAATTAGGACCACGCTTCGCATATATACCAATCCGAAGCTACTACATACCCATGTCCACCACTGGACACCCCGCGTCAAGGGCACGGTGTGCTCGGCTCTCACCGAGTACACCCGGACGAAACGCAGTTTCAGATCTTCATAGAAGGTTCGATTTCTTCACTGGCTTGATCAAGTTATGGACAACGAGCGATATAGTGAGTGAACTAGAGAATTCAGTGATTTCCAATGGTACGACAGTTTATTAGAGAGCCACTAAGGTCACATCGGTGCCTTGTTCCTGTATAAAAAAAAGTGGCGTACAGTTGGAAAATTGCACATGCTCTGACAGCTATTTCTCAATCCAAATCACGTTCACGTAACATTTTTATTACAGTTACACGGTCGTTGCATAAATGTAACATTACAGAAATATAACTTTTTTGTTATAGTTACAAGTTCACTACATAACTGTAACATAACAAAAATATAACTTTCTTGTTACATGAATCTGTTCTTGAGTCGGAACTAATAACTTACCTGCAGCTTACATAGAACATCTACGTTATATTGCACGTTACATTCGGTTATATTAATACAACGTCGCGACAATATACCTGTGTTTGCTGGGTATGATACTTATTTGTGTAATGTTCTTTCTTCCACCCCACCCTTTTCGCCACAATATTTGCACACTAGCACCGGCAGTTTTTTATTTTACTTGTCTGCAATAGCACCACTGACACTTTTTTTTCTTCTTGATCCAGCATGTAAACATACTACAGTCTACATAACCTAACAAGGTTTATAAAGTTGGCACCCGAATCGAACAAAATCGTCTGAAATTGCGTTAGATCGTTTGCGCGTGGCTTGAATAGAAAGAATATTGCAATAAAACGTTTGCGCGTTTGCTCGTTTTTGAGAAAATCGAAAATAAAAATGGGCTGCTGAAATTCAGCACCCCACTTTTATTTTCGATCCTAACAATCACTCGCGAACAAGTCGATTATGGGCGCCGCCATATTCTTCTTTTTTTTTCCTTATTGGCTATCTAGAACGCCGCCATATTGAAATTGACAAATGTACTACAAGAAACATGGCGTTCAAGTAGGCACAAGTCTGCCCATTAGAATACCCTATCCAGTGTATAATAGAGATCAGTGGCTTCCACTCTATGCTATACTCTTTGGTCACTACTTCGTTACTTCTACGACTTACCTCTTCTGCCGACTTGACTTCACTTATTTCAGCACTTCGCTTCACGCCGCTTATTCAAGCACTTATTTACGGACTGGCCCGTTTTTTCGATTATACATTTATTCACCGACTTAACCTACTCACTCGTTCATTTATTCGCTAACTTGCCTATTCAAATCATTAATTTACCAATTACTCAAATTCAGTGAAAGTTATTTTTAAACTATTGTAAAGATTATAAATTAGGGCCAGGGCACTTCGTATGGAGGGGGTAAACTAATACACATTAACCATATCTGTGTGATGGCTATGTTCAGGTTCCACAGTGACAAATTTTAGATTTCAACAAAAACTAACACATGTAAACACATCTGTGTAATCGGCAGTGACTGTTCGATAATTTCAGTCGTTTCCGATTTTATCAGTCGACGCACCGAGGGTCTATAATAGACACGACCATGTGTCGACTTTTGATTTTATTTTAATTTTACATTTTTTCTTTATTTTAGTCTTGACTGTAATCTAATTTTTTTGTACTCGCTCCGTGCACAACAGCGATAGCGCCATAGGTGACGTTTTTAAGAACTTCATGCCCATATATTAGTCTATAGAAACAATAATATAATACATGTAAACGGATATGTATGAGTGTTAAATAAGCGATTGATTTGGCGGTTGATTGGGTATGAAGTTCTTAAAAAAGTCACCAATGGCGCTACCGCTGTTGTGCACGGAGCGAATAGGCCTTTGGCTTTATTTTTATCTCACATTTTCTATTCATTTTTATATAATTAAGGCCGTACAGAAATAAATGAAATAAAAAATTCGTTTTATTACTACAGATTTGTTATTTTTATTTTGAAAAAATACAGTAAGGTTTATAAAATCGTCAATGACAATATAGAAATAGCAATCTTAGTAATTGTATTCCTATTCTCCTTGCCGTTATTTTGTTCGCTGTGAATAAGAAGGATCCGTTCACGTTATCTATTGGAAGTTTTTATTGATTTTAGTATTGACTTTAATCTCATTTTTTGCCTAGCCTTTTGTCTTGCTTCTTATCTGATTTTTTGTTTCATTTTCTGTCTGATTTCTGTCTTCTTTTTCGTCTTGATTTTTGTCTGGATTTTTGTCTTGTTTTTCGTCTTATTTTCTGTCTTGATTTTTATCTTACATTTTGTCTTGTTTTTTGTCTTATTTTATGCCTCGATTTTTATCTTATTTTTTATCTTGATTTTTATTTTATTGTATGTCTTGATTTTTATCTTATTTTTGTCTTGATTTTTATTTTATTCTCTGTTTGAATTCTTATCTTATTTTCTGTATAGATTTTTATCTTAATTTTTTACTTATTTTTTGTCTTGGTTTTTGTCTTATTTTCTGTCTTATTTTTCGTTCAATTAGACTTCAACGCTGATTAGACGCTTTGTTTAATTTTATTCAGTTTTTCATGGGCTTGCCAATCGTAGTTGCTCCCAAACTAGGCGGAAGCGCGTCTGAACGTGTCATATCATCAGGTAATTTCAAGAGAGAAAATATTTTTTTTCATCATTACATGAGGAACGGACGACTGCCCGTTTTTTCAAACACGGAAACTCTTGAATATGCAAGGGTAGGTTCGCAAATCACAGTTGCCCCAAAAATCAGCACAGATATGTCAGAGTGGGTCATATATCCTTAAATTTCCGACAGGACAATCATTTTCAACTTCAATTCAATTCGCAGCAGCTGCCGATATAAGTCGAAACACATCTGACTATGTAACAACAACAACAAAATTTTATAGTATATTTTATATGAAATATTTTAATTTTATATATATATATATATATATATTTATTTTTTTATACCTAAAGCTGCCTGTTTTCTCACACACGGGCATGCTTGAATATGCACAGATGGGCTAGGAAATCTTAGAAGCCCCAAAAAAACAGCTGTAACATGTCTAAGTGCATCTCATCCTCTGAAATTTCGGATAGGATAATTAATTCTAATTTTAATTCCTTCGGTTACGGAAAGCTGCTCGTTTTCATACACACGGGCACTCTTGAATACGCCCAGTGGCTTCGCATGCTGCATCGAAGAACCGCGTTGTAACCGAGCGAAGCGAGGTTAGAATAGTGGTTTTCAGTACGCAGTGATATAAATTTATTTTCTACCCGAGAAAAAATGATTAGATATATTCGGATATAATTATATCTAATCATCCAGATATGATTATATCCGAAAATTGGCCCGATATAATTGTATATAATTATATATATTTATATATATTTGTATATATTCATATATAATTATATCCAGGTGCTTTTATAAAAAAAAAAAAAAAAATCCTGCACAGGGATTTGAACCCAAGTCCGCTCGAATCCTTGTGACTGGTCGCACGCTCTACCGACTACGCCAATTTGCTAGTAAATAATACACATCATATTTTTCTGTTTGTCGAAACCTATGATCAAGCTGTCGAATTCAGAGTTAATAGACATTCAATTGAATGAATTTTTTGCATGTAATCATGTCTTACCTGCGATATGAACTTATGTATAATCGTGTCACGACCTATATCTGATTATATATGGGCATATCCATGGAATTTTTAACTTTTGAGGTGCAAAAATAAATTTCGGAAAAATTGACGGCACACCTATAAAACTGGAATGATCTGGGTTCTTGAGTCTCAGTATACACGAAAAAAATTAAAATAATTCATTTTCAAGGCTCGGTCAAGTGCTGATGGAGGAAAAATCAAAATTCAATTTTCTTTTTCAAATAATCTTTGAAAAACTATTTTTGTGGTCGAATTCGCACTCCGGTTCGACGGCGCCTAGAGTCTTACGCGTATAATAAACGAAAAAAATAGAATAAAATAAAAAAAAAAAAAAAACTTGGAAAGAAAAATAAATTGAAACAAAATAAAACGAATAAAAATAAATAAAAATAAATAAAAAATAAATACTCGTGCTGTTTAAAACGACATTTCTGATACTGCACGTGAAAGATATGTTTGTAAACATTTTTTTAACAAATATGAAAATTGATGATTTATGAAAATATTTACTCGTTTGTATTTATCTCTTCGAAATATGCATAAAAATAGCGACCAATTTGATAATATACTTCTTACAACGAATGTTATCGATTACTATTGCTTGGAATGGGATCGCAATCATTATACAGGTGTGCCAGCTGAAATAATGATTTTTTTCTTCGAATTATTCTTCAGATAGTAATTTTCAGAAGCTTGCAACTTTTTTCAGGTTGTGGGCACACTTTCCGGTCGGGTACCGTTTTATAGCTTAAGATACGTAGAATAAGATACTTCAAGGTCGATCGTTCAAATGGATCGGTCAAAAAGTTGTAATGAAAAAAAATAAAATCATCTTCGATTCAAAAAATTTCGTCGTCGCTATTTCATTAATTTTTATTAGAGCTCACCTGGCCGGCACATATATCTGGCTCGCATTTTTCTAATATTCACGTGCTTACAATTAATGAAAAAAAAAATCAGGTTGCTATCATCATCGGTCAACAAGTTATAGTGGTTGAAAAAAAAATAAATGCTCCATCCTCACAGTGACTTGTCATTTTCGCTAGGATTTTTGTACTCATAACATGCGGAAATGAATTTAAATATACTAGAACATCACAGTTAGCTTCAAGAAAAAGTATTTGTCAGTCGAAAACACCCTTGGGGTATCCAATTTGTACTTGGAATGGACACAACTACTATCCCTTACAAAAGTTGAAAATTCTATGGATATGCCCATATAGTTTCACACAAGCTTTACTTTATTAGATCGATCATATATAACTATATATGAACCTATATATGATTTTATCTCGATCCGTATGAGCTTTAACTGATTTATATCTGTTTATATCTAATCATATATGGGCCTAGGTCTGACTATATATGGTTCAACATGAGCTTCAGCAGATCATATCCAATCATATATGGTTGTACATAGTCCTATATATATATTCTATATGAGCCTATATATGATTATATATAGTTCTGAGCAAGTTTCCATCGGTTATATCTTATCATATATAAATATGTATACATCCATATATAGTTATATATGGAAACATATATAATTTGATATGATTATATATAAACTCATATATAATTATATATATTTATATCCGAATATATCTAATCGTTTTTTCTCGGGTACCCTAGTAGCAAAATGAGTCAAGTCTGCTGGCAGTCTTACTGCAGGTTTTCTGCACATCTCACTGTAGACCACTAGTGGACTACTTCCACATTTGAGTGCGGGGCTGACATCAGATTCTTCAGTGCAGAATCTTATTAGAGCTGTTTTTGACTGATATTCTGACGTACGATATTGCAATCTATAGATGACATACGCAGGAGACTTCAGACACCGAGATATACACCGAATTCACTTTGCCCGGGGTATCTACTTTGGGCCATCTTTCCCTATTTAGATAAGCAGAATCATCAATGCAATAGTGATATTTCGAAAATAGGGATTCTACAGAATATTGAAAATCATAAAAAAGTTCCCAATCATTTTTCATTGACATGCAGCATTTTGATATCGATATCCAATGTGATGGTATACAAAATATCAATACAGAAACATGGGCGGTACAACTACATGAGAACATCTATCACCGGGACTCAATACTTTCAGTGAATAATCGAAACTGGAAAGGAGGCAATTTTATTCGCGATTCTTAATAATTCGAGAAAAATATTGAGAATTAAAACAGTAACATTTCATTCTCAATTCCTTATGACTTCTCTGAAACCCTAACTCCTCATCAGAGTCACTAAAACAGTCTTATGTCAAACTAAAATTGAAGTCTTGCAGCCGGATTATACGAAAATAAATTTGAGCGTCTCATTTGAATTGGAAATATAAAACCTGTTTGAGCCACCTCTAAATCTTTATCGATTGGGCTGAAATTTTAAGAGAACTTTCTAGGCGATATACGCTGCCATTTTGAAAGGTAGCGCGTAGAAAAAAAAAAAATTCAACACACCCTATTCCCTAATATATATATTGTAACAGCGGTTCCCGCGGGCTCGGGTGTCACCCGCAGGAACTACGAGCAGTTAGCAAATAAGACACCAACGTCGTTACCTCCTCCGACTAGCTCTAGGTAGATGTTGGGCGCCAGACTCCGGGCTCAGAGTCCTCTCTCTCTCTCTCTCGCTCCAGCTAGCCTATCGGTAGAGGGATAATCGTGGGGGCGAGAAATAAAAACACTCGACACAGTTAAATATATTTGAATATTATTTATTAATTAAAAAGAAAAAGAAAAAAGAAAAAGGTGATATTAATTTGTCCAGCCTATCACCTGGCTTCGGCTTTTCTCACCGCTATTGTATGTTTTATATTACTAACTAAAGAAACTAAATTATATTAAATCAAAGACTAGAAAAGAAATAAATTGAAGGACTCTACTATACTATGTAATTCTCGAAAATGACTCTACTCTATTATATAAACTTTCTAAACAATAATGACTCTCAATAATGAATTAAATATTATATAATAAAGCTGAAATAGGTACAGTTGATGATTATCACAGTCGTGGGGGAATAGCCTTCCACGCTACGACCAGCTGGAGGCTCGGCTGCCAAGTTGATTTCGAGAGCGCAGCCTCTAGTCTCTAACTGACAGCTGATCACTCAACAGCTGGGAGGGGAAGGGAATCGGTACTACCTCGGAACTCGGCCACGAGAGTGCTCTGACACGCAGCAGGCTGTCTGCGACGCGTGACGTCAGAGACCCGGGCAATATGGCGTCAACTCTGCTTTGGCGAATTTCTGCGCAGCGGCGATGCAAGCTGGAACGCTGACGCGTAGAATCGACAGCCACCGAGAACAACAACAAGTACGAACTTGCCGGTTCTCAACAGACACGCGGTACTCGGGGACTCGATACTATGAACGATACTATGGGGAACGAAGAGCTTCCTGACTCTAACTCGAAACTCAAAAGGGAATTTAGGGACTCTAGGGGAAGAAGATAAGCTACCTGGAAAGATCTGGACTGGATAGATCCTACCCGATTCGTTACGTCAGCTCGGCCTCGTGTTCGGCTCGTGTCCGTGGGCAGGCGAGGGTCGTATATTTCACAAATCAGTATCACAGTAGTCCAATAGTCCAAAATCAAGTCCAGTTATCGGTAGCAGGGGTCACAAATAATCTCCAGAACAACTCTCACAAACTCTAACACCTCAAAACACTCTCTAAAACACTCTCTCTCGATTCACTATCGTTATGGCACGCGAATTACTCAACGGCTAGGTAATGAATGGCTCTTCGTTTCCGGGATGCCAATTACCGCTTATCGCCGTTCGTCCTGCTAGCGCCAGCCGTCATCGATAGACCAATCTGAGGATCTACGGTCGATAAGGCGTCGCTAGGACGAAAGGCGGCAATATTCAAATTAGCTAACGGGGCTTTTGGGCTCTCGGGGGTACGTACGCTCGTTTAGGCTGGTACGGAGGAGGTCCAAACGTTTGCCACGTTACAATATATATATATACTGATGACTGGCGGTAGTGGGCCCTCCTCGCCCAATATCGCCGATCCGCCCGCTGCTGCCGGCGTGGTCCTTGCGCTGAAGACAAAGATGATAAGTTATTGAACAGATAATTATCGAATAACGATATGTAACGTTTCCGTACCATCCTCTGCGGGTGGCTGCTGCTGCTGTTGTTGTTGTTGTTGTTGAGGTTGCTGCTGGGGCTGCTGCGGGGGCTGCGGCTGGTAGACTGGGGTCAAGTTCTGTTGTACTCCAAGAAGGTGGAGTAGTTGTTGCATCACGCTGCTCACGAACTGGGTCCCATTGTCACTTATTATTCGTCGTGGCAATCCATATCGTAAGAACACCTCGGTCAAAAGGGTTAGGGCACACTCTTCGGCTGTGGCTCTTGTAAGTGCGAATAATTCCACCCATTTTGTGGCACAATCTTCCACGATGTAGATCCACTTCTCTCCAGTATCTGTTGGTGGCAAGGGTCCAAACAGATCAATCGCAATTGTTTCAAATCGTTGAGCGTAAGCTGGGGTTTGTAGTAGTCCCGCTGGTTTCTGATTGGAGGCCTTGTACCTTGAACATTCAGTACACAGTTTTACATAGTCGGTAATATACTTGCGCATTCCAGTCCAGTAGTAACGTGTGGCTATTCGGTAGAATGTTCGCTCTGCTCCATAATGAGCAGCTGTGGGGGCATCGTGGTACTCTTGAAGAACTCGTTCACGTTCTTGTACCGGGACGACCAGCTGCGCGTCTTCTGCATCACAGTCAGGGGAAAATCTATACAATACACCCTGGTTCATGAGGTATCCACGTCCGGTCCATCGGGCATAGTCGATGTCATCCCTAGTTGGGCTCTCGAAGCAACCTATGATTTTCAGCAGGTCAGGATCTTTCATTTGTTCGGTACGCAGTTCATTAGGACTCCGAGCGGGTAGGTCCACCACCACGGTGCATATCTCACAAGTTTCTGTTTCATCTTCGTGGCAGAATGGGCGGGAAAGCATGTCAGCGACCACATTCGCTTTTCCAGCTATGTACGCTATTTTGAGATTGTATGACTGGAGCTGGAGTGCCCATCGGGCCAATCTTCCTAAAGGTGACTTGAGGCTCATCAACCATTTCAGCGGTTGGTGATCCTTAGCAATTGTTACCTCGGTTCCCTCGATATATCCCCGAAATTTGTTTAAGGCCCAGAGTACTGCCAGAGCTTCACGTTCTGTCGTTGAATAGTTGCGTTCGGCCGGTGTCAGCAATCGGCTTGCGTATTCCAGTGGGTGTTCGGTCTCAGCTTCTCCTTGCAGTAGGATTGCACCGAGCGCATAGTTGCTGGCGTCAGTACGTACTGTGTAGGGTTTGCCTACTTCGTTTTGTTTTAAAACAGGAGCGGTCGTGAGAAGTTGTTTTAACCGGGTGAAAGCCTGCTGCTCTGGTTCTCCCCATTTCCATTCTGCATTTTTCTTGGTGAGATCACTCAGCGGGCGAGCAACCTCGGCGAAGTTAGGTACGAACCTTCTGTACCAGGAGCAAGTCTGCAAGAACGAAAGAGCTTGTTTCACATTCCTTGGTTGTGGTAATTTGTCAATTGCGGCAGTCTTTTCTGAGTGCACCTCTAGTCCGGAACTTGTGATCCAGTGTCCTAGGTACTTCACACGATCACACGCGAAGTTACACTTCTGTCGATTTGCTTGGAGATTAAAGCGTATCAGTCTTTCGAATACCGCTTCCAAATTGGCGATGTGCTCATCGAAGGTGGGTGATAGGATAATGATATCATCTAAATATGCGAGGATGATCATATTAGGCAATCCCGTACGAAACCGATCGATTAGCCTCTGAAAGGTAGCCGGTGCGTTACGGAGCCCGAACGGCATTCTTAGAAACCGGTATGTCCCGAATGGAGTAACGAACGCGGTTTTATCCTGATCCGGCGGGTGCACATTGACCTGATAATAACCGGCGCGAAGGTCGATGGTCGTCATATACTTTGTACGTTTCGCAGCGTGTAGCAGATCGTCCATTCTCGGTAATGGATAACTATCCGGGGTTGTGTTCTCGTTCAAACGTCTATAGTCTATGCACACCCTAACTCCGTTGTTAGGTTTTGGCACTAATACAACCGGTGCACCATAAGGTGACTCACATTCTTCTATGACACCATCTTCCAGCAACCGGTCTAACTCTTCTTTGAGTAGCTCCTTCTTCGCAGGAGGCAAGCGATACGGTGGCACTGAAACTGGTAAGTGTTGTCCAGTATCGATGTGATGTTCGATGAAGGGAGTGGGGTCTCCCCTTAGCTGGAAGATGCTCTTGTTCTCTTCCAACAAGGTGTTGATGCGTTTTCGTTCCATCGCCGTCAGCTAGGTTCCTTCGTTTTCCCGTAAGACAATTGATTCGACAACTGAGGCCTCCGCACACGTCTGTTGCATTAGGCGTTTGGGGTCAGCAGCGAAGTAATGCTTTTGATTGGGTTGATCTTCGAAGAACCAGTTACCATTTTTGATGTCGATGATTATACCTGCTGCTCGTAGGAAGTCTCGTCCCAGTAGAGTACGGTTTCCTTTTGATTCCGGTAGCATCATCAGTTCAGCGTTTACCGTTCTACCCTCGATTCCGACAGGTAGGGTGGTGGTTAGAGCATCGACGTCTTTGGTGCTACCATCCGCAAGGACAATCCCGAGCCTTTTCTTCTCGAAGGGGGTATTAAGGTCTACTAGCATCTGATATCGGGATTCCCCGGCGACGGACATGCCGGCACCTGTGTCAGCACACGCCACTCCGCTTATACCACCGATAGTAATCCTTAGTATGGCATTTTCCTCAGGTGTGTTTTCACCGGAGTCTGTAAGTGAATAGAAATGAGCAATGTTACAGTTTTCCGGAGGCCTCTTGTCAGGTGCTTTAGGAGGGTTACACGTCGGACACTTTGATCGTATGTACCCTGGAGCATTACACCCATAACATTTTAGCTTTGTTTCATTCGTTTTCTCTGTGGTTTCCACAGATTTCTTCGCTTCTTCTGTTTTCGCAGCTTCCTGTTTCTGCCGGTTTCGGCAGTCGGCGATTTCATGGCCGAAATAACCGCAGTGTGCACAGCGTGGACGAGTTTTCTTTGCTGTTGTTGACGGCTCGTTTGTTTTCTTGTGCTGTGATGCTACGTCATCTTCTCGTAGTGAATCTTCAATACTTCTCGCGCTTGTGAGCAACCCCTCGAAGGTCCTGATATTATCACGAGGCAAGCGCGTACGAATCTTCTTGTCGAGTTGTCCATAGATCATATCTATTTGGACGATTTCGCTCACTTCATACGGTAGCTCGGCAATTAACGCGCGAACACGGCACACAAATATTTCCGTCAGTTCGTCCTCAGATTGTTCTGTTCGGAATAACTCGCGAAAAACACGAAAAGCTGGTTTCTTTGTACCGAATGCGTTCCGTAGAGCTGTTATGGCATTCTGCCATGTTTTTGTTCTAGCTTTTACGCCCTGCCACCAGGTGGCTGCTAGGCCGGTAAACAGCATCGGTAAACCGCGTAACGCATTTTCGTCCGTTACGTTTGTACAACTTCTATAGGTCTCTATTGCGTCGATAAATGCTGCAACGTCACTCTTTTTGTCCCCGTCGAAACGTGTCGTGCACTTGGCGAAATTTCCCGACTGTTCTGTTCGGTTGACACTCTGAGGCGTAGCACTTCTGAGCTGTTCTAACACTTGTTGGTTGTACACAGCTTGAGAGTCACGTAATGCCCCTAACAGCGTTTGAAACTGATTCATGGACATACTTATCTTCGCGTCGGGGTTCGGGTCGTCCGGCATTTTCACGTTCTATTCTTGGTCACAACGATACTTAAGTCTTTTATGCACTATTTTATCTAGTTTTTTTTTCTGAGATGTCGGAAAGGCACGACGCAGAGCACTTGAAACTAATAGGTAGGACTTCGTTGGATCCGCACCGCACACGTGGGAGATTTTCTTCACACAATGGCGGTTACCGGGCACGTTGTTAAACCTTTCTTCTCTTCGGTCCCGCACGTTGGGCTGCCAGTTTATAACGTGGGAGAGAGAGGGACTGGTCAGAATCAGTTTGCTAATGGTTTATTAATTTATCAGTTTGATAATGGTTTATTAATTTAGGGAAATTACAAAAGGTTCTTTCAATAGCAACGAGCCGCTAGCGCTAATGGCAAGACTAGACTAGAGAACGGCGTCTCTCGTTGTTAGAAAAAGGTCGGGGGGGGGGGGGGGTATCCGGTGCGCGCTTTGTGCTGCGCGAGGCCCTGGGCCCCGGTTAGTGGCGACACCTGGAGTCGTACGTTACAACTTATAATTCCAGTTTTGTGAGGGATGTCTGGAAAGTCACAAGAGTTAATTTTATCCGAATTTTGAAGTACGTGGAATACTCCGAAGCAACTTATTTTTGAAACAGATTTTAATTGTAGTTCGAAATTAACGTTTCGAAGGTTGTACGATGAGCCGACATTCGCGGTTACGTTTTGAAGGAGGTAAATCTAAAAACAAGATATGGGTGGATTTCAAGAAGTGGGCCAAAACGTGAAACCACTTCCTATTTTCAATATGTTCATCTAAATATGCCTGATTATATTTTTTTTCGGTGTAGACTGGTTTACTTCACTTAGAAAAAAAACGTGAAGCATTTCGAAGAAGATTAACATTCCTTTTTTAACTTTCAAACAGTCAAAATGTCATTTCGGCGACGTGACGTAAAGTCCGTTTCTCAACTTTACACCTTTGTAAGAATGGCATGCTATGCCTGAGCACTTTGCACTCATTCATTTCAAATCTCTAAGACCTAAGTTTACATAAAAGACAAGCAGTTTTGGAAAGTATTTAACCAAACGTGAGAAAAGTGAGAGAAAACCCGTGAACCTACTTTATTAGTAATCTCGGCGACGGCTCAAGTTTACTATTACACACACTCGGCAGGAAGTGCTGGTGGTATGTTTTAGCTGTCAATGGTTGCTGGATGTGTCTGTGATATCGGCTCCGTACCATAAGTTCTCTATTATTTTATCCTTTATAGACAAAACAAAGTTTATTAGGCAATAATTTGCCTGTCACACTTATTCACTGTAATTTCGGCGACTAGACTAAAACGATTATTTATTATGGGAAGTCCAATGTCCTATTTTTCATGTGATACTTTGCTTGTTTGTGTGAGCTAGTTGCAATGTTGATATTCTTACTGTACGTAGAAATTAGTGGGAAATATTTTAACGTCAAAATGTACATTCGGCGACGGTAATTCCGGCGACGTTACGAAATTACATTCTTCTTTTCTTGATGTCAAGTTCCTTTTTATGCATCTATTTCAATAAATATTTTCTTTTGTTCCATAAAAAGCTTATTATCCTGCCATAACATGCCGTAAAAAGTAATTTCTGTGATGTGTATGCAATTTCGGCGGCGCATTTGTAATTTCGGCGACACTCCTCCTTTTGAATTTTTAGTATTCTTGAAGTGCTATGAGAAGCTGAAGAGGTAATAATTTCAATCTAGTAGGTTTACTTTACATGAAAAATACAAACATCACACTCTATAAAGAATATTGCGTTTATGAATAAACTGCTGTTTTCTAATGAATATTGTGAAATATTACGAAATTTCATTCGAAAAGAGCGTTGCGTGTGTCAGATATTTGAAGTAGGGGCTTCACAGGATTAGAAAGTGTATACTACTCTAATGAAATGTCAATGTTGTTTTCTTCTGAATTGTCAGGCTATTTTGGCCAACTTCTTGAAATCCACCCATATGTACAGTTTTCATACAAAAAATGTGTCCACCACAATATAATGTAATATAGAGGAACGGTGCAAATATGATTACTTGATTTTGTTTAATTTGATTTGAGAATTGAGGGGCCTCATCGCCCCATTTGTAACATGATACTTTGATACCGTTATTGTTATTCAACACAAATTTAAATAAGTCCAACTCTGGCTTATCTGGCGAAGTTTTCCTTTTGATTTTGCTGGCTTGAATAGTATCGACATATCCAATAATAGCTCTACATAAAAACAATAACGGAGATAAAATAATGAGACTTTACGTTGAAATAATGGTAATATTGGTAAAGTTATTGCTGACGCGAATTTATCTCCGATCTCAATATTTTTAATATATTCGGTGGTAGAAAACGGAGGAATACTGTCGTCAATCTTAGGTTTTTTTGATTTCGGCCGTTCATTTGATGGACTTCGAGATGGATTGGCGCGTCGAGACATTTTGAAGGATTGATTTCGAAAAGATGAAATTGAAATAGATAAATATGCGTCGGTCACAAAAATTTATCCAAACGCAACATGAACGAATGATTTTTCAAATGAATATAGTCACGGTTTGCGTTTTGTGTTTTTCCGTTTGACTTCACGACATATTGTAATCGATATTCGATATATTTTAGATAATTGTTCATTTTTTGAATGAATATAGTCACTGTTTGCATTTCGCATTTCTACATTTGATTTCATTTGATTTCATGACGTGTAATCAATATTCGATAAATGTTCTTCGTTTTTTTAATAAATATAGTTATGGTTTGTGTTTCGAGGTTCCTCATTTACTTTCGTATCCTATAATATATATAAATTTACGTAGATAAATTTCAAAACCTTAATATCATAGGCTTATTAAACAATCCGATTTGAATAATGGCACCAGTCGAATGGAACTAGGGTATGCAATATAAATATGTATTTCATTACCGAACCGAACCACGAAAAAGCGTGAAGTCACTAAAGATTGATTAAATTATCATAATAGATAGGTTAACGGACGAGGAAATGGGCAGACTATATGCGGATTTGATAGAAGCAGAAACAGAGCTGAAATCAGAGCGGGAAGGGGGACCAGTCGTATCGGCACCATTAGCGCAGAGTATGTAATATTCAACCGACAGGAAACTGTGACATAATGTGAATTAACTGAAAATTGATTAAATTATCACAATGGACGAACCAACAGACGAAGAATTGGACGCAATTTATGTGGGGTTGATAGAAGCGTTAACAATGCTGGGAACAGAGATGGAACGGCGCGGATTGCCACCAGTGGAGCAGTGTATGTAATATCGATATGTATTTAATTACGTAATAGCATGATTAATACATTAATTAAAACGTGATATCACTAAAGAATAATTAAATTATTATAATAGACGATTTAACAAATTCGGAAATCAATGAAATATTCGAACAAAGTGCATACGTAGAACGCATGGAACAGATACGACAAGCTGCTAGAGAGCAAGAGCTGTTAGCCGAGTTCGCGGAACTCGCGGAAGCCCAACGTTACGCGGTAGAGGCAGAAATATGGCGTGATTTTGAAGAAGAAGAATGGCAAGAAAGAGAGGCACGGAGACGCGTCAACGATAAAGATATTGCAGAGTCCGAGGATGATAGAAAATCTTAGTAACATATAATAGAAATTGAATATATATATATACAAATCATTCATTCCAAAGATTTTGCTAGATACAGGAAAATTATCATCATTACCATTTGTCCCGTATACCGTATGAATAATTTAGTTTCTATTCGTAGAAAGATATACCAAAAACTTGCTGCTTTGCGCATGAAAATATGGCTGCTTTGCGCCATAATAAATAATGCAGAGGACCGACAACCACAACCATGCTGCTTTGCGCATGCATATATGGCCGCTTTGCGCCTTAATATATGAATTATTAAATTCATTGAATTGTAATTAAATTGTAAATTATTCATATGGGATACGGGACAAATGGTAAAGATAATTTACTTTCTATTCGTAGCAAGATATACCAAAAACTTGCTGCTTTGCGCATGAAAATATGGCTGCTTTGCGCCATAATATATAAAGCAGAGGACCGACAACCACAACCATGCTGCTTTGCGCATGCATATATGGCCGCTTTGCGCCTTAATATATGAATGCTTTGCGCTTTGATATATGAAGGGGAGGACCTGTACTACAAGAACTACAAAGCGGAGGACATGGAATACGTGAACTATGAGGCCAAAGACCTGGACGACTGGATCCGAATCTGAATCACGTTGTATTACAATAACAATAGATGTTCATGTTGATTTTATTGTAAATTGAGACGTAGAGTCAAATCAGTTTTACTATTTATAATAAATAAAAACTGTCCCGATAATACAATTATAATATTTGATAATTGAACAAATTTTAAATATATTCATGGTGATGTACAACAAATCTGTCAATAAATAAATAAAATTACACAATTATAATATATATTTAATGGCAAATTGCAGGACTCTAAATATCAGCAACGTTCTACTGCGAAATGGTGTGGAAGCGATAACTATTGCAACAATTGTTATATAGCTGTTATGCTAAGTATAAATAGCGTATACTTTATATATAAAGTCTGAAGCATAAAATATAGTCTGAATTCTTAGTACCCAATAGCCAATGTGAAGAGAATATATAATCGGAAGTCACAAACTAGACACTGGATTGCATAAAAAATTTGATCATTTTTCGAAATACATACAATGTCCGCGGATTATTTGGATCTTAAAACAACTAATAAAAACTACTACTAACACGGGGGGTTGGCGCGCAAAGCGCGCAGGGGGGCGTACCCCCTCTAGTATACAGCGTGATTCCCAAGTCGCGGAAAAGATTTCACATGCAGATTCCTTGTCGAAATCTAAGAATAAAGTTCGTTCTCAAAAACTTCCAGGGCCCGGTCGTTGCTGAGTTATAGAAGGTTTAGTCTAACCAATAATACGGCCGTAAAGTGACGTGCTCAGTCTCGTAGCAATTCTGTCAAACTGATAGTGCCCGCGTCGTATGAACTTTGCCCGACATTTCCGTTTCCACATTCCGTAATTTTTAGTCTTTATGTCGCCCGATCGGTCATTCTCGTGCCCTACGTCGTTCGCCCCGTAGTTGACGTTGTCCAGGTGGTCAAACTGGTGATTGACATTCCCCAGGTCTTTTGCTTCGTAGCGTTTGTTATCCAGGTCGCCAGGCTCGTGATTTCCGTACTCCAGGACTTTTGCCCCGTAGTCGACGTTATCCAGGTGATCAAACTGATGATTTACATTCCCCAGGTCTTTCGCTCCGTAGTTTTCACTCTCGTTGTCATCGGGTTGTTGATTTTCATGCTCCAGGACCTTCGCCCCGTAGTTCACGTTGTCCAGGTGGTCAAACTGATGACTTACGTTACTCAGGTCATCCGCTTCGTAGTTTTCACTCTCTGTCGTGATCGGGTTGTTGATTTCCATCCTCCAGGATTTTCGCCCCATAGTTTACGTTGTCCAGGTGGTCAAACTGATGACTCATGTTGTCCAGGTCGTCCGCTTCGCAGTTTTCACTATCGTTGTCATTGGGACGGAAATCAACAACCCGATGACAACAAAGAGTGAAAACTACGAAGTGGATGACCTGAGTGACGTAAGTCATCAGTTTGACCACCTGGACAACATAAACTACGGGGCGAAGGTCCTGGAGCATGAAAATCAACAACCCGATGACAATGAGAGTGAAAACTACGAAGCAAAAGAGGAATGTAAATCATCAGTTCGACCACCTGGACAACGTAAACTACGGGGCGAAGGTCCTGGAGCATGAAAATCAACAACCCGATGACAATGAGAGTGAAAACTACGAAGCGGACGACCTACGGAATGTAAGTCATCAGTTTGACCACCTGGATGACGTTACCTACGGAGCAAAAGTCCTGGGGTACGGAAATCACGAGCCTGGCGACCTGGTTAACGAACGCTACGAAGCAAAAGACCTGGGGAATGTCAGTCACCAGTTTGACCACCTGGACAACGTCAACTACGGGGCGAACGACGTAGGGCACGAGAATGATCGACCGGGCGACATAAAGACTAAAAATTACGGAATGTGGAAACGGAAATGTCGGGCAAAGTTCATACGACGCGGGCACTATCAGTTTGACAGAATTGCTACGAGACTGAGCACGTCGCTTTAGGGCCGTATTATTGGTTAGACTAAACCTTCTATAACTCAGCAACGACCGGGCCCTGGAAGTTTTTGAGAAGGAACTTTATTCTTAGATTTGGACAAGGAATCTGCATGTGAAATCTTTTCCGCGACTTGGGAATCACGCTGTATATATATATATTATTTAGCCATTTCCGGGACACTATTTTTTTCTTATCGAAAATAGTGCGAAACGACCTCAACTTTTTGATCCCACAAGCCAAATTTGATTTCTCAAAACCTTGAGGATTTGAGAAACAATTTTATATGAATTGTACATTTTGGTGACACTATATATATAATTTTTTTCTGAGCATTTGTGCATTTCGATGACACTGTATATACAATCTCGTATATATAGATTTTATATATAGAATCTCGTATATATAGATCTTAACATGTATACTGTTTCTTTGCCCCGCAAAATCTAACTTCCGCATATGGTTTTTTTTGTCGAAAAACAATATGACAAGTAGTTCTCGTAGACCAGGTCGTTCGCTAAGTATTTGTCGTAGTCCAGGTCCTCGGCTTCGTAGTTCTCGTAGTCCAGGTCGTTCGCTAAGTATTTCTCGTAGTCCAGGTCCTCGGCCTCGTAGTTCTCGTAGTCCAGATCGTTCGCTAAGTATTTCTTGTAGTCCAGGTCCTCGGCTTCGTATTTCTCGTAGTTCAGGTCCTCGGGTCCGTAGTTCTCGTAGTCCAGTTACCTCGCCTCGTTTCTTTCGTAGTCCAGGTTCTGGACTTGGTAGTTCTCATAGTCCAGGTACTTCGATTCGCGTTTCTCGTAGTGCAGGTCCTGCGCTTCGTTTCTACAATTGTTCAGGAATAATTACTTATGAAGCTGGACTACAAGAGCGGTGGACCTGGACTACGAGAACTACGATGCGAAGGACCTGGACTACGAGAACTACGAAGCCGAGGACCTGGAATACGAGAACCACGAAGCCGAGGACCTGGACTACGAGAAATGCGTATCGAAGTACCTGGACAACGAAAACGGATGCGTATGCCGTACGAAGACATCTTCAAGTGACGACGCCATCATACTTATCCAGAAAATGGACTGAAACGTCGATCGATGAGAATCAATCCGACGTGGGCACCACTCATCTTACACTCTTGACCGGCCTTGCCTCGGTCACTCATAAGCCCTTTGATTGGAAGACTAAGATCTTCTGTAGCTCCTCAACTCTTAGACCCTGGAAGTTTTGTGAAAGGAACTTTAGTCTTAGATTTTCGGGAGGAATACACTCACCTAATATGGTGCGTCCAACCTGAACCACCCTATGTATGTATACATATTTCAGAGCAAAAGCATTTCGGTGACGTCACGAAAATGTACAATTCATTATCTAAAAGGTCACCGAAATGACTCCACTATTGATTGTACATTTCGGTGACACATATCTATATCTTACAATGAGCTGTGCTGATCCGGAGCTCGAGCATTATTATAATTCCGCTAATCACCTGAGATTCTCACCCTACGCTCAACTGTCTGAAATCGTAGATTAAAATGCAGCTGAAGGGACCGATGTTATTCCGCTGTATTCACGTTCCGTCTTGGGTGTTTGATAGTGATTTATGCAATCACTAAGCTAATCGTAGACATCATCCGATTTCAGTTATTTTCATCGGTGGAAGAGGAAAATTGTACGCAACAACGTTCATTTAGTATCGCAGAATCCATACCACATATCCGGACGGCCGTATGGTCAAACAATAATCAGCCGTCATAAATATATCTATATATGGGGCATTCCAGCTCAACTCAACCGGCCAACGGAAGTGACCTCTTCGATTTTGTTCTCGAAATAATATATGGTAGTTCTATATTAAACATAACATGTCTGTGAAGATCAAGCCTTAAATCAAAAATCTGCCCAAGTTATGATTTTATGAAGATTTGAGTCGCCTTACATTCAAATATTCAGTGCCACTAAACGATGAGTCAACTCAAAAAGGTGTCTAATGGATTATGTCCGGTACAAAGTGTAGTTTGGATGGAAATTCAATGAAAAATTTTAAGCACTCTTTTTCTCTAATATTTCTCGAAAATCTCAATTTTCTCGGGAGTGCCCTAATCGATTGGGATGAATTTTGCACACAATATTTTCAGTGAAAAACTACAAATTTTGGTACCCGAAACAATATGCCCGGACGTTAACTTCCGGAGTTGTGCAGTTTTTAAATAATTATATAATTACCATTTCCGAGGGAATTTTGGTTCGCACGAATAAATGACATTGGGTATGATGCAAAGCATAGAAAGCTTGGATACAAATATTTAGGAAGTTGCTATTAGACATCAATAAATCAATCTAGTAATTGATAATCTTTCTAGTTATTACAAACATAATTTATCCGTTGATCGTGTCCAATAGCACTTTCTGTTTTTATGAATCACTGATTATATTTAACTGGATACGAGTGCACATGGAAGGCAGGGGCCAATTCTTGCACCTGAGTGTACAGTAATGTTCATGAATGGGTTTGCGGTGGCTAACTCTTTTTTTCAGACTTTTTCGGATACCATCAATAAAATAATATTATATTATTTTTACAAGGGTTCACAATTATTATTATTACAATTTCGGCTATCAGCACATCAAATACGACTAGGATGGAGTCTCGTTTCCGAAAAAGTCCGAAAAAAACAGTTAGCCACCGCCAACCCATGGACGAACATTACTGTACACTCGGGTGCAAGCATTGGCCCCTGCCTGCCATGTGAAATCGTATCCAGTTGAATATAATCAGTGATTCATAAAAACAGAAAGTGCTATTCGACACGATTGACGGATGAATGATGTTTGTAATAACTAAAAAGATTATCAATTACTAAATTGATTTATTGATGTCTAATAGCAACTTCCTAAATATTTGTATCCAAGCTTTCTATGCTTTGCATCATACCCAATGTTATTTATTCGTGCGAACCAAAATTTCCTCGGAAATGGTAATTATATTATTATTTAAAAACTGCACAACTCCGGAAGTTGATGTCCGGGCATATTGTTTCGGGTGTCAAAATTTGTAGTTTTTCACCGAAAATTCTGTGTGCATAATTCGTCCCAATCGATTAGTTCACTCCCGAGAAAATTGAGATTTACGAGAAATTCTAGAGAAAAAGAGTGCTTGTAATTTTGCATCGAATTTCCATCCAAACTAAACTTTTTACCGGGCATAATCCATGAGACACCTTTTTGAGTTGACTCATCGTTTAGTGGCAGTGAATATTTGAATGTGAGGCGACTCGAATCTTCATAAAATCATAACTTGGGCAGATTTTTGATTTAAGGCTTGATCTTCACAGACATATTATGTTTAATATAGAACTACCATGTATTATTTCGAGCACAAAATCGAAGAGGTCACTTCCGTTGGCCGGTTGAGTTGAGCTGGAATGCCCCATATATATATTTCAGAGCAAAAACAGTTTGGTGACGTCACGGAAATGTACAATTCATGCTCCAAAGGGTCACCGAAATGATTTTACTAATGATTGTTGGTACATCTCGGTGACACATATCTATACCGGGAATATTCGGTGAATTAGAACGATCCCCTTCCTACGACCAAACCAACACAGGCGCGCACCGCGTGCGTGAGGCTCGGCGGGCGGGGCTGAGCGACCAGTGGTGCTTCTACCGAATCTTCCGCGCTAGGCCGAGTCCGCATAGCCCACCTCGATACTTAACCTAAAAAGCAATCATCGCACTGAACACGGAAAAGAATGAACGCGAATAAAATGGATTTGCCTGATGTGAACATTCATTTTCGAAATTTATGAACGAATTTAAAATCAAATATCAATCAATTGGATTTAAGTATTGATTATCAGTGTTTAGGATCGATATTTGAGACGAAGTGGAACAGGTAAGTGAAGGGTAAATCATTGAAGACAACATGGTCAAAAATTGTTTTATTTATTGATTTATTTATTTATTACCAGAAAAATTAAATTTATCAACGATTATTGGTTAATCGAGGGATCCATTGCTGTTGAATTGTGGCGTACGTCCAAACTCATCGGAGATTGAATGCTTGGGTATCGAAGAGAGGCTACCGATGAGCCACTGTCGAACGTAGTAGACTTTTACTCAAACCATTTTTATTTCTCAACGACTACTTCTATCGGAGACCCGAGTGCTGACATGTACCTCAGCGAGGCTTCATAACGTGCGGAGGGGCTTTGTCGCAGGAGTTTGTAGTGCGATGAGGTAGCGTACGAGGAGCTTCGTTGCAAGCGTTTGTAGCACGTCGACGATATGCAGTCCTTCTCTGGACTCTGGCGAAGCCTTGCCGCACAAAAATTTGATAGAAAATGCTCGCCGACGCACTGCGAACTCTGGCAACGAAGCTCCTCGTACGCTGCCTCGTCGCACTGGGAACATCTGCGAGAAGGCTTCTTCGCCTGCTACGAGACATGAACGTTGAATGGTCGTTAGACGAGTAAGAAATGTTCGATGAATATCGTCGACGGGCTACGAACCCTTGCAACGAAGCTACTCGGTACGCTGCCAAGCCACGCCGACGCTGTTGCTAGCTCTCGTTTCCTCGATCCCTGCTTGGTTCTCGATCACTCTTCGCAGTCTGATCCCTGAGGTCAGCTTGGACAACGACATCGGCGATATGTCTCCTCAAAAGTTAGCGGGCGATTAGTCACTGGGTACGGAGGATACAAAGTTAACGGATATCGAAAAGACTTACAAGACTTATAAATTCTCATGATAGTCAGTTATACTCTCACCTTGCTGTTTCAGAGAAAGTAACGATGTCCTGGGATGGCAACATCGTCTTTAACTCGTATGAATTTATTCTTCTCCGACACCTGATTGTCGACGTACTACAAACTCCTGCGACAAATCCCCTCCGCACGCTATGAAGCCTCGCTGAGGTACATGTCAGCACTCGGGTCTCCGATAGAAGTAGTCGTTGAGAAATAAAAATGGTTTGAGTAAAAGTCTACTACGTTCGACAGTGGCTCATCGGTAGCCTCTCTTCGATACCCAAGCATTCAATCTCCGATGAGTTTGGACGTACGCCACAATTCAACAGCAATGGATCCCTCGATTAACCAATAATCGTTGATAAATTTCATTTTTCTGGTAATAAATAAATAAATCAATAAATAAAACAATTTTTGACCATGTTGTCTTCAATGATTTACCCTTCACTTACCTGTTCCACTTCGTCTCAAATATCGATCCTAAACACTGATAATCAATACTTAAATCCAATTGATTGATATTTGATTTTAAATTCGTTCATAAATTTCGAAAATAATTGTTCACATCAGGCAAATCCATTTTATTCGCGTTCATTCTTTTCCGTGTTCAGTGCGATGATTGCTTTTTAGGTTAAGTATCGAGGTGGGCTATGCGGACTCGGCCTAGCGCGGAAGATTCGGTAGAAGCACCACTGGTCGCTCAGCCCCGCCCGCCGAGCCTTACGCACGCGGTGCGCGCCTGTGTTGGTTTGGTCGTAGGAAGGGGATCGTTCTAATTCACCGAATATTCCCGGTATATACAATTAGCTGTGCTGATCCAGAGCTCGCTCATTATTATAATTCCGCGAACGACCCGATATTCTCACCCTACGCTCAACTATCTGAAATCGTATATTAAAATGCAGCTGAAGGGACCGATGTTATTCCGCTGTATTCACGTTCCGTCTTGGGTGTTTGATAGTGATTTATGCAATCACTAAGCTAATCGTAGACATCATCCGATTTCAGTTATTTTCATCAGTGGAAGTGGAAAATTGTACGCAACAATGTTCATTCACTATCGCAGAATCCATACCACATATCCGGACGGCCGTATGGTCAAACAATAATCAGCCGTCATAAATGTATCTATATATATATATTTTAGAGCAAAAACATTTTGGTGACGTCACGGAAATGTACAATTCATGCTCCAAAGGGTCACCGAAATGATTCTACTAATGATTAGGTCCTTTCGTTTCACAAATAGAGGGCTGCCCCGGACTGCACTGAACCAATCACCTTGAAGCTTAGACTAGTTATAGTCTAGTATACTAGTCTAAGCTTCAAGCTGATTGGTTCAGTGCAGCCCGGGGCAGCCCTCGATTTGTAAAACGAACGCAACTATTGTTTGTACATTTCGGTGACACATATCTATGTATACAATCAGCTGTGCTGATCCAGAGCTCGCTCATTATTATAATTCCGCGAACGACCCGATATTCTCACCCTACGCTCAACTATCTGAAATCGTAGATTAAAATGCAGCTGGAGGGACCGATGTTATTCCACTGTATCCGCGTTCCGTCTCGAGTGTTTGATGGTGATTTATACAATCACTAAGCCGATCGTGGACATCATCCGATTCCAGTTATTTTCGTCGGTGAAAGTGGAAAATTGTACGCAACAACGTTCATTATCAATTGGGAAATTTGAACCACCACCTATTTGGACGACGGTTGTCGAACAACAATCAGCTGTCATAAATATATCTATATATATATTTCTGAGCAAAAACATTTTGGTGACGTCACGGAAATGTACAATTCATACTCCAAAGGGTCACCGAAATGATTATACTAATGATTATTTGTACATTTCGCCGACACATATCTATTCAGGGTGATTCAGGTGGGATGCACCATATCAGGTGAGTGTATTTCTTCCGAAAATCGAGGACTAGAGTTCCTTTACTAAAACTTCCAGGGTCTGATAGTTTAGTAACCACAGAAGATCTTAGTCTACCAATCAGAGAGCTTATAAGTGACCAAGACATGACCGGTTCAAGAGTGTAGGTTGAGCAGTGCCCGCGTCGGATCGATTCTCATCGATCAACGATGAATTCTGGATGAGTATGATGGCGTCGTTACCTGAAGATGTCTCCGTACGGCATACGCATCCGTACTCGTGGTCCAGGTCCTCCGCTTCGTAGTTCTCGTAGTCCAGGTCCTGTGCTTCGTACTTCTCGTAGTCCAGGTCCCCGTTTTTGTATTTCTCGTAGTCCAGGTCCTCGGCTTCGTAGTTCTCACAGTCCAGGTCCTCGGCTTCGTATTTCTCGTAGTTCAGGTCCTGGCTCCGTAGTTCTCGTAGTCCGGTTACCTCGCCTCGTTTCTTTCGTAGTCCAGGTTCTGGGCTTGGTGGTTCTCATAGTCCAGGTACTTCGATTTGCGTTTCTCGTCGTTCAGGTCCTGCGCTTCGTTTCTACAATTGTTCAGGAATAATTACTTATGAAGCTGGACTACAAGAGCGGAGGACCTGGACTACGAGAACTACGAAGCCGAGGACCTGGACTACGAGAACCACGAAGCCGAGGACCTGGACTACGAGAACCACGAAGCCGAGGACCTGTACTACGAGAACCACGAAGCCGAGGACCTGAACTACGAGAACCACGAAGCCGAGGACCTGGACTACGAGAAATGCGTATCGAAGTACCTGGACAACGAGAACGGATGCGTATGCCGTACGAAGACATCTCCAAGTGACGACGCCATCATACTTATCCAGAAAACGGATTGAAACGTCGATCGATGAGAAGCAATCTGACGCGGGCACCGCTTAACGTACACTCTTGACCGGCCCTGCCTTGGTCACTCATAAGCCCTTCGATTGGTAGACTAAGATCTTCTGTAGCTCCTCAACTCTTAGACCCTGGAAGTTTTGGTAAAGGAACTTGAGTCTTAGATTTTCGGGAGGAATACACTCACCTGATATGGTGCGTCCAACCTGAACCACCTTGTGTATGTATACATATCGCGTGACTAATGGAAAAAGGGCGTAAGCGACGTAAAGTGCGATTTCAATGGCAAAAGGGCGTAAATTTTTTCTTTTTTCGCCAATCGATAGACAATCGGTTGAAATGAAAAAAGCCGCTGTTTTTTTTCCAGCCTAAAATATAAAGGCAGACGGGCGTAAGCGCCGTTAATACGCCCTTCTGCCAGTAACCATTTTTCGGGCTAATGCCAAAAGGGCGTATTTGCCAAAATTGACTTTTGACAAAAAGCGGACTATTTCTGGCGGATGCGCCCTTCTGGCATTAGCTTTCTGAAAAAAGTCATGACAACTCATGCCAGTAGGGCGCATCCGCCAAAAATCAATTTTGGCGGATACGCCCTTTTGGCATTAACTTCATAAAAAAAATCATGCCGACTAATGCCAGAAGGGCACATCCGCCAAAAAATAATTTTGGCCCATACGCCCTTCTGGCATTAGCTTTCTGAAAAAAATCATGCCGACTAATGCCAGTAGGGCGTATCCGCCAAAATTTGTTTTGGACATGAACATTTTTGGGGAATACGCCCTTTTGGCATTAGTCGGCACGATTTTTCTCATGAAGTTAATGCCAGAAGGGCCTATCCGACAAAATTTGTTTTGCACGAAAACCGGAACATTTTTGGGGAATACGCCCTTTTGGCATTATTCGGCACGATGTTTCTCATGAAGTTAATGCCAGAAGGGCTTATCCGCCAAAATTTGTTTTGACGAAAATCTGAACATTTTTGGGGGATACGCCCTTTTGACATTAATTCGACTGATTTTTCCTAAAAGCTCGGGGCGTATCTGTGGCGTTTACGCCCTTTTGCCTTCATTTTTTTTTGACTTTTCAATGTTGACGTATTTTTCCGTTTCGACGAATTTCCTGTCGAATGACGCACAAAAAAAATATATACGCCCTTTTGCCTTTAAGAATTACAGAAGGGCGTAAACATGTCGCTTACGCCCTTTTTCCATTAGTCACGCGATATTTCAGAGCAGAAGCATTTCGGTGACGTCACGAAAATGTACAATTCATCATCCAAAAGGTCACCGAAATGACTCCACTAGTGATTGTACATTTCGGTGACACATATCTATATCTTACAATAAGCTGTGCTGATTCAGAGCTCGAGCATTATTATAATTCCGCTAACCACCTGAGATTCTCACCCTACGCTCAACTGTCTGAAATCGTAGAATAAAATGCAGCTGAAGGGTCCGATATTATTCCGCTGTATCCACGTCCCGTCTTGGGTGTTTGATAGTGATTCATGCAATCACTAAGCTAATCGTAGACATCATCCGATTTTAGTTATTTTCATCATGATCATTCAGACTAACACCTCTGATTCAATTTCTGATATCAGAGTGATCGAGCTATCAAGTTATTAGTAAATATTGTGTAAAAATTGAAATTCGAATAGTGTCACGGAAATGTACAAATGTCATGTATAGATGAATATGTATATTGTACATTTTGATGACTGTCATCGAAGGTCGTGAAGTCACGGAAATGTACAAATTATATTCAAAAATGTCATCGAAATGGCTAAATAACATACATATTAGGGTGTGTCAGAAAAAAATAATTTTTTTTGCTAACTTCTGAACGGATAGTTCTCGTCAAGACAGAGAGATTCCCCGCTAGAAAATGTCCTATGTCAAGGCTAAGTGGTTCCGAAACTTTTTTTAGTTTTCCATTTTCCTATGGAGGATTCCAATTCCTATGTAAAACGGAAAACTAAAAAAAAGTTTCGGAACCACTTAGCCTTGACATAGGACATTTTCCAGCGGGGAATCTCTCTGTCTTGACGAGAACTATCCGTTCAGAAGGTAGCAAAAAAAATTATTTTTTTCTGACACACCCTAATACATATATATATATATATGTATATATATATATGAAAAGATTGAACCTACTAACAAGCGGTTCTTGTTCTACCTTCTTCGTGTTCGTAAGTTTTGAATCACTTCCCGTCATAACGTCGCACGCACAACATCCCATGCGTTGAGGAATGTCCGTTTAAGGTAATTTAGTTGCTAACTCTCACTTTTTTGTTCATCTAATTGATAATTAACGTCTCTTGGTTCTTTCAACGTTTCTTACTATATAAGAACATTGGTTTTTGAATTAAAATATTTAAACTTGTATGGTATCTGAACCACGTGGAAACCTAAGCCATTTTTTTTTACCTATGGTCAAACCACTCTTGTAACTTGCACCTACTACTTAGTAGTCGGTAATCTATCTTTTCTTATACGTGGGTTGTAACGAACTCTTTGTAAATTTAGTCTTAATACACTATCTATTGTACAACTTTTGTAAAATTGTTTCCTGAGACGCATATATGTTTACAGTCTGAGGATGGCCGGCCGTTCGCTAGCCGAAACGTCACTATTTGTGAATAAATGAAAAATCTACTGAAAATTGACCGTCTCCGACTAATTCTTTTCATTACAATCTACGGTCACGAAATCACTACGTATATATATATAGCTGATACAGATTCCTCAATCGTTCTGCTAGTATACTGTACTCAGTAGAATACTCTGAAGGATCTGCAACAGATCTGCGAGAATACTGCAATAAGATTCTTGAAGCAGAATCTGCAAAGATCTGCTGATGCAGGTATTGTTACCACACCCAGAGAAAAGATTTCTTAAAATGCAACAAAATTTATTTAACTGAAATAATTTTTTTTTATATATGAACCTAATAGACTTTTATTTCTTCCAAAGAAATTTATTTGTTCAAAAAATGTATTACTTATGAATGCTCTATATTGTTTGAAATGAATAAAATTTTCTTTGTCCTCAGCAAATGATTTGTTTGTCCTTAGCAAATGTTTTATTCATTTTTGAGAAATAAATTATTCGAGTGATGATTACAGTTTAAAGGCGTTTAAAGTGACCTGAGCAATTTCCTCCCAAACGAAGAGAGATATGAAAAAATGTTTCAGACATCACTTACATGGATTCAAGGGGGACACAAGATAGTGCTTTCAAATTTTTTATAAAGTCGAAGTATCAAGGTCATTTGAAGGTCAACTCTGGTTTTTCAAATGGAATGGTGTGTTTTTTTCCTACGGAAATCGAAAGAGCATTCAATTCCAGCTATAAAAGTACTCGCATACTTATGTCTTAAATTCAAGGGATCATGGGATATTCATTGAGAAAGAAAAATAAATCGGTTCTGTGGATTACCTGAGGTCAAGGGCGTAGACATTGAGCCGACAAGATTCTTTCAATAAACTTCTACAGCAAATGTTCGAGATGGCCATTTGTGTCGATACACTTCTGATAGTGTCCAATCAAATACCGTTGAACTGCTATCAGAGATCCTTCCTTGACACTGGCACAGGCATCGATGATTCTTTGGCGCATATTCTCGCGGGTCGTCGGTACTTCTCTGTAAACTACTTCTTTTATGTATCCCCACAAGAAGAAGTCCGGGGAAGTGAGATCCGGGGAACGGGCGGGCCAATGAACAGGTCCTTGACGTGCTATCCAGCGATCAGCATAATCTCGATCTAATATTCCGCGAGCTTGAACTGCAAAATGAGCTGGACACCCATCGTCTTGATACCACATATTGGATCGTTCCAGGAATGGTATGTCTTCGAGCAATGCTGGAAGTACCTGATCCACAAAGTCTTTGTACTTCTGTCCGTTGAGTGTGCCTTCAATAAAGTACGGTCCAATTAGGCGATTTCTGTAGTCACCACACCAAACATTCAGAGTCCACGGCCGTTGGTGTTCCACTTGCCGTAACCACCTTGGATTTTCTGTATCCCAGTAATGCATATTGTGTCGGTTAACTTGGCCATGGTTTGTGAAGCCTGACTCGTCCGAATACAATACATTAAAATTCTCATCTTGCATCCGTTGCAGTGCCCATTGACAAAACTGCACTCGATGCTCAAAATCATCTCCGCGAAGCTCTTGATGAAGAGATATGTGGAAAGGCTGAAACCTATGGCGATGGAGTATTCGAAGAACACTTCTTTGAGAGATTCCTGACTCACTTGAAATTCTACGCGAACTTATTTCCGGATCATGGGCTACTACAGCTAAAATAGCAATTTCCGAATTTTCTCCAGTTACAGGCCTACTTCGTTTCCTTAATTACCCGCGACACTACTACCCGTTTCCAAAAACGATTGTATGATTCGATCGAAAGTTCTACGGCATGGATTATTCCTCTCGTGGTATCGGTCTGCGTATAAGTTACACGCTACACGGGCGTTTTTCCGCGTTTCACCGTAAATGAAAATCATATCGGTTTTTTTAGCAATCGAATATCGATCCATTTTTATTTTTATTAATCACAGCAGCAATACTTTGGTGTTAAACTTATGTCGCAATCGATCAGGAAAAAGAATGACTTCTGATAACAACGGTTGTCATTAGTAATCAGGAATTTGTTGAGAGAAAAAATGACTCTCGATAACAACCAGCAATTGTTGGTTGCCAATGACAACGGTTGTTATCAAGACTCATTGTTTTTCTTTGTCGGTTTCGATAAATTGAAAAATAAAGTATTGTTAGTTGCTACTGCGTTGAGTAAAAATGAAAATGTATCTTTATACGATTAATGAGAAGAGCGATATGATTTCCATTCACAGTGAAACGCAAAAAAAAAACGCCTATGCACCGTACATTTTATACGCGGACCGATACCCCGAGAGAAATAATCCATGCTACTTCATTTTTATTTTTCAATCAATATTCCATGATCCCTTGAATTCAAGACATAAGTATAAGAGTACTTTTAGAACTGGAATTGAATGCTCTTTCGATTTCCGTAAAAAAAATACGCCATTCCATTTGAAAAACCAAAGTTGACCTTCAAGTGACCTTGATACTTCGACCTTGGAAAAAATTCGGAAGCACTGTTTTGTGTCCCCCTTAAAACCATGTAAGTGGTGTCTGAAACATTTTCTCATATCTCTCTTCGTTTAGGAGAAAATTGCCTGGGTCACTTTAAACGCCACACCCTGTATATACACCCAGAGAAAAGATTTCTTAAAATTCAACAAAATTTATTCAACTCAAATAAATTTGTTTTTTTATATATGAACCTGATAGAGTTTTATTTCTTCGAAACAAATTTATTTGTTGAAAAAATTTGTCACTTGTGAAGGCTCGATATTGTTTGAAATGAATAAAATTTTATTTGCCCTCAGCAAATGTTTGGTTAGTCCTTAGCAAATATTTTATTTGTTTTAAAGAAATAAATTATTTGAGTAAAAATTACAGTTCATTGAATAAAAATACCCTATTCATTTTTGAAAGGTGCGTTGATTCGGGTTGTATTAAAAAACGAGCTTTTATTTTTAGAACAATTGCTTTAGTTTGATTTCACAAAATGTAGGGTACAGTAATGCGATACGTATTTAGAAACTTCCTAGGACGCATGGGCGTTCAATCTTTTAAATCTAATACAGAGATCATTTGTACATGTGGATACTGAATTTGAGATCCATTAATTACGTACGAATGCGTGTGTTCATCGAAGCCATAAACACTGAGGAGCTTGAACGTAAAATGTAAAGTTAGCTCGTGCACGAAAAGCTGCGATACTAATCCGAAAACAGGTGAATCATCCTCGACACCTACATATAGCACAGTTTGTCCAGCTTTGTACATACGACCGTTACATTTGACCCATTTGTACGTAACGTGGCTCTCATCAAACGCGTAACAATCGCCGGACGTATCACGAGTTCCTTTATCAAGCTCATCCTTAAAAATTGAGTCATTATAAAGTGTAACGTTCCGGCTGTGCTGGCTCGGCCGCAGCCTAGCCAGTACTGCCGGACAGTGACCATCGCGCATCCGCAACGCGCAGCGTGCGACCGCAACTGAGACGCGATTCCGTGCATCCCACGAATTCCGTGCATCCCGCAACGCAGATCCACGGGTGTCGCGGATTTCGCTATGAAAAGGGGGTACCGGAGCACCCGATACCGATTGTGTGGCAAAGCGCCCGTCGAGTCGCATCATATTAAATTCTTTAGACCGATTGTGTGGCAAAGCGCCCGTCGAGTCACATCGTTTAATCAAATCAATTAGGCACGTAGCTAAAATAGTGCGTGACCGCTCTTGCTCATAAATCGTATTCGGACTTGCTAAAATTGAAGGATTAGAATAACGATTTTTGATATTGAAAAATAAGTCTAATTAATTTCACAATTCACACAATAGTTTTACTAATCTTTGTATGCACTTTAAAAAATTAGACGGCAAGCTTAGAAGTCGCATTAACCAGATTAACTGCGCAATTTATTCGATTTGCGGATTGAAACACCGCGAATCCCCGGATTATCAAACTTAATTATTATGAAAAAGACTCTGATCGGAAACATTGAATTAACATTAAAATTTAGATTTAATTTATACTTTAATTCTGCTTTGTTTTGGTAACTACCCCGTGCCTGGCACTAGGGGGATAGGGGAACGCGGGGCAGAACGGGCAGCGGGGCAGAAGGGGCACCAAAACCAACAAAAATAAAGTGGTCGGAAATGATTTTTTATAAAATATGGCGACGTATTTTGGATCAATAATGAAAAAAAAAAAAATTGAAATATTTTTTTTAAAAAGTGAAGAAAAATAGAAAAAAAAATAATTTTTTTTTGATTTTTTTTTTTTTTTCATTATTGATCCAAAATACGTCGCCATATTTCGTAAAAAATTGTTTCCGACCACATTGTTTTTTTTTTGTTTTGGTGCCCGTTCTGCCCCGCTGCCCGTTCTGCCCCACGTTCCCCTATATCCAACCCAAAAGAAGAAGAAGAAGAATTCTGCTTTGTTAGCTCTGCTTAAATTCTCTAAGTTATTTTCTTTATGCTTTTCTTTATGACAATGCTATGTTAAAACATGCTATTTTATGTTCCTTTTTTTGATGCTATGCTATCCTATTTAATTATCATTAAATCTATTATTGTTTAACTGCATCCTTTTCTTTCAACTTCCGCTTTCTTTCTATTATTTTGTTAAGACATTTCAGCTTTCATAAATCATCGTCATTAGCTTCGAGGTAGGCTTGGTGTGTGTGGCTCGCCCAGCTCTGTCGATTTGTAGTTCTGAGTTTACTCTCAGGCTGGCGGTACTGGTCTAACAAACCCGAATCCGCATGCTTGATCTGAGAGTGTTTTCGAACTGCTTTCCAGGCTTGACTAGCGTGATATATCCAGCTCTGCATTTCACAGCTCTGTTTAGGGAAACCTATTCCGAGTCTATCATTTGGGTATTTAGAGGTTTTTCACTTTTTCCTCAGGAGGGGCTCCAAAAACATCACCCGTGACAAAGACACTCACGCGGACGAGCACCATATCTCCAGCCTTCAGCTGAGACATTGGT
Source organism: Tenthredo livida (assembly GCA_963992785.1). Lineage (NCBI taxonomy): Eukaryota > Metazoa > Arthropoda > Insecta > Hymenoptera > Tenthredinidae > Tenthredo > Tenthredo livida. The sequence continues at coordinate 14,989,626 of OZ023072.1, read as the reverse complement.
GCAGTAAGTTACAAAAGATTATATGCGAGTTGTAGTTGTTGAGTGACAGCGATTGTGTGGCAAATATTGATGCGACTGCCCGTCATTGTCGCAATAGTTTTTCCGTCAGGATGCTTAGCTTCGAAACGCATGCACCAAAAGCTACGAAGCGGGCCGATCAACCAAAGAATGCGTGCAACGTGTATCATGAAATGATATTTCGGTTTAAGATCATACTTCAGAGATTGATATCGAGGTACTTTTTTGCATGTATCAATGTATAAAATATGATATTCCTCTATCAAATTTTGTAATGTATTGTGAGTTCCAACATGGTAATGAGGAGCCAATACGAGGTCCATTATTTGACAAAGCGTGGTATAGAGATCCCAAACACTATCATTCTCTGGAATCAAATCCCCTATCATTAGTCCGAAATTTCGAATGAAGCACATCATTTTTATTGCTTTAAAGCTCAATTTTTTATTCGTTATCATATCATGAGTAATTAGAGGGGGTTTGTTTCCACGCTCTACGTAACCGTAGTCGAAACTTTGAACACGTGTATTCAATGTTTCCATTGATATCATTCCGATTGTTATGTAGTAATCGATTATTAATGTCATATCAAGAGACTCGGTAGAGTCTCGCGCCAAGTACATTTGAAAAAAAATTTTTTCAAGCGCGAGACTCAACGAGTCTATATACCCGAGAGGCAGCTACCCTAACCTATACCGCGAACTAGTATCTTCGTTTTCTTTCACCTCACAACAGACACGAATTGGAACTACACTCAGCAACAAAATTAACGGCGCACCCGGCACTCGGCGAGATAATGCCGATTTTCAAAATCCTGTAACTCAATGAAAAATTGTCGGAAAAAATCATTTGGGGAAGCATGTTGAAGGTTGAAACTTCATCTTCAAGATGGTTTTTGACAATTCTTCCTACGGCCATTTTTGACCTCATGGCGTAGGTTTGAGTGCCGGGTTGCAAAACGCTGGAAAAAACAAGTTTTTCAAAGTTCTCTAAGGGGCGTTGAAAAAATCGCAAAGAACTTTCGAGACAATAATTTTGTAGCCTGGAATCTCCTCTTCAAAATGGTTCCTGGGAATTTGTCTCACGATTTTTGGTCACTGAGTTATCCGACTTTTGGAAAAGCAATAAGGGCCGAATCGACGAGTAGGCGATTGATTTGGCGTTATCCAGGATGCACCGCGAGGAGGTACAGTAATGTTCATCGATGGTGTCCCTGTGACTCACTATTTTTCCTAGCTTTTTTTCAAATCAAATTTCCCTTCTACAAATATTTTATTTTCCAATGACCAGTGGCTTACTTCGTGACTATGCTCCAACACGCAGCTGTCATATTCCTAACAACCTGAAGGTTCCACTGGTCACGGGTAAATAAAATATTCATAGAAGTAAAACTCGATTCTGGAAAAAATAGTGAGCCACGGGGACACCATCGATGAACATTACTGTACAGTCCACCATGCATCCCGTGTGTGTGTGTGTCCGTGTGTCCATGTGTGTGAAGGTGTGTACGTGTTTGTGTGTGTCTGGGTTGTGGGTGTGTACGTGGGTGTGTGGGTGCGTGGGTGGGTGTGTAGGTGAGTGTGTGGGGTCGATCCTGCCCTTGTCGACATTGCTTCACCAAAAGTCGGATAACTCGGTGACAAAAAAATGTGCGATGAATTTCTAGAAACCATTCTGAAGAGGAGATTCCAGGCTACAAAATGACTGTCTCGAAAGTTCTTTGCGATTTGTTTAACGCCCCGTAGAGAACTTTGAAAAACTTGTTTTTTCCAGCGTTTTGCAACCTGGCACTCAAACCTACGCCATGAGGTCAAAAATGGCCGTAGGAAAAATTTTCAAAAACCATGTTTAAGATGAAGTTTGAACCTTCAAAATGCTGCCTCGAATGATTTTTTTCGACAATTTTTCATCGAGTTACAGAATTTTGAAAATCGGCATTATTTCGCCGAGTGCCGGGTGAGCCGTTAATTTCGTTGCTGAGTGTAATTTGATCTAGGATGTGGGCATGAAAAGCTTCCATTTAAGCCTAAGATCGATTAAATCGGTGTCCGGTGTTCTGAGATATGATTAACTACAAATTCGGATACCCCGTTTCATCGTACAATTTTTCTCTTTAGTCGTCGTCTTCAGACCAAGATTCACATTAAAACCATTCCCATATAAAATCACTGGACGGGAAAATCCACACAAATTGTATAGAGTGACGTCACCACGAGATAGTTACGACCTAGATAGCGCCAGTATCGCAGACAGAAACCGTCTCCTACACTAGCAGACGCGTATTGTCATTTCATGTTTTTCAATCCCAATAAAGAAAATAAGAGAAAGTACGAGCAATGCTTAATACAAAATTTGAACGTACAAAAACTAGTGAATACCCACCAAAAGCCCCTCGGGTGCGAAAACCTTACGCCAAGTACATTAATGTGATAGTCACCAGTAAAAATGTTTCGATAGGTTAATCTTAAATCCTACGATCTCGAGCTTTTGAGGTTATGCGAATCGACTGACGTGTAAAATTCACGGTGATAAATAAAATAACAACTGTAAACGGACAAGACTGTCAGGTGACTATTACCTCTAAATTTTATTCACCTATACATTGTAGATATAGCTTATTTTCATTTAGGAATGCAATTATCAGAAGAAACGGTTTTGTTGGTTCAATTATTTAGCAACTTATCGCCTGAGGAATTCTGACAAGAGAAAATCAAGAGAAAATGTTGAAGTCGAAAAATATGAGGATAGCATGATTTGATATAGGGAACGGCAAGGAGCCAGACCAATGAAGCCAAGTTCAAGCGTTGGATTGCAACGAATTCCACTTCAAGCTCCATGTTAAGCTCATCTCCGAAAACTCGTCTGCTCAGGCTCCAATTGTGAGTCAACATTATGCGTAGGATTCCGACGAGTTTTATAATCTAACTCCCTATCATCTAGTCAAAACGAGACTGTCGGTCAACGTTGTATGTTGGACTCCGATAGGCTTTATTCTACACTCCACGTCAACGTAGTGCCCTGACCTTCGGTGTAGATAATTTTTTAATTCTTAATTTACTAACAGCTTAAATTTTCCGTTCAGAACTATCTCAAAGTCTGTATAAATATCTATGATTACATGTAAATTAATAGTACAAACTATATATTCATAATATAATGTCAAATTTCAATACGTAATTTTGTTAGATTTTGGTATGCAACCCGTGTCTGTATTTTCGTCTATCTTAAGCTTTCTTCAAATCCAGATTAGTGCTATCACGACAAATAGAATGAGAATACTCATTTGCTATTTGAAGAAATTATCGATCGACTCCCTCTTTCTCAGATGATAGAGATTCTCATTTTTTATATTTATTTATTCATTGTAGACTGAGCATATAATCATTTATGAATGTAATTATTCCAGAAAAACCTTCTTTATGGATTGTTTAATTTTGTAGTGGGTCGCCGTATAAGACGAGAGGATGATGAGAGAAAACGCTTGGGTTGCAAAGTATCGGGATAGTGTGATTTGATACGAGAAACCGCAAGGGTCAGACGAAGAAAGCAGAATGCGAGTTTTTGACTTCATAAACTTCCATTTTATGCTCTACGCTAGTCTTGCATGAATAGGCTCAATTTTATGTATTTTGATACCTTCTGTTCAGACCCGAATTTGAAGTTAACGTTATGAGTATGGGACGCGCACATGTTCTTTTTGCAGAGGACCTAGCTGCATTGACAAAAAAATTACCTAAGAATTGCAATATATATATCTCATATTAACTGTAACTCTGCGTGCATGTAACTCCGCCATTGCCGGTCCCTGCAGGCCCAGATGAGACAGGAGGAGGGCTGCGCGCAGGGTTACACGTTTCAGGCATATAGAATTACACCAGATTCTAATAAAATAATTCGTAGAACTTAATGATAGAACACATGTTACGTCTGTCCACAGAAATTCAAGGCTCACAGAAAAGTATGAGCATACGTGTATACTATTACATTATTTTCATTCATTTGAAATTATACTACGACATCTAACATAGCTGCTTTTTGAGGGATTCGGATGGTACAAAATGCATCACCGTACATGCATTGGGATGTTCATAGGAACAATTGGCAGAAGGCTGCCGACTGAGCAAACCTCGCGAGCGAGAATATAGGAAAACCCAATCGAGCGAGCGTAGCGAGCGAGCACAATTATTAGGTAGTCAAGCAAAATTGTCCAAAAAGTGGTGATGTCAACCCCAAAAAGCACCTCTGGTGCAAAAACCTTCCGGCAAGTACATTCATGCGGTCACTACCCCCAAAAAAATCCACCAACTAAAACTCCTCCTTAACAAAAGTGGTACTATAAAAATGTCTACTTACAAAAGGATTGAAATCAGATACAGTTGCCAAGTAGATGTCTTCTGTATAATAAAAGTTTACAACAGAATAACAGAAAACTGAATAGTCATGTATCATTCACTCGCTACGCTCGCTCACTCAATCAGCTCTTGATAATTACATGGAAAAAATCAGAAAAAAAAAATTTAGGAAGTGGTACTTGGCGGGCCATTATAGCAATATGTATCAAACAAATGATGCACAGACCTAAATGAATATTCTTTTACTTACTTATAAATGGCCCGCAAGTACCACGTACTAAATTTTTTTTTTTCTGATTTTTTCCATGTAATTATCAAGAGTTGATTGAGTGAGCGAGCGTAGCGAGTGAATGATACATGACTGTTCAGTTTTCTGTTCTTCTGTTGTAAACTTTTGTTATACAGAAGACATGTACTTGGCAACTGTATCTGATTTCAATCCTTTTGTAAGTAGACATTTTTATAGTACCACTTTTGTTAAGGAGGAATTTTAGTTGGTGGATTTTTTTGGGGGTAGTGACCACATTAATGTACTTGGCGGAAGGTTTTTGCACCAGGGGTTCAAAGTTACCAGCACCCTCCAGCACGTCGTGCATTACATCAACAGCATAATTTTCTACGGCATGGAAAGATGGTATTGCGTTGAATAGACATTCTTCTTTTATACCAGTCAAGCTAAAATCCTTGGTTTGAACATCATTGTCGTAATTATATCGCGTTCGCAAAAGGCCCTCGTCATCTTCGACATCTTTCAACAAGTTTCTCTCATGCCCGCGACAAATCCGACAGAAATAGTTACTTGAACAACTAGAAAAACCGAGAATTGAATTTAGTCCAGCATTGTCGCCCAAGATCATTGCTAATGCGAAATATCTTTGATGTGTTTCCCCATTTTCGAGTTCAATGCGAATTCCTTCTGTCTCCAAGAACGTTAGTTCATCAACTAGAATTTGAAAAACACGATTGCCGTGCTCGACTTTATCCGGATAATGAATGAGAAGTGCTAGAAGAATATTATGTAATCGCGACTGAAATTTAACAGGAAAGCAGCGAAGGCTTACGTAGACTGCACCTAATTTATGCACCCCCGAATGTGAACCTAACGGGTTGTTACACTCGAATTCATCGTAGTACAAGTACAAGGGGATCATGAATTTATTGCCGAATTGTTGTTTTTTTGCATTCCAGAAATTACGGTGTGCAATATCTTCGATTACGTTACTTGGGATTCGATCATGTAAATAAGAATTAGCCATTTCGATAACGTCAGTTTTGCTAAAGAGAATCTTGAAAAGTTGACGCAAAGGTACGAAAGAAGCTGTAGCTTCAACCGGTACACGCACTATTTCGCCATCAACGACTTTTTCGTCAATTCGTTGACCAAGAAAAACTTTTTCAGGTGGGATGAAACACCCAGCGTCTTGTAGAGACTGAATCTTTTGTATTCTGTTGATTGATTAGCGAATGAACTGTTAAAAAACTGCAGAATATTTGCAAAACTTTTTTTAGTTTCGTTGGTCGGTGTTACCAAATTTTCAAAAAGGGTACCGATATTACATAATAAACTCGCATCGTTATTGGTAATACCCTGTATTGCTGAACATGTCAATGCTTGCTCTGTATGTAAATACGACACGTGTCTATGTGCTAATTCTTCAAAAGTATTGCCAACGTGATTCTCATTGTGCAATTGAATTTCTAGCAATGCGACTTCTTGAGCGATAATTTCAACATTCATACCAGGAGGTACTTCAGCCGCTGCTGGTTGAACGATGTTTGCATGTTGATGTTGATGAGGTTCGACGCGCACAAGAGGGTGCTTATTCTTTATGTGTCGCTCAAAGCAACTCAGGAGCTGAAATTCTCGCTCACAATCGTCCTGACCACAAACATATCGATTTAAATCGAAATGGTGTATTCGTAGATGCCAAAATAACGTTTCCGCTGTGTCAAAAATGACCCTGCATTGGTCATGTGTATTTCTAAAGGCGATTAAATACATTCCAAAGCGTCTACAATTGTGGTACTGAGCCTCAAACGTCTATTACATAAAATAACCTCATTTATTACAATCGTATATTTAGTTATAATCACAGACTGTTACAGAGTCAACCTATTAGCTATTTAGATAGCTAAATTGACCAACAGTCAAATAACCGTGTGTCATAACTCGGTCCAAAATTTATCGGTAAACTATACCGACTTCGGTGCGATCACAGCTTAGTATTGTGAATACTTATATATCTATTCATATACTTTAATTTATATTTCTTCGTAAGTTGTCTTATCATTGTAATATATAGGAAGAAAAACCTTTTCTGTGCTCTACGCTAACACAATACTTCGTAAAATAAACTTTCTCCTAATTACTGACTCGAGCAATCTTCATGTCATTATGCACTGATATCGCTTCAATCACAGACTGATATTTCGCCAAAATTTTAATTATTTGAAAAGCACTAAATATTGTGATTAGATTCTGCTATATAGATATATATATTGTGAACACTCGGATATCTCTTTAGAACATCTCCGACCAGTTTAGTAGGGATAAAAACATTTGACGTGTCGTACGTCGACACAATACTTCGTAGAACTAACAGTTAAATAACACGGTAATATTGAATTGATTGACGTGTTATCATTGACTCGAATATAGACGTTATGGCATTATGCACCGATATCGCTTAAATCACAGACTGATATTTTCCTATAACTATTGATTATTTCGAAAAATACGGAGTGCTGTGCTTACGGTCCGGTACTGATCTTTTCACAACTCGCTGATGAACTTTTTCGTTCTTTAATTCGATGTTGTAAAAATACCTTTGCAGGAATATCCAAACGTTTTTTGCTTCCCTTGGATACTCTAGGTCGAGGACTTGGAAGACCTTGAAACATATATCGACGGCAGACAGTGGGCTATCCAGTCGATACATAATACCCTCGACGTGCACGTAAGAATTCTTTATTTCCGATAAAGTTTCTCCATCAACGATCATGAGTGGCTGCATTGATCTTTTCGACTTTTCGTGTTTGTTCTTTCTTTGCTGTAGTACGATAGTCGCATCTGCGGTTGTCTGAAATAGAGATCACAAGTGAGAATTGCTTCAATAATATTAATGTTTAATAGAGAAATATAATCCTAGAAGACCAAGTAATAGCAGTTGAAGGGGGTCGTAAAACAAAAATTGCGCATCTGAAATCTTGGTCCTTTAGAAAAAAATTACGCTTTGGAGGGTACCAGAATCATGAAACATTTTCCTAATTATAATTCATCCATAGCCTAGTTTATCTGAGCAAATATGGTTCCATTTCCAACTTGTGAGGTTCAGGTCACACCGATGAACCAAATTGATCGTGAACAGTCTCATCGACTTTGAACTGCATAAGATCTTGCAAAGCCAGTTTAGTCCATCGGTGAAGCCTGAAGTTTACCAAAACTGGAACATGGAGCAATAGTTGCAACAATAAACTTGACTGCAAAAAAAATTATTCAATTATGAGATTCTTTTCGTGTTACAGTATTCTTCGCAGTGTTTTGCAAAAAATTCCAAGATTTATTATGTACACTCGCTTCGCATTATTATTTTTGGGATTTTTGGTGACTCGACCCTCTTAACCCTCTCAAGCATCTCAGTTGTCCCCACTCATGCGGCGAGCGATAGTGACGCGGAGTGGGGAGCGCTCGGCCAGGGCCGTATCTGCAGCTCGCAGCGCCTGTTTATGTCAAATATTTGGAATTACGTCTGTTCCAACTTGAATATTTGAAGGATTGTGATCTTATTCTGAAAAAGACACATTTCTCTCAAAAATGAAACAAACAGGTTAATAGGCACGTTGACAATCATTTTATTCATTTCTTTTGTGCAACAATACGTTTTCAGAACAGTAGAAACTTTCTTATTTTTTCTTTTATGCAAATAAACTTCTATGGTAGAAAACAATGAATAAAATTACAAATAGAATTAACTTTTTGGTGAACAAACAGACTAGTTGAATGAATGACTGATTGTTTGATCATCACAAGAGAGGTAATTAAGGAATAATATTCATAATTTTATAAGCTCGAGATGTTTTGTAAAACAGGGAAATCTGCAGAGAGTTATTTGACACTTTTTACACTGCCACTTCGATCGAACTGCATAACCGGATGGTGTACTTGTTCCTGTATCACGAGAAAACTTACAATGACGTGGAGGGGCTCGTTCCAACTCATGGACATTCGATGACATTGTTTCAATTTTTCGTGGGATCTGTTTTTTTCTTGAAGTGAAGTCTCCGACTAGTTGTTGTACCAACTTTAGGCGAAAATCCAGTTGAGTGGGCGGCGAAGATTTGTCAGGTGATTTTCTTGCGATAGAAAAGAGTAAAAATGAATTAATCACGCAGAGATTGATAACATAGTGAAACACGTACTTCCACCACTTGTTACTCGCTCGACCAATACTGTAATAGGACCGATATTGGTCGTTCAAATCTACACCACCCATTCCTTTGATATAATTATCGATAGTCAGTGGACACGTTAATGATATTCTTCCATTTTTGGTAATTTTTTCTTTTCGTATCACTTCCTCGGTTGGATTACAATTGTTGGATAGAAGTGATACGTCTCGTTTGTCATGCCACACTGTCGCTGTAGTTTGATCATGCTGCCTTTGAACGAATTCTCCAGGTTTGAGCTTCAACGACGCTGGTTTTTTTAACTCTGCAGGCCAATTAGTCCTGTTCGTTCGAACAGTACCACATCCATAAATTTTTTTCTCTAACAAGAGATCAATGAGTCGCACTGACGTGAAGAAATTGTCGAAGTACACGTAGTGATTTTGGTGAGCAAAAGGTTCAACCAGGTTGATGACTACCTGTTCTCCTAAAAGTACATCTTTGTTTTTGGGTTCCTTTTTTCCCAAATAAGGGATTATCTTCAGCACGTAGCCAGAAACACTTTCGGCAAGAGTCCAGACCTTGATTCCCCATTTGTCAGGTTTCTGCGGCATATATTGTTTGATCCCCAATCTACCTTTCAAAGCGATCATTGCCTCATCCACCGACAAATTACGTCCAGGTTGAAAGTGAGTGGAAAATTTATTCGTGATATTCAGAGCAGGTCGTACTTTGTACAGAATATCAGTATTATCCTGAGCTTTACTTTCTTCATCACTCAAATGCAAATATTTACTAATATCTGAATATCTTTGATAGGTCATTGCATTTGTGAAGAGTGGACAGGTCACGAGTGATGGATTGTAAAAGTACATCCTTATGGTAGGCAGCTTGACGATTCCCATGTAAATTAAAATTCCAACATACGCTTTTATTTCTCGTGCTGAAACTGGTGTCCATCGTGTGTCTGATATCCCTATTTTCTGTTGTACGTACTGTGCATAACGATTTGTTTCCTCTGTCACGAGCTTATAAAGTTCTGCATCCAAAAATAATTCAAAAAATTCATTTTCTTTACTTTCCACAGGCAAAGTATGTAGAGGTCTTCTGTGAGGTATGAAAGCTTCGATATCATGGTTGTTAATGATTGTTGACCATCTAAACGGTGCACTTTTCTCTCCACTTACTTCATCCTCTGATGAATCGGAATCCCAAGGACGTTCTGAGAGATCACTGTCGTTAGGATCATTATTCTCACACTCTAAACTTGATTTTTTCACTTTTTTACGTTTTTTTGTATTATTTACATTTTCCTTTTCATTAGAGGTAACAGACTGTACTTTCCGTTTCGTTGATACTGCTGTAGACGATTTTTCACTAGTGAGAGGGTTCTTACCTTTTTTAAGACAACCTGCATCATTGTTGCTAACAGAAGTTCCATCAAGTCGTTTTTTTGCGGCATTCTGAACGGTCTGAGCTGCACTGAAATTTTTTTTTTTGCAATTTCTTCGTGTCATAATTCTCTGAGGTATCATTAGAGGGTTTTGTAATACCTGATTAATAGAATCAAGTCTCCTACTTTTGCGTGACATGAGATTCGTCGTATAATAATTTTAGGATAGAGAAAAAAACAAATGAAGTGATACAAGTAACAAAAACACGAGACTTTTCAATTCTCAGTCGGTAAGCGTATGCGCCCACTAAGTAGTGATAGATACGTCCCAGTGGCGCCTGGGAGTGGGGACACATTCACGCACCGATACAGACGCAGAGTACTAACACACTCATGCTAGACGCCGTGATTGGCTGTGCCCTCTCTCCTCGCACACGGATACGTTTCGTGCTTTTGATGCCTGAGAGGGTTAATACCCATGACAAACAATGAAAGTACCTTGGCATGTATAAGGAACTGATCTTGAGACTCCCCAATAGTAGGCTTGAACGATTGCTTGCCTTCGCGTATTGCTGTAGGTGGGAGGATTGCTGGCAATAGGCGCAATATCGCAGAATCCCCTGCACCTAATAAAATTATAAGAGAATCGTCATTCAAAAATGATTGCACAAACAGTACAGAAGTAATAATCAAATGTCAAAAAATTGACGGTGATTTAGATACATGTGGGCAATTCCACCTCAAATCGGCCAATTTTGGGTATTTTTTGACCTCGTATTTTTTGAATCGACTCAAACTTTTTTTACGTGAAATCTACGTCAAAAAACTAGACCCGTATTTTTTCGTTGGTCAAAAATTTTTTTTTTACGCTAGTTATGAATTATCGCATTTTACTGTAAAAGTAGCGTGCAAGGTAGTAGCAAGGAGCGCGGCGCGGCAGCCCGACGCAGCACCGGACAAATAATTGCAAAAAAATACTTAAAAAAATCGCTCCATGAATTTCGAAAAATCACCATCTTCAGAATTGAATAAGGAATGCGATCATATTTTTTTGAAAATTTAAAAAATGGCTAAAATTTGCGAAAAAAATCGATAAACATTTTAATTTCTCATAAAAATAACAAAATCATATTTTTCGAAAAGTTCGAAGTTTTTATCGGGAAGTGTCTTTCATCGCCTTCAAAACGCGTTTTTGAACATCTCTCTACGGTGAGGGGGACCCGAGATATTAATAGTCAAAGCCGCCCGCGCGCTACTTTTACAGTAAAATGCGATAATTCATAACTAGCGTAAAAATTTTTTTTTTGACCAACGAAAAAATACGGGTCCACTTTTTTGACGTACATTTCACGTAAAAAAAGTTTGAGTCGATTCAAAAAATACGAGGTCATTTCTCGGCCGATTTGAGGTGGAATTGCCGATGTATAATGTATATTCACCATCTGTTCCGACGATACTCAGTAACTTGAGATCTGCGGGCCTTAGTCGTTGTTTCATAACCACCAACAACTTTTCACGTTGTATGGGCCAGTTATTTAAAAAAGCTGACTCTTTATCCGGGTAGAGCGCCTTGAAATCGATCACGATCTGACATTATGATAAGTTACTTATGCACATTATTTGTTCTATGCGTTTATAATCTTTTTCAGGATGCCCTAATTTTATGCAAAAATAATTTTGTTTGGTCCGATCAATGCTATTCGAGTGAAAAAAATAGCCGGGGACAATTTTTCAAATTTACCTCTTGTCAAAATATGCATTTTGAAAATCTAAAACTAGTGAAATTTCTTTCCTACCATGAGGAACTTTGGGCGACATAGAAAATTAGGTGGTTCGTTTGACGTGGAATGCCTCATGCCGAAAAATATTCGTTCTAATCATTTGTGGAACAATTTACGTATACGTGTGTTACCAGCCAAACGCCGGCAACACGGCAACCCACACGCCGATCCCTCACGCGTGACCGGAGTTAGAGGGGAGAGTCGGCGGGCGCTGCAGCGCCTCGCCCGAAAACCTCTCTCGCGATAGAAGTAACATTTGTAGTTGGTTAGACTCGATGATCTCAGAGCCTGAATAGCTGACTACGGATATTCGAATAAAGCGTACTATATCGAACCACACTATAGTATATACATATCTGTACAGCATTTACCAAACCCAATAAAGCGGCTACTTGTTTTTATAAAACACTGGTCCACCTTTTTGAAACCCTTTCCAACCCTCTCCTCACTCCTTCCACCCCCCCCCCTTCCTTATCCTTACGTCCGTGGATGGCGTCCTTCCTCGCCCCCACGGCCCTCCGAGTCTTGACGGCTGACGAAGTCCGGAGACTGGCCTGCGCCCAGGCCTACGCCGCACGCTGCACCGCCGAGAGTCTGTCCGGGTGGACAACGGGACCAGCTACGAGGACAACAGGGACGCAGACCTCCCGGATCCCACGGCCGATACCCCGCGCCGTCCAAGTCGAGCGAGGGACCCAGACCGACGGTCCACGACGAGCGCGCTATCCGCCGACTCCGAACCAGGCGACCGAGAGGAAGGCCACGAAGCCTCCAAAGTCCTTCTCCGGGATCTTGCCGGTCGAACCGCCGATCGAAGCGGAAACGCTCCCGCCCGTCCAGGTCGCCATCAGGGCCCCGACCGCCAACGCAGTCCGGCTACCGCCGACCGCGCTGCTCCCGCCGATCCCGCCGTATACCGACGTCCGAGGCCCGCAACACCGCCTAGTCGCGGCGACTCCTTCCGCCCGAGTCTACGCCAGTACCCCGTCCCGACCCCCCTCCGCGGCAGTCATCCTGTCCCCGACGAGGCTCCTACCCGCCTACGAGCCATACGTGGACTGCCGGGCACCGAAGCCTAAGCGGCGTAGTGTCCGCATCCTGACGGACGAAGAGGTGACCGCTCTCGCTCAACGCGGCGTTACCCGTCGCCGTTAAAGGCACGGTATTTTTCCCGGCTGGTCTCCTGACCAGCCACACAATCCAACCCAAACACCGAGAACCCCGAGCGCAAGTTCTACCGTTCAACAAAGTGGCGCCCAACGTGGGGCCAGATGATCATCACCTCCTCCGCGCAGTAAGCCCGGACGAACCTACCAGCGACCCGGACCAACCCCGTATGTCCGAGCAGAGAGTCACCCGCTCACGACTGACGCAGCAGGGAACAAAACCGCAAGCCATGGCGCCCAACCCCGACCAAAACCCCCGACAAAACGAATCAGCAGGTACTCGAGCAGAGGCAAGTGCGTCGACTTCCGCTTCGAACACCGCTACGTCGAACTCGACCAATAACCGAGCCAGTGGAAGCCAAACTACGACCACCCCAGACTGGGGGGCCTTTTACCAAGCCTTCTGTGGTCACCGGCTGCCACTACCCGAGTTCCGAGGCCTGGACCACGAGGACCCGCAGTAGTTCCTACGACGATGCGAGGAATACCTAGACGCATCCCAGACTCCGGCCGTCTACCGAACGAAGGTCGCAGAGAAGGGACTGAAGGGGGAAGCTGAGAAATGGTGGCAATGCTATCAGACCTTGGACTTTGAATGGGAGAAATTCGGCGAACTACTCCTCAACCACTACGACAACCGTTCGCTCAAAAGCGAACTCAACGCCCAGCTTTTCTCTAAAAAACAGGGAGACCGAGAGCCCGCGGGAGTGTTTCTCCAGCAGAAGTATCTCCTGTACCAGAGGATCCGGCCGGAAGAACCCGAGGAAGCCCGGGTAGGGACACTGCTGAGCCTACTCCGCCCGTCTCTTCGGAAGTCCGTGAGGCCCACAAATCCTGGTGACTTCTCTAGCCTACTGGCCAGGGCCATGGAAGCTGAAAAAGACGACGCGGACGAAACACGAGCCCGACCAAAGAGGGAACCGACCGAAGCGAAGAAGGGTAGTAACAGCGGACCAATTCCGCCCACCAACGAGAGACCTAATCCTCCGAAATGTTGGCACTGCCCCGAGCACCACTTCCACCGAGACTGTCCAGTTCTTAAAGAACGAATGACGACCCAAGCAACCCAGCAGGGAAACTGGCGTCAGGCGGCGAGCACCCCGGCGCCCTCCGCCGACAACTAAACAGACCGGTAGTGAACAGCACGAGTTTTGGGGCCAACAGCCTTCCCCGTATAAACATTACGATCCAGGGAAAGGAAATCCAAGCACTCATCGACCCTGCCGCGTCCCAGAACTTCGCCAATCCAGCCATACTCCCGGCAAATACCCACATCCAGAAAACGCGCCTAGCCGTAGAACTTGCAGCCGGAAACTCTACGATGGAAGTAATCGGAACCGCCCAGTTTACCATTACCATCCAAGATAAAGAGTTCCAAATCGAGGTTCTAGTAGCTCCGCAGCTAAGGCTTCCCTTACTACTGGGACTCCCGTGGCTGCGAAAGGAAGAAGGGATTCTCGACTTCACCCGGGACGCCTTGTATATCGGGCAAACACGTCGCGTAACCACGCCGTTCCTCGACCTCACCCGGAACAAGGTCTCAACCATCTCACTAGAAGAACTCACTCCGTCACACAACTTCCCGCCTGCCTACCGCGAGCGCTTCTTCAAAATTCTACAGAGTCACGGCAGCGTCTTCTCGCACATCGGGAGGAACCTGCCCCAGACAAAAACGGTGCAACACGACATCAAAGTCACATCCGAGCAGCCATTCCGGCTACCCCTGTACCGTTACTCAGAATCGAAGAGGATCAGCATCGAGGACCAGGTACAAGAGATGTTAGCTTCGGGGATAATTGAACGTTGTTCCTCTCCCTACAGTTCTCCAGTGGTTCTAGCTAGAAAGAAAGACGGTACAACTCGATTCTGCGTCGACTACCGCCGCCTGAACCTAATCACCGAAGACGCCACTCAGCCCATACCCCGTATCAGCGATACCTTGAAAGATTTGGGAAGCGCCCGTATCTTCTCAACTCTCGATCTGAAAAGTGGGTACTGGCAGATCCCCATGGCCCCGCAGGCCAAGAAATACACAGCTTTCGCCACTTCAACGGGGGGGACCTACCAATTTCGCGTCATGCCCTTCGGGTTGAAAAACGCACCAGGAACCTTCCAACGACTGATGAGCCAAGAAGTACTGACCGGCTATCTAGGATTTTTCTGCCTAGTGTACCTGGACGACATCATCGTCTACTCCCACAACGCGGAAGAACATCTCGACCACCTCACCCGAGTACTGGAACGCTTGAAGGTACACGGGCTAACATGTTCCTTAAAAAAATGTCACTTCGGGAAAGCGGAGCTACAGTACCTAGGGCACACCGTCGCCATAGACGGAAACCGGGCGAACACAGAACACGTGAACTCTCTGAAAACCGCTTCCCCGCCGACCACCAAGCGTCAACTACAGGGCTTCCTAGGCGCTTGCAATTGGCTTCACGAATACCTACCTAACTTGGCTACCATTGCTACGCCACTGACGGACTTACTGGCCGGCAAGAAGAAGTTTCACTGGACCGCAGAGGCCCAGGCCGGCTTCGAGGCCGTCAAGGCAGCTCTCCAGGGACCACTGAAACTTGCAAGGCCAGATCCCACAAGAGCGTTCATACTACAGACAGATGCCAGCGCCAAAGGGATGGGAGCAGTGCTCTTCCACCCCCGAGAAGAAGGCGGTCGGGACGTTATCAGTTACGCCAGTGCGAAGTTCAACCCCACGGAAACCCGATACCACAGCAACGAGCAAGAGTGTCTGGCCGTCATATGGGCCATCAAGAAGTTCCGACCTTACCTAGAGGATCGACCTTTCACACTCAGAACTGACAACCAGGCCTTGACCTGGCTACACCGATTCAAGGACACTCGGGATAAACTGACTCGATGGGCGTTACTGCTCCAAGAGTTCTCGTTCAAAATTGAGCACATCCCAGGTAAAGAGAATCAACTACCTGACTTACTTTCCCGCCACCCGGAGGGGGAGAATAACGGAGACGCCGACAACCTCGAACGGCTTCTTCCACCAGGGGGAGCCACCGAAGTCGAGCCTGCGGAGACAATCCCGGAACTCTACACCGTAGGCGGGATCTCTCTCTTCGAGGAAATTCGCAGCGCACAACAAACAGATCCCGAAACCAACCGACTCGCGACCCAGTACCACGAGCTGACGCAGAACCCTAACGTAAGCAGTGAACAGCGAAGTTTCCTCCTACACCACGGCATCATAAACGGAAGCCTGTGGAAAAGGGATTGCGGTCAGTCTCCGTGGAAGTTAATCGTACCAGAAAGCGCAAGAGAGCGAATACTGTTCGAATACCACGACGCTCCTCTCGCCGGGCATCCCGGGGCCGACGAAACGCTACGGGCGATCCAAGGGGCCCACCACTGGCCTAAAATGAGGGAAGCTGTCCGAAAGCATGTACAGTTTTGCCATATCTGCGCCTGTTCCAAGAAGTCTACTACCGAGCACGGGGTCCTCCGGCCGCACCAGCCCACGCAACCCTGGGCAACCATCGCAGTCGACCTCATGGGACCATACCCCCGCAGTGCCAGGGGGAAAAGGTTCATCCTGGTAATCACCGATCTATTCTCACGGTGGGTCGAGGCCTTCCCGCTAGGGGTCTCAAACGCAACCAAAATCATCAAAGTGATCGAAGAAGAAGTCTTCTCCCGCTGGGGGTACCCGAGGGCCATCCTGTCCGACAACGGTCCCCAATTCACCAGTAACAGTTGGCAACAGGCTTGTGACCGATGGCAGACCACACCCTGGACTACTGCCGTCTACCACCCTCGAGCGAACCCCACCGAGAGGCGAAACCAAGAGATCAAAAAGGGGCTTCGACTCCACCTCCATGGCGAGAAGCACAAGGGTTGGGACCTCCACTTGCCCCAAATCCTGTTTCAGCTACGGAACCGCCGTAACGCAGCCACGGGGTCCACCCCAGATAGGCTCTTGACAGGTCAAGAAGCCCGGCGCCCAGGAGACTGGCAGCTCAACACTCCCGAACCCCCCTCCGACGAGTGGGAACAACGGGTCCAAACCGCCAGAAGCAACCAGGGCCACTATCAGCAAAGATATGTGATCCCCCAGCAAACGCCACCACGCTACCAGCCCGCAGATGAGGTCTACCAGCGCAGTCACCCCCTGTCCAACGCCGTCGCAGGGTTCCATGCCGGGTTCGCCCCGAAGTGGGAAGGCCCTTTCCGAGTGCACGCACACCTCCAGGGGGACATCTACTGGCTAGACAAACAAGGCACCTTAGTGAAGGTACACGGGAGTCAACTTAAACCCGCGAGATCCTCAAACACCGGTCGCAGCTCAGAGAGCACGGCCACCCCTAACCCACCAGGCCCGCTGATCGCAGGACCAGGTCGCAGCTCAGAGAGCACGGCCACCCCAAACCCACCAGGCCCGCTGATCGCAGGACCAGGTCGCAGCTCAGAGAGCACGGCCGCCCCAAAGAACCCACAACGGTCTGCGCAACCAGACCCCCTATCCCCACACTCTATATAACCACCATATAACACCATAGAATAATTAGTACGTAAGATAAAATATATATGTCTATAATCAACTCTAGTACCTAGGATACAGATATCAGAATAAAAAACTATTCTTTAAATTTAAATAAAACAACTCCGTCACCCGTGAGGGGGGGGAATTGTTACCAGCCAAACGCCGGCAACACGGCAACCCACACGCCGATCCCTCACGCGTGACCGGAGTTAGAGGGGAGAGTCGGCGGGCGCTGCAGCGCCTCGCCCGAAAACCTCTCTCGCGATAGAAGTAACATTTGTAGTTGGTTAGACTCGATGATCTCAGAGCCTGAATAGCTGACTACGGATATTCGAATAAAGCGTACTATATCGAACCACACTATAGTATATACATATCTGTACAGCATTTACCAAACCCAATAAAGCGGCTACTTGTTTTTATAAAACACTGGTCCACCTTTTTGAAACCCTTTCCAACCCTCTCCTCACTCCTTCCACCCCCCCCCCCCCCCCTTCCTTATCCTTACGTCCGTGGATGGCGTCCTTCCTCGCCCCCACGGCCCTCCGAGTCTTGACGGCTGACGAAGTCCGGAGACTGGCCTGCGCCCAGGCCTACGCCGCACGCTGCACCGCCGAGAGTCTGTCCGGGTGGACAACGGGACCAGCTACGAGGACAACAGGGACGCAGACCTCCCGGATCCCACGGCCGATACCCCGCGCCGTCCAAGTCGAGCGAGGGACCCAGACCGACGGTCCACGACGAGCGCGCTATCTGCCGACTCCGAACCAGGCGACCGAGAGGAAGGCCACGAAGCCTCCAAAGTCCTTCTCCGGGATCTTGCCGGTCGAACCGCCGATCGAAGCGGAAACGCTCCCGCCCGTCCAGGTCGCCATCAGGGCCCCGACCGCCAACGCAGTCCGGCTACCGCCGACCGCGCTGCTCCCGCCGATCCCGCCGTATACCGACGTCCGAGGCCCGCAACACCGCCTAGTCGCGGCGACTCCTTCCGCCCGAGTCTACGCCAGTACCCCGTCCCGACCCCCCTCCGCGGCAGTCATCCTGTCCCCGACGAGGCTCCTACCCGCCTACGAGCCATACGTGGACTGCCGGGCACCGAAGCCTAAGCGGCGTAGTGTCCGCATCCTGACGGACGAAGAGGTGACCGCTCTCGCTCAACGCGGCGTTACCCGTCGCCGTTAAAGGCACGGTATTTTTCCCGGCTGGTCTCCTGACCAGCCACACAATCCAACCCAAACACCGAGAACCCCGAGCGCAAGTTCTACCGTTCAACACGTGTAGTAACCGTACAATACATAACTGACCAAGGTGTATCCTAAGGGCGCTTTGTACAGTGGCCACTCTTTGAACGTTTTCAGAAGGTTTTGCTGATCGTAACTTTGGACTTGTTGAAGTCTATTGGATGCAGTTTGCTGCCATAGCGCAAGTACTTTGGTCCACGGTTCGGAATAGTGAAACAGCCAAGTCTTTGCTTCGATCAACTCAGTTTGAGGGAGAACTATAATACAGGTCACATGAAATGACTGATGGAAGAAAATGGTAATTCGACACTGCGATTCTACCTACGATTTTCTATACTCCTTGAACGTATCGAGCCTATCTGGTGGATTTGTTTTTTTTTCGATGGAGCCGTTTTTTTTTTGCTGCTGTTTTCATATTTCGCTGTTTACACGGTAACTTCCCCTTCGATATTTTTTGAAGTTTGTCTTCAGTATATGGAGCTAGATAGTAAATCTCCTTAAAATATGAATATTACAATTCAACAATGAAAGTGATTGAATGATGTTATCTAATGTCATGTCAGTGAGTGTATACTATCCAGAAAACACAAATTTTTAGTTTGTATACCGATGAGTCTTGTGGAAACAGTTGTGGAATGAGTTTGGCAAATGCTTCATAGTGAGAATTGTTTACACCATTTCCGTAAATGGCGCGAAGTTTGCAATAGATAGCCGAAGTTAATTTGTTACGGGCCTGTCGATTCAATTTTCCTTCATTCTTAAAAATACTGAGTACCGTTCGACCGTCTGCACACGTACTTGAAAAGCTCTTGAAGTCCTGCAGTATATTAAATAAAGAATATATTGTTATTTTCAAGCACCCATAAAAATCACAAAATAGTTATGATTAATTTTCAAAAAACTGTTCAGTCGTTTAAGGGTAGGAGATACTGAAATTTGAGTGCCAAAATTTCGAAAAAATCGATTTTCGGTTTTCTACGGAAAAGTGTTATTTGAACCCTTATCTATACGTACAGTAATGTTCATCGATGGTGTCCCTGTGGCTCACTATTTTTCCTAGCTTTTTTTCAAATCAAATTTCCCTTCTACAAATATTTTATTTGCCAATGACCAGTGCCTTACTTCGTGACACTGCTCCACCTCGCAGCTGTCATATTCCTAACGACCTGAAGGTTCCACTGGTCACGGACAAATAAAATATTCGTAGAAGTCAAACTCGATTCTGGAAAAAATAGTGAGCCACGGGGACACCATCGATGAACATTACTGTACATAAATCCTGAGCCGAAGAAGAATTTATTATGCCCCGTTTACTCAATGAAACGTATAATATTACAGTAGAAGTTCCTAATTTTCTTACATTTTGGTTATTGCCATTTCAATTTGTGAAAATAAGTAACTTGAGATGCATTTTTCGATCAAGCTACGACACTCAAGTGATTCACGTGAGATGACAAAATAATTTAAAAAAAATAATAACAATAAAAAATACTTTTTGTTGTAACACATGCACGATTTTTGCGTTTTTTTTTAACTAAAAATGGGGCGTAAAATCAACATTTTTGTACCAGCGGGCAAAAAAAGTCGGTAGCGGGCAATAATGAGCTATTTTTGCCCGCTACCGACTTTTAGCGGGCAAAAATGAGCTATTTTTGCCCGCTGCTGACTTTTAGCGGGCAATAATGAACTTTTTTGGCCCGCTCCTTTAAAATCGCATGAAATTCAAAATATACTATAAGATAAATCGAGAAAACTTTTTGTTGTGATTTTAATTGTTCATTTCTCAAACTCACTTTTGTCCACCATTTATGTATGCTCGTCCCGTCCGTCGACTGTCCATAGTGCTATTCAAAATCGATTTGAAAGTCTCTGATTTTTCTTTTTTAGTTGGGGGGCTTCGCCCCACAAACCCCCCACCGGGGGCTTCGCCCCCCGGTCCCCCCCAACAATTTTGCCCAATTGGATCCTGACATTCGCTATACTATATAACCTAACGTAACCAGATTATAAGTATTCCGTCATTTCAAACATTCGTTGTTATAGTTGTTACTGGTCTTTCATGGATTTGTTGTAGAAAATATTATATGCTCTACGGAAAAAAACACTCACTTCCCTCCTCGGATTCCTGATATCCTACTTTTTTTACATTTGTATCAACAAATGATATTTATTCATGTCGCAAAACGTTTCAGTTTGATCTCTATTAATAGAAACGCAAAATCGATACATGTGTCACAAAAAATATGGTGTGCACCACGGGCGAGGGCTTTTTTGCCCGCGTGTGTTTGAATATGTGAATGTGAATATAAATGTTGAAATTTTTTCAAGTTGTGATAATTTATATCCTTTATAATGCTTTCCAACTTCCTTGGAATCGTAATTTCTGAATCGCATGATGAAAATGTGAATTCCACTCCGATATTGTAGAAGCTATTTATTTTTTTTAACGTAACATGCTTCAAAACTATTGGCGATCTCCTCTGAAACTAGTTTGGTTCATGCAGTAATGAACATCTTGAATTTTGTGAATAATATGAAAAAAAAACTTCAACGCGATTTATCTCAGAACTATGTTTTCGCCAATTGAAAAAGTCCCATGCGTCTGAGTTTTTGTCGAAGACTTCTGAAATTTTCAGGGTACATTTCTACACACACTAGCTACAAATTCACGTTAGATTTTGGAAATCGAGACAAAATCACGGATTCAAGGAAAAATAATTGAAATTGTATTTTTTTTTTCATAAAATAAATTGTCAAAATCAAAGTATTGTAGCTATCTCTAAAAACCAACGTGGGTGTGTGGCTTACGCCTCCTAAAATATGTGTGTGCAAGCCCAGCAAGATTCAAGAATAATTAAGACGCATGGGAGGTTTTCGAAGAAAAGCTATTTCAGAAGCATTATGAGGAGTAAATCTGTATTTATTATTTCAAATGACTTGAAATTTACACAAAGTCTATGTTTTGAGATGGCAAACATGTGTGTGAAAATTTATTTGAAAATAGCAATTGGTTCATATGATTTGAAAATAGCAATTGGTTCATATGATTTGAAAATAGCAATAGATCGGCAGTTTTCAGTATCTCTCACCCTTAATCTGCGTACAGCAACAACGGATTTGGGTTAGTTTTTTCCAATGAGCAAGTCTGTGAAATTTTCAAATTAAACAAGAAAAATAGGCATTGTAAGGTGAAAATTATCAACTGCAGGGAATTGTATCGGATGACGCTTTCCAAATCAATCTTAAAAAGCATGCAAATGAACACTTTAGGCAACGAGTACAAAAATAAAAAGCAGTTTATGTTACCTCTTTTGTTTTGATGATTGGCTGTGGGACTAGCTGATCTGAAACAGGACTCGATTGGAGAGTATTTGAAACTGCAACCGATGATAATGAATTGACAGCAGGCGAGCTGGTTGACGATAGCTGAACAGTGGTCGCCAATGGATCAACAGCATTTGAGCTGCCTGCCAATGCAACCACAATACTCGAGTTGTTTGACGATGGTTTCACCGTAGTCAATTCACTTGGCGTTACAAGCTGATGAGGTGAGCAGGTTGGCAATGACAATTCATAAATCGAGTCGATTGATTTTTCAGGGCTCTCTAAAATTTGTCCAGCCCAATCATCGGGTAGGTCCGGGAAGGACGGAATCAAAGAAAAAGATTCATTCCCCAAATGAATTTTCTTCGGCGGAGGCTCGCCACTGTCTCTCAACTGACGGTATTCTTCGTTGAAAGCAATTTGTATGTTGACGCTAGCGAGATAAATTTGACTGCCTTCTTAAACCTCTGTCAGTCGCCGACGGGGCCGATCAGCGTAGCAAGATCTTCGGCTCCAATATTGACAATTTCATCGATACCTATTCTATTTGCTAAGATGAAAAAAAAATCTTATCTTTTTCCAACCTCAAATTCTGATTTTTTTTTGTCTGTAAGGTCATGTAGCCACAAAGAGCCACAAGTGTAAATACTAAATAGCCGTAGCTCTTTGTGGCAACATAACCTAATTTATGTGCCGGCCGGCACATAAATATTGGTTAAGTGGTTACATGATGTGGGTGCAGGTATACATGAGGTTATATAGCCGCAGTAAAATAAGTAATACTTACTTTTAAAAACTGAGATATACCCCAGATAACCAAGTGTGAATGTGCAAACGGTCCATTACACTTGCTGCAAATTTTGCTGTCATTTCGTCGACTACTTGCTGAAAATACTTTATACACATCAGAATTTACAGCAAATGTACAGCAATAATTGCTATCATCTATTATGTCAGCAAATTTTGCTGCAAATATGCTAGCAACCAGAAACAACTATATTTTGACAGCAAGTTGGAAGCAAATTGTTGGCAATACATACAGGGTGTCACAGAATTCGTGACGGGGATTTCACAGTGTAAATCTTGATCAAAAACTGGGTCGAAATTTTCCTATCCGTTTTTTCCGGAAATGCTTAGATTTCTCGCCGTAATTATTTCAAGTCCAGCCAATGACGCGCGGCTTATGAACGGCCGTTTGTTGATGTGATCATCGCTCGGTTGCGTGCGCGTCTCTCACCCTATGGTTGCCGCGAAAAAAACGGCCGTTCATAAGCCGCGCGTCATTGACTGAAATTAAAATAATTATGACGGGAAACCTTTGCACTTCCGGAAAAAAGGGCTAAGGAAATTTCAGTTCCGGTTTTGATCAGGATTTACCCTGTGAAATCCCCGTCACCAATTCTGTGACACCCTGTATATGTATATGGGAACTTCAATTCGCCTGAAATTTTGTTTTATAGTTATTATCACTGTAAATGAAATTGTGATTATTTTTTTAAAATTTATTAGCAGTCGCTCTCAGTTACTTTTTTATTGTTCAATTGAAAAATTTGTAACTTCGGTAGAACAAATTCTCAGATATCGAAGTGTGACTGTACAAGCACTTCATTCCACTTGCTCCAAACCTTTTTGTCAAATACTAGCTGAGGATACTTTCTATACATGAGAATTTCCAGCGAACACACATAGGATGACATTATGACATAATAATTATCAAATATATGTACCAGGTAGGTCAATTTAGTTCATTATCAATATAAAAACTTCCTCAGCCACACGATATAACCACAATTAGTCTCCGCCATATGACAGCGACGACGTGGGTGAGTGGACAGCGTGCCGGATTCATAGCAGGAGAGATTCTAGTAACCAGGTTCGTGCCCCGGACCGGAACAGAAGATTTTTTCGGAAATATATTCAACTGAAATGGAATCCACAATCAATTACCAGATGATCCCGTACAAAAACTACCCATGAGCAATTTCGTTTTGTTTTTTTATTTGCTCAAAACTCAATCCCGACCAGTTTTTGGGATTCACATGTTGCTGATGTTTTGCTGACAATTCTTGTTGAAATCATTTGCTCTCATTTTTTACAGCAATAGAGGACGCACCTTGCCCTGATATTGCTAACAATATTTTGCGCGAATTTCTGTCATATTGCTGTAAAATTTGCACGCACTTGGTTATCTGGGACTCTTTTAACTTATTCTGCGATAAGAAGTCGGCCACTTGCTGGTCCATCGTGATCGATCGTCCGATCGTAAGTGAAAAGAGCGCGAAAAATTACGCGTTCCACGACACGGTTGTGTACTTGCGCACATGTAAGTAAGCATTCACTTGACTTGAATACATGGTTTACTTAAAGAAAGTAAATAATTTCTTTAGAATACCTATGAAAATAAATGGCTATTTACGGTCAATAATATATATATATTTTTTTCAATATAAAGCTGAAATAAAATTATACTTTTACATGAAATAAACGTCGTCACTTAGTTCGAACAAATGTTTCTTTGACTTTAGTAAAAATATACTTAATTCAAACAAATCAATTTCAAATACACTATTTTATTACAATCGAACAAATCTTTTCTCTGGGTGTACTCGTAGCTCTTTATTGGGAACCTCAGGATGGGCGTGGCTTTCGAACTGCGACCTACTTGCTGTAATTCTATTTTTCGTCACTAGATGGCATACCGAGGTTCTAAGCCCTCTGATTGGTTCCAGAACCTTAGAACAGGCGTGGCTTTGGAACTGCTACCTACTTACTTTAGTTGTATTTTCTGTCACTAGTTGGCGTATCGAGGTTCTTGGGTTCCCAATACGGCTACATAAGCTCATTCATGTGCCAGCCAGCACATAAATAATACTGACTTTCAAAAACTGACATGAGACATATTCTTCCAGGTTGTTCTTTGCTAAAGAATCGGCCACTTCCCTTTTTTTCTTAACACTATTTTTTTCGAGAAAAGGAACTGTTAAAAATGTTTGTGAATTTACTACACATTTACTATACAAAAGACTCCCAATTTCACAAATTCGGCAAAGCATTGTGAATTACTATGGATTTCTTTTAAATTTGCGAAAAAATGCTTAATTTCATTGAACTTGATACGAAAAGCACAAAAGTGTATCATAAATTTACTAATTTGTATAGTAATTGCATTGTGTTTGTGAATTTACTAAACAATGTTTGGAATTTGCTGGACATACTTCTTAATGTACCAAACAAGTGCACGAGAAAATTTTCATACAGACTTTTAGCATCAACAATTCGTCTTAGCAATGTAAATTACTATGCGGTATTCATGAATTTACAATTAAATTTTTGATTCCACCACACTTGATAAGAGAAACACAAAGGCTAGAATTTAGGCCATAGGCGCCAACTTCCACAAATCCCTGGGGTTGCTCGCGCTGGGGGTTGGGGGGCGGGGGGGACAATGACTCATTTTGATTTTTCTCAGAATATTATAATTGCTATCGATATAATCAAGAATAAGAATGTTCTACACCACACCTACTATACAATAATGGCCATATAAGTAGATAGGGTGGAGTATCGCTCCTATTTTATTGCCCCCCATAAAACGGCCTCCCGCTGGGAGGGGGGAAGGGGGTGGGGGTCGCCGGTTCTTGCCGCCGCCATTATTTTTTTTTTTTTTTTCCAAAAGTAGACCAACCTATGGATTCAACCCTAAGTAAGTTTTCATATTGTAACCTACGTGAACTCTGTCAATTCTAGTCTAAGTTCTAATTCGCTGGTCTGGTACATATATAGATATAGAGACCCATGCTTCTCTTTGCTTCGGCAGTATGGGTCCGTTTCTTTGGTCAGGTATATTGTAACGTATCCAGTACTCATACAGCGCTGGATTACATAGACGACACACTAACATCAACGTGCGATCACCAGTCATCACGTGACACCAAATATACGGTATATAAAGGGCGACGCTTCGGCAAATCATCAGCGTTAGTCGAGCCAAAGCGGCCTTCACGTCTCATTATATCTTTGTTTCGCCAGTCAGCCAAAGCGGCGGCTGAGCAATTCGCTTCTCATAACATATAAATTCTATTTAGCCAAAGCGGCATTAGAATAAATTTCAATATAATAGATAAACTCGTATAATCAGTAAAGTACTATTATAACGTAGTCAAAAAACAATTCAATTAAATTAAACTTTCTTCTCATTCCTCACAAATATAAAATCAAGCTCAAATCAGAACGAAAACAAAACAAATCAGAAACGCTCATAATTTAAGATTAGAATTAAGGTTATGTGTAAGTATTGTACTATTCATTTAAGATAAAAATTATAGAGTCAAACAGATAGAACTGTAATAGAATTATTATTATTTACTAACGTGTAAAATTTCTTGTTATTTGATAAATCTAGTTTACGACCTCATGGTCAATCATATCATAAAAAGCCAGGAATCTGATTTCTATTCTCCATTTTCCTTGCTTTGCTTCACTTAAATCCTTTATCTTTTTCGTAAACTCGTTTTAGCTAGTTACAGCATTGGTGCGGGAATTTGTACAGTTACGATAGAGCTTTCATAGCTATCGTAGTCTGGGAATTTCCAATCTTATGCCTGAAGTGCAGCCGGGGTGCGTTTGGTTGAATCAGTTATAATAGAGTTTTGATAGCTATTATAGTCTGTGATATCAAACATAGCCAAGATCTGTAGGGATGCAGCTAGTGTAGAATAAAACCTACAATAGTCTGTATTAGGGTTTTATGGGTTTTTTCAACTTTCCCCAGGAGGAGCTCCAAAAATCACACCCGTGACAAAAAACTCACGCGGACTTGCATAATTTCACCAGCCTTCAGCTGGTGAAAGAGTTGCAGTAAGTTACAATATATAGATATAGTCCCATGGTTATTTTGCTTCGGCAGTATGGGTCCGTTTCTTTGGTCGGGTATGTATAGATATAGTCCCATGGTTATTTTTGCTTCGGCAGTATGGATCCGTCGCACATTGTTTCGAAACGACTCAAAAAGCGCGCATAACTGATTGTAGGTTTCATGATAAAAGTGGTAGACAGGTAATAGACTTTTTCAAGGTTTTTGGGGTCGCTGATTCCGAATTTCATGTCAAAATCAGAAAATTCAAAATGGCTGACCGGAAATTCAGATCAAAAACGTCAAATATTGATTTAAGCGGCTTGAAATTTGGTGCCACGGGGTTTGTGGGGTCGCTGATTCCGAATTTCATGTCAAAATCAGAAAATTCAAAATGGCTGACCGGAAATTCAGATCAAAAACGTCAAATATTGATTTAAGCGGCTTGAAATTTGGTGCCACGGGGTTTTTGGGGTCGCTGATTCCGAATTTCATGTCAAAATCAGAAAATTCGAAATGGCTGACCGGAAATTCAGATCAAAAACGTCAAATATTGATTTAAGCGGCTTGAAATTTGGTGCCACGGGGTTTTTGGGGTCGCTGATTCCGAATTTTATGTCCAAATTCAAAAATTCAATATGGCTGACCGGAACTGCAGATCAAAAACACCAAATATTGATTTAGGCGGTTTGAAATTTGGTGCCACGGGGTTTTTGGGGTCGCTGATTCCGAATTTTATGTCCAAATTCAAAAATTCAATATGGCTGACCGGAACTGCAGATCAAAAACACCAAATATTGATTTAGGCGGTTTGAAATTTGGCGCCACGGGGTTTTTTGGTCGCTGATTCCGAATTTCATAGCAACATATATTCAGAAATTGTGAATGGTCGATTAAAAAAGAGGTAGACAATGTATAAGTTTCATTCCGATTTCAGAAGCTATGGTATTTGAGAGTTCTTCAAGTAAATACTTCATTTTAATTGTGCTTTTATAGTTGTATTCATATATTTCCATGTACAGTATCAGATGACTAGATGATTTTTAAATTAATTCATCTACTGCCTCGTCTTCACTTCCGCCTTCTTCGCTCTCTGCTTCCGCATCACTTCTTACATGCTCGTCTCCAGAAGATTTCAATAGATGTCGAACTTCTTCAGGGAGATCCCGTTTCGGTGTCATCATTTTCGTCGACGCACGTAAATGTGAAATCAACGGATCGGAAGTGCATAAAAATCTGTTGAAAACGTCTGTCAAATTCGACAGTCGACTATTCCTTCTCGCAAATTGGCTTCTGAAGCTCTTGAAATCTTTATTTCTGTGCTCCAATGCTTCTTCTGACAGTTGACCTGCAAAAGTGCAGATGTTGAAAGGTCAGTCACAACTTTTCATTTTTCATCCCATATACATGACTAACAAGTAATATTTTCAATGTACGATATGTAACACAAACCTAAAGGCAGAATGGCATGAGACATTATATCAGCTCCGTGAACAAGTATTTTGTGAACTGTTGGAGACATGCTCCACCAGTTATATTGTTTTACGAGGATCTTAGCGGTTTCATACGTATAATCCGCAAATTTATCGGGATCTACTTGTTGCGAAGTGTTTATAGCGGTCAAAATAATTTTAAAACGATTAATCATTGATTCGTCCACCCCTGTAATCTCAGATGAAACCCTGGTGTTCTCAAAAAACTTTCGCGCAGTGTTACCGTCATTAGACGAGCCAAAACCTACATCACGACGTACATCATAAACAGTAAAATGGCTGAAACATTTCAATAGTAATACTTTTTCCGTACATACTTATTGTCATCATTCATTATCTAGATACCTGGCTTTGGCATGTCCACTATTATTCCCAACTTTCTTCTGAACTTATCTTGAATTTCTTTTTTCCTATCTTCTAATGCTTTCTTGCTCTCGGCTGTCTTTCTAACTCCTTTCTTCCTATTATTTTCCGGTAAGTGGATCCTGCACAGTTAATATTGATGAGTTTATAAGTTAATATTAATGAGTGATCTATACAGAAAATACCTGTAGGATATTTGCAGCAAAAACTCAAAACATTTTATTCGTGCATGCAATGGCGAAATGCCATACTGAAATTCGTTCCTATTCTCGTGATCAAGCCTCGACTTTTTATTCGTAAGATTATTCATTTCACTGGGTCCGCATTTGCAAATGTAACATCTCTGTATTCCAAAAAACGGGAATGAGTACATCTATAATATAAAACCACCAAATAAATCGATCCATTACCGAGGTTGCTTTATTGCCCTCTATTGCGTTAATAGTTTTGCCATCAATCATCGTCATGAATAATCTATGTTGAACAGCCACTGTTTTGTCATACCAAGTTACGTTGGTCGGAGTTAAGGATGCGATTTGAGCTTTCACACGTTCGTACTCTCGTTTGATCGAGGCGGTACACTCTTTTTCGTACGCGATTCTTATTAGACGACAATAACTGTAATATAAATTTTACAAATATTATAGACATCGATTTGGGAGTTGTAATTTAAGTGGAATCACTGGAATGATTTATGAAGTATGCAAAATTTTACCGAGTAGAAGAAGCGGTCGGGTTTTCCCATACTGTGGAGTCATCAATCTCGCTAACCATGCGAACGGGTACCAGCGTAGTTATCACTACCGAAGAATCGGAAGCAGAATGATCTTCAAATATTTGTTCAAATTCGGCATGCCCAGAACTGCCATCGAATCCCCATTTGTGGTATACATGCATTTTTTCTGGAAGAGTACCCGTTGACAAAGTTGAAATAAGTCTGGAGGTTGTGTGATCGACAAGGCACTGTAAATCAACCACAGCTTCACTTTCGGTGACGCTAATTTTTTCGGGATAACAGCGTGCTTTTGCCTCTAGTAACTTGTGGTAGTTTGGATAGGAATCCGTTCCTGAAACATTTGAAAAAATATTTAGACACGTGTTGTTTACACTAGTTTATATCAGCGTCAGCTACTCTCTAAAACCGAATCAGTGAAATTTTGACTAATTGAAATACTAAGTTCACACTTCACTACAGATTAGTGATTTTGGATTAAATGCACTAGTGAATTAGTGACTCTCACGTGATATATAGTATAATTTTCACTAATTGAAAAAGTTGGTAATCATTAATTACTAGTTATATACTTTGGAAATTTTTAAAAAGTGAATATTCACTATTAATTAGTGATTTTTCATTAATTCCATTTTAGAGAGTATACATTTACCGAGCAGTTTGGAATTTCTTCTCAGCATGAGATACTGGTGTGCGGAGAGCCCACAATCTATCGCTATAGCTAATGCCTGGTCACCACTCATCTTGCCAGAAACGTTCTCTTTTTTTTTTCTTTTTATATGCAGATAAAATTTTGCCCGCTCTGGAAGGAGAAACTACAGCCTCTTGTATTAAGTTCGCAGCTTCGACATTTCCGTCTTTTCTCAATGAAGATGAAGCAGCGAATGCCAGTGCTTCGGCATCTTCTTTGCGTAATTCTGACAAAAAAAGTTTGCAATTCAAGTATCATATAATTAATTTTCCCAAATTGCGGATTAGTAGTTACCTGTAGTTCGACGTCTTTTCTGTGAGCTAGACAATTTTTGAAAATCTACTGGTTTTCTACCAGCGTGTAATTGAGTAACAGCGACGACGGCTGTGCGTTCGAAAAGTGGCTGATCTAGCCAATTTGCGAACCGAGCCTCAAAATACTTGCGAGTCTTGTTACATTGATTCCAACGTGTCTTCCAGTCAGAAATAAAAGATTTGGCGACATTTTCCCTAACAATAAACTGCTTATTTCGGGCGTATTCTTCGATTTCTCTGCTTTGTTTTTGTCGCTCAAAGGCACACCGACTAAAAATTTTGTGTAAAAAAATCGCCTGCTGAGATCTGAAAATTTTTGACAAACACATATACACAACTGTCGCATATTACAGAGGAGCTAACATACTTACCTTCGTCGCTCATCATCAATACGCATATACCACGAGTACACTGTTGAAAGATTCAGACTAGATGTGAGAGAACTACACATTACAGCGTTGCGTAGCACGGCACAAACCTGCAGCCAGCCAGAGCGAGCATGGCGGCGCGGGCGCCGCGCGGGTGCGGCGAGATGAGACGTTTTGTGAACATTGAAAATTCGCCTACCCAAGGGTGGCTAAAAGTGGCTTATGAAATATTTTTTTTCGGACATTAGAAGACTTATATTTTCAGATGCAAAAGGATTCAAAGTACAACCTGCTACATTTCGTATGTTCTAGAATTTACAAAGTAACACATCAATATTTCGGAATACCATCATGTAAATTGTCAACTATTCATGTTTTTCTACGAAAACCACCTTGATTACCTGGAAATTATGCGATATTGAGGCGTCTCACTTATTTCAAGAGAAATATAGTTCGTTTTCCCGAATTTCGATTAGTGGAGAATAAACGAATGATGATTGCTGTGAAGAAGAAGCTCGACAAACCGACTTTTTTTGAGTGAACTCAGATGCTTCAAGGTGTCAGTAATCCATAAGAATAAATCAAATTTAGGATTTTTGAAATTCATTTTTAGCTATTATGCGCGCCTTTCAAGCCGTTTCGAAACAATGTGCGTCGCTTCCGCTAAATATATATATATATATATATATATATATATTTCGGTTTATTACTAGGGGATGCAGGTATAAGGGTTACCGTCTGTTGAAGGTAGGGATTATGACGGGACAGTCTGCGGACTCGGAGGTGACCATGGTTATGATTCATGAAAAAAGGACACTTGTTTATGGTTTCAGCTCGTGCTTATAGGCCAGGAGCCGGGTACTTTTTTTCTGCAAATTTCTACACCAGCGATTTTTTTGTCGGAAGGTGTTCGGGGGTCCCCCCGAGTGTCAACCTTAGTTGGCGGGACGGGGGGGGGGGGGGTTGAGCTTTAGCCGCCATCTTGAAAAACACGTTTTATTGAATATCTCGTGAACCGTGCATCGCACGATGAAAACGATACAGACCTTTTTTGTAGACTATAAAATTTTCTACAACTTTTATACCAAACTTTTTCCTGTATATTGCATGGTTTTGTATTTATTGTCTGCCAAACTTTTCCAAACATGGTTTTTGCCGAATATATGGTCAACGGTCGATCAAACAGTGAAAATTGTGATGATCAAATTTGTAGAATATACAATTTCCAATAAACTTTGTTTGAAACTTTTTTCCGTCAGACTCATACTTTGAAAGCTATAACGCGGTAAGCGTTGCGTCGCGTGAATGATCATTGGAAATGTTGTTCGTAGTACACGCTGAAAATTGCACAACACGTAAAACGGCAACAAGTGTTCAGAAAAATAATGATAGTGAATCTGAAAAGAGTGTAAAAAACTAGTTATAATTTATAGATCTTTCTTACCTGCATGATTAGAACGTGTTATCCATCCTTAAAAATTGTCCATGCAGCATAATAAAATTGTTTGTACATCATGTTACATCATAATGATTAATAATAATGATAATAATGATAATAACAATAATAATGTAAAGCAAAAGGTCGAGAAAAAAATAACAGAGTACAACGGACAATTTAATTTATTTCAATAAAGAATGGACCTAAAAATTCGTTCTCTTCGAAAAAGTTGGGTCGGAAAATTTTATGTCAGTCTCGTCTGTTTTGTCGCTGATGGGAATTCGTCGCCTCGTATATTTGGATCTTCCGTCTCCGTTGAATACAGAGAAGGAAAATCAAAGAGTTCCTCTTCATCAACTTCATCTTCGATGGCATCAGATATATCCGGCACATTGTCGCATGTTTGGCCACTACAATTTGAACAAATTATCGAACATTTCAGGCCAGTTCTTCGGCATCCACAGGCAGCCCCGCAATTTTTGGTGCATTTACACTAGGGGTGTGCGGGTAGTCTATTTTGTCGGGTCGGGTCGGGTCGGGTACCCGAGGGCGAAACCTGGGCGGGTACCCGGGTTTTCGGGTACCCGAGTCAAGACCGGGTACCCGGTTTAACTCGGGTACTCGATTTTACCAGAATTCACGTTAACTTTCATTGAAACGTGTTAAAACCTGCCAAGCGTACATACAACCCCATCAAGGCAGCGCGGCGCTGCGAGCCTTTTGAAGAGAGCGATCATTTCATGCCCAACAACTCTTTGAGTATAATAGCAGGATCCGACTTCGGATTCGGGTACCCGATTTTATCCGGGTACCTGACTTTTACCCGGGTACCCGGTTTTGACTCGATTACAGCAATACCTGACCGATATTCACCCGACCTCGATACCCGCACACCCTTAATTTACACGATATAATCTGCAGCAAACTCGTTGAATCTCTCATTACAAGGAAAAAATCACACAGCATGGAAACTTTTAAACTGTATAAGCACTTTTAAAAAACGTTTAACTTTATGGGTCGATCCTTTTAAACAAAATAAAATCCCTTATGGTTTATTTACAAATGTACAAAAATGTATGCAAAACTTCAAAAAGGAAATTAATATTTCAGCAGTAAATCTGGTTCAATACTTACAGACGCTTTTACATAATTTTGAGACGCGTTTCGAAGATTGGAAAGATGTGCAAGTATTCAAAGATTTATTAACTTATACATTAGATATAGAAAAAATCAATTAAGAGAAGGTTCTGCGGTCTTTACACTATCTAGATCCAAACATTCACGTCCGACGGCTAGAGACAGAAATACTGAACTTACAGACAGATAATCGGTTCCAAAATAGTAATTCAAATATTTGGACTGCAATGAAAGAGACAGCTGAATATCCCAATTTACTTTCAGCATACGAACGAATGCTCTCAGTTTTTGGCACCACATACTTATGCGAATCATCTTTTTCGACTGTTAGAAAAGAGTGAGTTATCGCGTTAACTGTATGAGAGTCAGCGTGCACGAGCCTTCGTATATAGTCGGAAGCGCTTGGATGTCCTCGGACGTCGCTACACTATAGTCGTTAAGTTAGTTCGTTAAGTGATCCTTGAAACGTATAGACTTGTCGAGAAAAACTGTAACATTACGTGCTAAATAAATGAGCTACTTAATTAATTGAGATAAATAACTGTACAATTTTATTTAACTCCCTTTCCTTCGTCACACTCTGGTCTTTGCTCTAACAGGTTATGGGCCCAGTTTACCCAACCTGCTATGCAAGAAAATAGATTGCGAAAAGGAAAGGAGAGCGCGGTCGTATCGGCATCGCGTGGTCAGCACGGAAAGTGGTTAGCCATCTTGAGATAAGATAGTGTACCGCGTGGAACGGACAGGTGTTTGAATGATTCGCATCGGGTGCTGAGAGATTCGAATCCAAAATGTCTGTGGGAATCTCGACAAAGGCATTAAAAATATTCGACGGAACGAACTTCCAGGGATGGAAGTCGCAAGTTAATGCCTTATTTCTGATGAACGACGTACTGGACGTCGTGGACGGCACGAGGATCATGCCGGTGGCGAACGCGGACCACGAGGCTGAGACCAAGAAATTCATCAAGGATGACGCAACAGCAAAATTTATTATCCTATCGTCAATGCATGAAGCTCAACAATCAAGTATCTTATCCTGTGTAAATGCGAAAGCAATGTGGGATAAGCTAAGCCTAATCCATGAACAAAAAACAGTGACGAATAGAGTGGGGCTGATGCAACGGTTTCTTGGTAGCCAAATGTCCGAGAGTGATACCGCAATTCAACACGTTGCTAAAATTCAAAACATTGCGAGGCACTTGAATGACATTGGCGCGCCGGTAGATGACGCAACAGTTATTGCGAAGATTCTCTCGAGTCTAACCGCGAAGTAAAATACGTTACAAATCGCTTCGGATAGTGTACATCCGGACCTACAAACGCTGGAAAATTTGCAACAGCGGCTCATTCGCGAGGATATGAGGCAAAGTGTAGATACCAAGGCAGAGAGTGCACTTGTAGCTACAAAAAAGGCAAATGTGAGAAAGGACAATAATCACGGAAAGAAAGAGTACCGTGGTAAACCAAAGAAAGACATTGAATGTTACCGGTGCACAGTGGTTCGAAATCCCAAAAACGTGGCCAAAAATCAGAAACCCGATATTTCACCTGGTTCGAGTACCCATATTAGGTTTTTTGGGTCGCTGATTTCAAAAATGAAGTCAGAAATCCAAAATTCAAAATGGCAGATCCAAAATGGCGGACATGTTTGTGAAATTTTCGGCGGATTAACTTGAAAACGAGTTTATAGGGGTTTTTTGGGTCGCTGATTTCGAAAATGAAGTCAGAAATCCAAAATTCAAAATGGCAGATCCAAAATGGCGGACATGTTTGTGAAATTTTCGGCGGATTAACTTGAAAACGAGTTTATAGGGGTTTTTTGGGTCGCTGATTTCGAAAATGAAGTCAGAAATCCAAAATTCAAAATGGCAGATCCAAAATGGCGGACATGTTTGTGAAATTTTCGGCGGATTAACTTGAAAACGAGTATAAAGGGGTTTTTTGGGTCGCTGATTTCGAAAATGAAGTCAGAAAATGAGTTTGCTTTTTTTGGAAAGAAGTTGACTGAGAAACAATTTTTCAATGCAGAGGAATGGCTTAGAATGTCACAAATTTATTGTTAAAATCGGTTACAAATGTTGGTACATTTTTTTAGGTACATTTTATGTATCACATTGCATTAGGCGCTATCGGATACAATATCGCGATCGGGCACGCTGTCATCGTCGCTACAATCGGAAACAATATCTTCATCGGTGTCTATAGAAGTATGCAAGTCACATTTTTCATACGACAACATTTCGATTGCCTCAGGAAAGAGACTCTTGCTTTTCTTTGGTGACAATTTTCGAAGACTTGAAATCAAGGGATCGGAAGAAGCGAGGAGTCTGAAAAAAAGATCTTCCATGGTTTTCGTCCTGGAACATTTACGCGAGAAATGCTCTCTGAAATTTCTGACATCCTTATTGCGAGACTCCTGCGCTTCTTCGGACAATTGCCCTATTGGCAAAATAGTCGATGCAACAATTGTTGAGCCGTGTATTAGTACTTTATGTACGGTAGTCGACATCTTGTACCACGGATACAAAGATACAAGCAATTCCGCAGTTTCCATACAATACTTATCGAAATGCACTACTTTGATGTTGAACCCACTTGCCAAAACTTGTAAAATTATATGAAATCTATTCACGAGGTCAGAATCAATACCTAAAATCCGCGCCGACGTTTCAGAATTTTCAAAGAAAAGACGAGCAGTATTGCCGTCATTGGAATTTCCCATGCCTTGTTTTGGTTTATCAATGATCAAGTGAAGCTCATCTTCAAATGCTTTTTGAATGGCGACTTTACGTTCATTTAGAATTTTCTTATCATCTCCGCGAACTTGCCACTTCTGGTTATCCATTTTGTATCCTAAGTGTAAGAGGCATTCAAACATCCTGATCCAGCAGTGTAACGTTGACAATCCGTATTGCAAGTGGGATTCATTAATAGGTCGCGCCTTCATCGCATAAATGTCATCAAAATCTTTCGATGTCGCGTTACATAAGTAGCAACGCATTGCTGACGCAGTCTCTGTTACAACATTGCACACTTTACCGTCTATCATCGTAAAAAACAAAGTATAATCGACCTGAATTTCACTTGCACTGACAGTGTATCGTAATTTTTGCAAAGACTTTACTTGATCATCAACCACGCGCTTTTCCTCTAACGTCGAGTCCTTCGTTTCGCGTATGAACTGAAGGTGAATGGGTCGACAATATCTCGGTGATGAGGGTCTAGGATTCTTCCATACAACTACTTTCTTGTTATTTTCATCAAAACCAGACAGTTCAAGAGGAACGAGTGAAGTTAAGAGAACATTAGTATCGGAACTGCTGTCAAGCATCAAATCGCTGCTTGTATTCTTTTTGGCCCGAACTTCCATCAAAACCCCACTTTACAAATAATGTTAAATTTTCTTTAACAGTCTTATCCAAACATCCGACAATATCCTCTTGCATTTTTAAAATTCGCGAAGCTGTGTGATTGAGAAGCGACTGTAAGGGTACTTTTGCGCATGTTTCAGAAACAACTACACCGTTCGGATAGCACAGTTTTTTTGCAGACAAAACCGAGTGGTAATTCGGAAATTCATGACAATCACAAGATAAAGAAGCATTTCGAATATTCTGGTATTGATTTTTTGTTAATTTTGAATCTATCACGAGTGACAAAGCAGCGTCAGGTGATAAGCTCTTCGGCCTCGGTTTACGAAATTTTGAAATTGCATTAATGTAATCCTTCGCTACGTCGGGAGAGTTTGAAGTAGTAACCTCACTGACTACCTTTGCAGCTTCCATTGCTCCTTCAGAGCGAAGACTCATTTGTGTAGCGTATGAAAGTTCCTCGGAGCTGTATCTTCTACGCAAATCGGCGGTTTTCCTTCGCTTCGAGCGGTCACTGGATGCAACAAAAAATGCCTCAGGTCGTCCGCGACTGCTTGACGAAAGCGTGGAATCCCCCTTAGTATGTTCTGGTTCTTCCGTTGCTTTCTCATCAGGATAGGTTATCTAGTTAAGTAGAAAATTTGTTACTATCTTTCTCAACGACAAGAATTAGATATTGCCCTTTATTTACAAAGTTTTCATTCTTACCGTCACAGTTGAAAATTCATCAAGCCAAGCCTGGTTGTTTTCCAAAAAACGCTGCTTCGTGCGAGAAGCTTGTTGCCAACGTAATCTGAGATCGTAATGAACTTTCTTCAACTTTTTTCGCGACTGGCTATCAATTATAAAGGAATCCTCTGCTTTCTCGAGCAACTTTGCTACCAAAGTCGTTATTTGCTGGTCAATGTTCTTTTCCTTAAGTTCCGGTATATTTTCAAAAATTACACGACGCGTCCACTTGTGAACCTGCATCGCCGAATCTGCAATTAAGAAACCAACAATTTTATTGATTATTTATCTCCTTATCTCCTTATTCATTATTTATTCTTAATTTATTTCTCTAATTGTATTTAGTGTATAAGAACATACTTGGTTTCACTGACACATGTACGAATATATGAAAAAGTTAACTTTTCTGCAATAAAGAAACCAAAAATCTTCTTCATTACTATTTTTTAATAATAATAGTAATAGTAATAAAATTACTATAATAATTTATTATATTATTCATATATATTTATTGTCATTACTTATTTATTATTATTATTATTAATTATATTTATTTTTATTATTATTATTATTTATTCATTATTTTGTTATGATAATTTATTATATTATAATTTTAATAATATTATAATGGTAATATAATTTCTTTATTACTATTGACTTTTTTCTACAAAACATATTCCGTTTTACTGACATATATTTACATGTATGGAACATTTTTAAAATGACCTTCAAATTTCTTTGGAACACCCGATATATTATCCACAATACACTTCTACGAAGGCCACATTCCAAAGCCTTTGATGAATAGAAAAACATCTGGAGGGATTAACGGTTGGAGCCCGAGTGCCATGCGGTGCATGGAGAATCACGATGTGCCCGCCTCCAAATCGTGATTCGGCACGAGAAAAAAAGACTTTTTCCGACCCGGGGCAGCTTCGGGCAGTAAATGAAAACGGTTTCGAAAACTAGACACTTTTCCGCGAATAATGCAACGAATCTCGATACAGAGACTTACAGAGACGAAAAGAATTCTCTACGTGAAGTTGTAAATCGGGTAAAAAAAAATACATCTTTCATCTGCAATACATCACGCACATCGTAAACACGTTTTCGAATTCTACATATATCATTACTAATTTTCAATGCACGTACCTTTGTGAACATTTTCCATGTTGGACGAACTATTTACACCAAAAACTCACTAAATGGGAGACGTTTTTCTCTAACTGTCCAAAAATGATCACGCGGCGTCATGCGAGAACGCGGCGGAGGGTCGACTTTGACGGCTCACCACATAAACAGATTTGGTTGGAATGGCCTATCCTTCTGGGTTATAATGCCCCAAAGCCCTCTACACAAGAATATATGAAGCTGAGGGTTGGGCGCGAAAATTGAAATTTTGATTTTTGGCCACGTTTTTGGGATTTCGAACCACTGTGCGGTGTCACGGGAGAGGACATTTTGCGCGTGAGTGTAGAAAACCGCGTCAAAGAGTCAGTGATGAAAGTTCTTGTCGAGAAAGTGCGTTTGTGGTCGAAAACAATGAGGCAAATTCTGTGGGAGACAATGGCGTGAAATCCGCGAAAAACAGTGGCGTGAGGCCCGCAAAAGGCGGTAACGCGAGTGAACAAACCAAAGTCGTGAGCGGTGCTCTGAGAGAAGTAATGACTGCCAGTCAAAACGAAGTCTGGCTAGCCGACATTGGCGCGTCGCAGCATCTAACTTACCGACGTGAATGGCTTACCGACTTTCGCGAGGAAAGAGATGGCGGTATGGTATCACTTGGTGATAATGGAGAGTGTCGAGTTGCCGGTAGAGGGACAGTGATGATAAACAAGCTCGAGAACGGTGCGTGGCGTACCGGACGCATAGAAAACGTGTTATACATACCACAGCTAAGGAAAAATTTGTTTTCAATTGGTGCATGCACGAAAAAGGGATTCGAAGTCAAATTTCAAGGCAAAAACGTGATCATCATGCGAGATAACACAGTGGTCGCGTCGGGAGCAATGGGCGAAAATAATATTTTCCGAATGTTTTTCAAAGTCATTAAACCCGCGAGTACCGCACAAGCGAATGTAGCAGCGTCGACACTAAGTGTATGGCATGCGCGATTAGGCCATGTCAATAATCGTGCAATACGGGAACTAGCAACAAAAGGGCTTGTGAGTGGAGTAAACATAACAGATAAAAGTGAGTCGTTTTGCGAATCTTGACAATTTGGAAAATCTCACCGTTTGACTTTCAAAAAGGACAGAATGAAAGTGTCAACTGTACCGGGTGAGATTATACATACGGATGTGTGTGGCCCAATGCCAGTTGAGTCACCAATCGGTTCGAGGTATTTTGTAACTTTCAAAGACGATGCGAGTGGCTATTGGGATCCAAAGTTCGGCCGTACACCATCTGGTGGCGAAATCTATGAACTAGACTAAGTAGGTCGCTAGCGCGGGTAAACATTTGACAGATAACAAGCACCTCTCGGCATACACGCTTTTTTACTCATCGAAGTAATTGAATACATCAAAAATATATAGCTGATAACATCGAGGGCATGAGGTTTCTACCTCGGCCAACTAAAAGTAAAATATTTTGTTGTGTATATAATTGCAACAGTAAAGCGTGCCGGGATACCACCGTCAGGTTTCATCATTTTCCTAAGCCTGGAGAGTGCCTAGTAGAATTGAAAAATAAGATCGATAAAATCGAAAAAATCGACAGACGTAAAGCATGGGAACTAGTTTTGAAAAGTGGAAAACCAGTGACCGACAGCATGAGAGTTTGTTCCTTACATTTCACGGAGAAAGATTATACGGTGCCAAGTAAGTATACAGTATATATAACACTCTGTTTTTATGACTCGAGTTCACAGATATTTCCAAAAACTTTCCAGTCCTTTTATTATTATTCGTTTACTTATTTTGCCTTGATTTTTTCGCTGAAAGTTTCATTATCATTATCACCAATATTTTGTATATCTAATACAGGTTTCGTCGCGCAAAAAAGATACTTGA
The DNA here is from genome assembly GCA_963992785.1 of Tenthredo livida. Taxonomy (NCBI): domain Eukaryota; kingdom Metazoa; phylum Arthropoda; class Insecta; order Hymenoptera; family Tenthredinidae; genus Tenthredo; species Tenthredo livida. The sequence goes on along the minus strand of OZ023072.1, from coordinate 14,948,949 downwards.
AAGGAAGCTGCATTCCTTCATGCAATTTGCCGAAAACTAAGGCCGGCGCTCAAAAAAATGTCGGGCCAGAAGAACTTCGTGAAAGAAGATGTCGACAACGTTCTTTGAAAAAAAAACAAAATGAAATAGAGCAACTCCAGAAAGAGTATGAAGAAGACGCAAGAGTGGGGCAGCGAAATTCAATGGAACGAGGTGACGAAGAAGGAAATTTCTCCGATGAAAAAGCGACTGTGGGAACAGCCCCAACTAGTTGTGTGCCTTTGTCAACCTTTGTTAATGTTGGGGTTCAAGTAACAAGCGGGGACATCTTTCAAAAGTTCGTAAACACAATTAATACAGACAAGGAATTGAGTACATTTACTGGTATCCCGACACTAGAATTATTATCAGGCATAGAAGAAGCTGTCAAAATGTTTAAGCCAGAGAGCGCTTATGCAAAACTATCGATTCGTGAAGTGATAATTATGACCTTCATGAAATTGAAACAAAACCTATCCTACGCATTATTATCGGCACTATTTAAATGCTGCACACCCCAAAACTGTAGCTCTAGAGTTCATGAAATGTTGAGCATTTTGAATCATGTTTTAGAATGCGCAATTTCTTGGCCAAATAAAGATCAAATTTCGAGAAACATTCCTAAGTGCTTCGAAAATTTCGAAGATGTGAGGATTGTGATTGATTGTCCCGAAGTTGCTATCGAAAGGCCTAAGAAATTGTGCTGCCAGATAAAAACATATTCTCACTATAAAGGTGGCAACACAATGAAATTTATGACCGGAGTAAGTCCAGGAGGCTTGATTTCGTTTATTAGCAAAGCTTACGGCGGGCGTTGTTCAGACAAAGCTATATTCGAACAAAGTGGCTTAATAAATATACTCGAGAAAAATGACGCTATAATGGTAGATAAAGGTTTTCTAGTGGATGAAATCTGCAAAGATAATGACATAAAATTACTAAGACCACCTTTCTTGAAAGATAAACGACAATTTGGTAGCACAGAAGCTCTTCTAACTGCTAGCATCGCTCGAGCAAGGGCGCATATGGAGAGATCCAACCAGAGATTGAAAATCTTCAAAGTTTTGGGTGGAAAAATGCCTGGAGATCTCTTGTGCAGTCGAAAAAATTTTCACGATTATTTCTGCAGTTGCCAATCTAGGTCTACCTATTTTGAAAGACGATAAATTTATGTAATAATAGATCTTCACAATTGTATTCGATTTGTGCTGTTTTGGTATTAAAAATAATAAATATCTATAATTGTTCTGGCATTATTTTTCATTATTTTCCCCAGTCACATTTTCTTTCGTGCATACATGGTGCAGCATACAATTGAAATACACGGTTTTCAAAGTAGAGAACAGATCCTCTGTAAAACACTGGTCGAAATTAATCGATATAATTTCGATGCTGTCGTCAAAAGACGAATATATTACAAAATCAGTTCGTGAAAGATTTAGAAGTGCCATGCCTGTTTGTACTTGAGCATAATAAGCATGTTTCATCCGCAGAGTGAAATTCCCTTCTTTTGAAATTAAAAATTTAGTATTGACAAGGATTTCTGATACAGTTGCGTTTTTTCCAGCGAAACGACACTTTATTTTTACCATCTTAGAAGGCTTATTATCTTCAAAAACAATCCCATCTGGAGAGTAGGCTAACCATGGATTTGTTTTGGAAATAACAAGTCCACATTGGTTGACTGAAACCGATTTTTCGATTTCATATCTCTTTCGAGCACTGGCCTCGTGTAAAATACCATGAGAAGTACTTGGGGTTCTAAAGGATTTAGGATAAAAATATTTCAGTGATTTCGCTTCCCAGTTGGGATTCGTGTGCCGACTATATGTATATATTGAATAGCATCTAGAGCCAGTAATTCGGAATTGCCTCTCTCTCTTCCAAGAAGCAAAGGCATTTTTCGTTTCTTTACAAAGGGAAACACAGTCTCCACTAAGCCTTACTAACACTGTTTCACAGCATTGCCTCAAAGGTCTGAAAGCCATTATTGAAAGATTTTGCATCAATGCCGATTCTTCGTTGCTTATAATAGCATCGGATTTGTCTTCGTTCACCGATGTTGGCCAACTGCTTAATTTGTATACAGGAACATGCCTTCCGCACCTTAATCAATAATCGAGACAATTCCACGTAAGCTTGTTCAAATTTATAAGTTGCACAAATGTTTCGAATAAAAAAAAATAGAATGTACACTGCCGTCCGAAAGTTTTCGGATAGAAAGCTTCATTCCCTTATGGACTCTTGTCCAAAAACTTTTGAACAGCAGTGTATGAGGAATGTGTATGGAAATATTTACAGGAGTTCGATCGAGTTTATTGCATGTGCTGAGTTTGAAATTGCAAAAAAAAAAAAAAAAAATTGTGGAGCGTATGGAGTATAAATATGTGTAAATAGTGTAAATATATATTGTGTATAAATTTGTAAATATCCTGGAGTACTCTGGTTATTTGTTGCAAAATAGGTAAATGCAATTTATGCGGTAATTTACGTGTGCTTTGCTAAGGCTGATGATGGGCTGGATTGGATAAAAAGGTTTTTGATGACATCTTCTTGTTCTTTAGAGATGATGAGTTGTTTGACTTGTTTGGGCCCAGTTTTTTTATAGCACTCATGCTCCATCAGAGGGCATGGCTTATACTTGTCTGATGATGCATCTTTTGGAGCTTTCCAGAGACATTTTGTATCAGTGCACGAGATAGTGTCGAGATTCTCTAAATTATATCTGAAAGCATAGATTCCCTTACGGAAAAAAACCCTCAAATTTAAGGTGTAAATTCGTACTCCAAAAGTTTTGGGGGTTTACCATGAAAACTCAGGGTTAACCCTCAAATTTTACTCCCAAATACAGGGTAAACCCTGAGTTGGGGGTAAAATTTGAGGGTAAACCCCCAAAATTTTGGGAGTACGAATTTACACCTTAAATTTGAGGGTTTTTTTCCGTAAGGGTTATAGCTGAAAACAACATTTATTTTTAATTCATATTGAAACATGAATCAAAATATAAATCTGTTACTAATAGAAATTTGCAATAAAAAAGTGCGAGTCAGTAATATAATTGAACGTCTTACCTGGAACAGTATAACAAGACACCAAGGACGTGCTTACACTTGCCACCTAATTCAGCTTTACAAGAGCATTCCATTGAACTGATTTTGCCATCTCTAGTTATCTGACCTTTTATTTCATGGGGCGATTTTTTTAAATCAGACGTTTGGACACAACCCAGCAAACCAAAATATGTATCAAATACGTATATATTATGTAACGAATGTTACACGTTATGTATCAAACTCATAAGAAAGTATGTTACTGGTACAGCACGATGTCAGCAACATTGGATGTATCATCAATGTATTAGATATGTGCTGGTGATACATATCAGCGACGGCTCACCGATATATCATAGACATATCAAAGATATGTCAAAGACATGATGAAACATGCATCAGATACATATTGGAGATGCATCTGATACAATTAACTATGCAGAAATATTATGTCCCATGTGTGTAACTATGTTATATTTCCGGATCCCTGAAGATGCTTTCAATTTTATGTATCACTTGTGGGTCTGATGTAATGTACATGATACATCACGGAATTGAAGTTATGTTATTTCTCCTCTACGTAACTTTGTTATATTACATTGTTACTTCGTGATGCCCTCAATATTACGTATCATTCATGCATCTTATGTTATGTAAACAATATGTTACATTCTAAAGATATGTCGCATATCAGAGACATAACTATGTTACATTACTCCGATCTCTAGATGTGCTCTTACAGTTATGTATCAGTTATGTATTGGTTTGCTGGGAATACGCAGTTAACCTATAAAGTGATTTCACAGGTTCATTGTCACTTTTTCCACAAAACAGAATGTGTCCCGCGTGCAATAAATTCTCCCCTTCAATAATAATTTAGTAGGACTCGCACTGGCATATTTACAAATTTCTCCTAATGTAAGTAACATAGTTTTTTGGATAACAAACAACAATAACCGGCGATAAATTCTGCGTTTGTAACTTTACGCGATCAGCTGTGTCGTCATGACAGTAGCGACCTACTTACGCCGCCATATTGATGACATCAAAATTAGACCACGCCTCCAGTTTGGATCCCAATAGACACGTGTGTTTTATGAAAAACAAATCAGAAGTGTTCGAAAAATTCGAACAATACGAAAGAATGGTTGCAAACAAATTTGGTCGACCAATTAAAGTCCTGAGATTGGACAATGGGTTAGAATTTTGCAATCGCGATATGAATCAATATCTCGGGGCGCGCGGTATAGGAAAAGAAAATACGGCTCCTTATACCCTGCAACAGAATGGTAAATCAGAACGGGATAATCGTACAATCGTAGAGAGCGCGCGAACAATGATACTTGCAAAAAGACTTCCGCAAAGTCTATGGGCGGAAGCGATAAACAGTGCAGTGTATCTGCTTAATAGATCGGTATGTTCGGGGAACGAGAAATCCCCTTATCAAATTTGGATCGGGAAAATACCGGATTTTCGTCATTTGAGAATTTTCGGGTCGGACGCGTATGCTAACGTCCCGAAGCAGTTCAGAAAAAAGTTTGATGCGTGTGCGCTTAAAAAGATACTAGTTGGGTATCAAGATGACTCTACGAATTACCGATTTTATGATCCAATAACAAAAAAGATTACCGTGTCCAGAGATGTGACCTTTTTCGAGGGAGTCGAAAAAGCTTCCGCTAATACACAAGCAGCGAAAGAATCTGACGAAGAAATCTTTCTTCTAAGAACTAAAGAGTCAGAAGGCGAAGCTCTTCCGAGAGGGAATCGAGGTGACAGCGAGGACGAAGATGAGTTTGAGGACACTCCAGAGACTTCAACGGACGAGCAGAGTCTAGAGGAACAGCTGCTTGAAACTCCAAGAACGCTGAGAAATCGAGACACGATCAGACGTCCAATTCGATATGAGTGTGATTCAGCAGAGTATACTGTACCAGTTTCGTACAAGGAAGCAACAAGTGGAAGCGATGCCGCGCAGTGGGCTAAAGCTATCCAAAAAGAACTGCTATCACATGAAGAAAATGGGACGTGGTCAGTTGTACCGCGTACTCCAAATATGAAGACCATCGATTCGAGATGGGTGTTTCGAATAAAGACGGATCCTGAGGAGCAAACGCATAGGTACAAGGCAAGGCTGGTCGCAAGAGGATTCTTGCAGACGTACGGGTCCGATTTCAACGAGACATTTGCTCCCGTGGTAAGGTACGACTCATTGAGAGTCTTTCTAGCGATGGTAGCGCAGAAAGATTTGGAAATGTCACAGTTCGATGTACTGTAACAGCGATTCCCGCGGGCTCGGGTGTTACCCGCAGGAACTATGATCAGTTATCAAACTAGTACCAACGTCGTCACCTCCTCTGACTAGCTCTAAGTAGGTGTTGGGCGCCAGACTCCGGGCTCAGAGTCCTCTCTCTCTCTCTCTCTCTCGCTCCAGCTAGCCTATCGGTAGAGGGATATTCGTGGGGGCGAGAAATAAAAACACTCAACACAATACGAAATAGATTTGAAAGAATAATTTATTAGTTAAAAAGAAAAAAAAAAAAAAGATAACAATATTTTGTGTAGCCTGTTATCTGGCTTCAGCTCGTCTCACCGCTAGTTTATGTTTTAAATACGAAATGAATGAAAGACTGAATACAATAAATTAAATGACTCTAATTTCAATAATTCAAAAGTGACTCTACTCTTAATTAAATATAACAATTATACTGACTCTGAAAACAAATGTCTGTTGACGATTATCACAGGCAGTTGACTCTCTCTCTATCCTTCCTCACTCAACCGGTCGGAGGTACGGCTGTCTAGTCGATTTCGAAGCAGACGCTTCTAGTCTCTGACTGACAGCTGATCTCTCAACAGCGGGGAGGGGAAGGGAATCGGAACTCTGTCCTCGGCCACTAGAGCTCTCTGACACGCTGCAGACGATCTGCGACGCGTGACGTCAGAGCACTCCGGGCAATATGGCGTCGACTCTCGTTTAGCGAATTCTGCGCAGCGGCGGTGCTAGCCGGCTCGCAGGCGCGCAGAATCAACAGCCACGGAGAACAACAACAGATTCGAACCTGTCGGTTCTCAACCGTTGTCTCGGCACTCCCTGGACTCGGTACCAGGGTGCGGAGACTGTTCTCGTGGATTCCGGACTATTATCGGGACTCTAGCTCTGGGGTTTTAGGGGATGGGGTTTAGCTAAACTTAAGGGGGTATAGGACTGCTGGAGCCTTGAAAGCAATTATATTTTTCTTGGTGTAATTACAATGAGCGTTCTTGAGATGGGAGAATTATATTTTAGTACATGTTTATTAGACTCAAAGTGAACCCTAAAGGAAATATAGATGAACAAAATCTTGATAAATATAGAAATCCGAAGCTATTGGATTAGCACAGGTTTTTTCCGGATTCGTAGCTGGCCCGCATGATAACTCAAGAGCCAAGGCACTTGGAAAGCTGAAATTTTCACGAAATTTTTATGATACCTTTGTGCATGGTGTGAACCAGTCTCATTGATTTACAAAAAAAAATGTCAAAAATATTCGAAGAAAACGAAAATTTTTCGAATTTATTAAAAAAAAATCCTGTTTTTCGTTTACAAAATCCCGCACAGAATTTTGCCGTTGATGCGACTGGTTCACACTGTGCACAAAGGTATTATGAAGATCTCGTGGAAGTTTCAGCTTTCTCAGTGCCTTGGTTCTTGAGTTATCATGCGGGCCAGCTACGAATGCGCAAAAAAACCTGTGCTGATTCAATTGCTATATTTATCGATATTTTTTTCATTCATATTTTTTTTCAGGATCATTTCGAGTCTAATAAACATGTACTCAAATATAATTTGCCTAGCTCGAATACGCTCATTGTAATCCCACCCAGAAGAACATGATTGTTCTAAAGGCTCCAGCAGTCCTATACCCCCTTAAGGGGATAGGTATTGGATAGATGCCACCTGATCTTTTACGTTTACTCGGCCTCGTGTCGGCTCGTAGTCCGGGGATAGGCGAGGGTCGTATAATCTAAAATCGGCAGCAATCCAGTCCTAAATCCGGATGATCAAAGTCCAAAAGTATAGCGGGGGTGACAAATAAACTAAATCACTGTCAAAACTCCACTAATGGAAAACTCTATGAAAACTCTTGGGGAAACTCTCTCTCTTTGATTCTACGGCTGAGGGCTACACGTGGTCGCACGTTAGCGCAAAACCGGAATGAGCTAGATATCTCGGGACCTTATCTTCCTATCTTCGCCGTTCGTCCTATTAGCGCTGGCCGTTGCCGGTCAGCCGCGTGCGGCGATCCTGACTCAACATGGCCGCGCTAGGACTAAGGCGGTAAGAATTTGAATTCGGTACTCCTGACTCTAGGCTCGGGACTCAAATACATTGGTTTGGTTGGTTGGGAGGAGGTCACAACGTTTGCCACGTTACAGTACAGACGGCCTTCCTGTACGGAAAACTTGAAGAAGACATTTATATGGAGATACCGGAAGGGCTCAACAACCCGAAGATCAGCGAGCAACGAGTCGTGTGCAAACTACAAAAATCGCTTTTCGGCTTGAAACAAGCTCCGCGATGCTGGAACCAAAAGTTTACAAAATTTCTAAACGATTTTGCATTCACGGAATGTGAAGCTGATAAGTGCGTGTTCATTGGCGAGTGGAATGGTGAACAAGTGTTCCTAGCATTATTTGTAGACGACGGATTAGTCGCAGCGAACACTGTATAGACAATAAGATTTATTTTTAAGTGTATGAATGATGCGTTCAAAATAACAATAGGCGACGAAAGTGTATTTGTAGGAATGCAAATAGTACGAGACTCCAAATTTTGGTCCCCGAAACAATATGCCCGGACGTCAACTTCCGGAGTAGTTCAGTTTTTAAATAATTATATAATTACCATTTCCGAGGAAATTTTGGTTCGCACGAATAAATAACATTGGGTATGATGCAAAGCATAGAAAGCTTGGATACAAATATTTAGGAACTTGCTATTAGACATCAATAAATCAATTTAGTAATTGATAATCTTTTCAATTATCACAAACATAATTTATCCGTCAATCGTGTCCAATAGCACTTTCTGTTTTTATGAATCACTGATTATATTTAACTGGATACGAGTTCACATGGAAGGCAGGGGCCAATTCTTGCACCTGAGTGTACAGTAATGTTCATGAATGGGTTTGCCGCTGGCTAACTATTTTTTTCAGACTTTTTCGGATACCATCAATAAAATAATATTATATCATTTTTACAAGGGGTCACAATTATTATTATTACAATTTCGGCTATCAGCACATCAAATACGACTAGGATGGAGTCTTGTTTCCGAAAAAGTCCGAAAAAAACAGTTAGCCACCGCCAACCCATGAACGAACATTACTGTACACTCGGGTGCAAGCATTGGCCCCTGCCTTCCATGTGAACTCGTATCCAGTTGAATGTAATCAGTGAATCATAAAAACAGAAAGTGCTATTCGACACGATTGACGAATAAATTATGTTTGTGATAACTAAGAAGAATATCAATTACTAAATTGATTTATTGATGTCCAATAGCAACTTCCGAAATATTTGTATCCAAGCTTTCTATGCTTTGCATCATACCCACACTGAAAAACATTTGGGCGACCTGCCAATATAGGCCTAGTGGCGCTGCACTCGCTTGCCTTGAGACGCTACTTACTCAGATTTCGGGATCATAGGTACAATTCGTCGGGTGACTTTCTCACCTACGAACGCGGTGAGCTATCACTGGGATTGTAGCTCGCCCGGCTTGGTGTACTGAGTCACCCTAGTAGAGCGTGTAGCAGATCCAAAACCAGGTTCGCAGCGCATATCTGTTTAACGCTGCTGCGTCACTCCATGGTAACGCTCGTCGCCCAAATTTCTTTTCGTGCAATTTATTTATGCAAATTATTTATTCGTGCGAACCAAAATTTCCTCGGAAATGGTAATTATATGATTATTTAAAAACTGCACAACTCCGGAAGTTGACGTCCGGGCATATTGTTTCGGGTGTCAAAATTTGTAGTTTTTCACCGAAAATGTTGTGTGCAAAATTCATCCCAATCGATTAGGGCACTCCCGAGAAAATTGAGATTTACGAGAAATTTTAGAGAAAAAGAGTGCCTGAAATTTTTCATTGAATTTCCATGCAAACCACACTTTGTACCGGACATAATCCATTAGACACCTTTTTGAGTCGACTCATCGTTTAGTGGCAGTGAATATTTAAATGTGAGGCGACTCGAATCTTCATAAAATCATAACTTGGGCAGATTTTTGATTTAAGGCTTGATCTTCACAGACATGTTATGTTTAATGTAGAACTACCATATATTATTTCGAGAACAAAATCGAAGAGGTCACTTCCGTTGGCCGGTTGAGTTGAGCTGGAATGCCCCATATATAAAAAGAACGATTGAAAAATTTGGAATGAAAGACGCGAAAACAGTCAGCGTACCGTTAGATCCGCATACAGTGTTATCTCCTTCTGAGATAGAAGATGAAGGATCTAACGTACCATATAGAGAAGCAGTAGGGTCGCTTGTATTTATTTCAGCAGTATCACGACCAGATATTTCATTCGCGGTAAACTCAGTTAGCAAATATCTGTGTAAGCATAACAACCCACACAGCATTGAATATTCATGGTATATGTTTGATATGTTCCGGAAAAAATATTTGAATATTCATAGAATATTCACTTTCACCTCAATAATGTGTTCAGAACGTACAATGAACATGACAATGTCACCCTAAAATACGTGAAATTCATGTCGAGAAAATATTTACGGGGACAAACTCATGATTAACCAGGCGCTGACGTGGCAAACTATCCAGCGCCTAGCCAGTGAGGTCACACTTTTCCAGATCAATTCCTAGTCAGTGAATTAGCTAACTAGGTGCTTAGCAGAATTCCTCAACGGCGTCCTAGTACTTTCCGATGATGGTGCCACCCCTCATAACGAAGCCTATAATTTATCATCATGAAATGAGAAGTAATAATGGTAGAAAAAAAAAAACACGAAATTTGACATATTTTATCGTCAGTTGACAACTACCTCATACCTATGCATCGTATCGACGATATTGTATTCCACATCCACTCAAAACAACCGCCGCATTTTTCGTCCCCGCCGGGATTTGAACCCACGTCAGTAATAGATGCCAGCCATGGGGCGTCACAACAAATGACGTCACCAGGTCATTGACCTGCTGGAGTGGGGACTTGGCGTCAAAACAATGAGACTGTCCGATCCAAGATGGCGCCGCCCATGCATTAAAACAATATGGCGCCCGTTTTTCAGGATCCAAGATGGCGGCCTTTTTTTCCAAAATCCAATATGGCGCCCGTTTTTCTGAATCCAAGATGGCGGCCGTTTTTTCATAATTAAAGATGGCGACTGTTTTAAAATTAAAGATGGCGACTGTTCCGACAATTTTTTCAAAATCAAATATGGCTACTGTTTTTGAAAATTATACTTATATTAATACTCGCTTCTCCGATACCGCCTCTGAAATAATGAATTCTTATCCTATATATGTACTAGCTGAAATTGACAGAAAATGACAGGGTATATTCATGGATTGACACAAAAATTATGTTCGAATATTTTTTTTTTTTTTTTATTTTTTTTTTTTTTTTTTTACAGGTACAACAGGTAGGTACAACAGTTTTTTATTAAATCTAGTTTTCACAGTAGGTACAACAGTTTCCACAGTAGGTACAACAGTTTTTACAGCAGGTACAACAGAGCGCGCTGACATGTCATTCGCGATCGCAAGACAAGATCGCACCCACGCATCGATCTTCCGAGACCTAACGAATCGATTAATCAAGCCGCGATCTTCCTCATAATTCTGGTACAAACCTCCTGACGCTATCTTGGCCCATTCATGAATGAATGCTCCAGGATAGCGTCGGGAGAATCATACCAGCCTTATGAGGAAGATAACAGCCGGATTCATCGTCCGGTAGATCACGGAGATCGATGCTTGGGTACTATCTTGTCTCGCGGTCCGAAATACGGGTCACATTCATCCCTTATATCGAACAGTCTAAATTACAGAGCGCGCTGACCCTGGGCTCGCATCACCCGCCATTCGCAATCACGTGACTAGAGCACATCCTCACATCGGTTATCCGAAACGTATCGAGACGATGAACGATCCAGCCTTCCTCCGCGCCAACCCGGCGCAAGTGTCCTGACGCCATCTTGACCTATTCATGAATGAATACCCCAGGATGGTGTCGGGACGCCTGTGCTGAGCTCGTGCGGAGCAAGGCCGGGCGGTTCATCGTCTCGGCACGCCGCGAATGACCGATGTTTGGATTTGCTCAAGTCTCGTGATTCGAATCGCGCGGGGATGAAACCCCAGGTTCAACGCGGGCTGACAGTTTATTACTCTCTCTCTCTCTCACACATACACACACCACTTAACAATGAAATCACGCCGGCATACGCCGACAATAATACACACACTTCACTTATCAATTATAACACTTTGGCGTATGTCGGCTATGATGTAGGGTAAAAACAAACGGGTCAACTCATGAAACACAACATCTAAATGGACCCTGCAGAATTCCACGACCGGCAAGTCCCTGTGGAGTGCAGCAATCGCTGCATAGGCCTCCTCGCACACCTCGACGCCGATCTGCTGCAGAGTGGGGGCCGTCATCTTTCTGGATCGCACGACGAAGGCAAATTGACGAACCAGCAAGTCCTTGCATTTGTCGACATCCTTTACCAGCACGTCCAAGTAAGCGATATACTCGTCTATACAGGTGGCGATATGCCGCAGGCCGTCAAATGTCACCTTCTGCATCACAATTACGGGGGAATAGGTCTTTCGTTTCTTCCATCCAGGTTCACCACCGTTATCGTCCTCCTCCTCTTCGTACCCCTGCTGACTTTCGGCTGCGTCAGGATTGCTCGCATAGCATGCAACCACTTTCGAACCGTGAGCCGATGTTAGGCGCAAGGTACACCCTCCGACTAGCGAGACGGTATCGCTCATCAATGAACTCACACGGGGAGAACTCCGGGTACTGTGGCGCCTCCGCGCGGGAATCTCTTCTCCCCACGTTTTCGGGGCCTTTTCAGATCCGCTCCGGGCGCTCTTACTTCCCGCACTTGCGGGAAGTCTTGGCAGGACCAATAGTTCACCGTATATGGGGAAGGTGGCGTCACCGAATATATAAGACGGGACGTTTGCCTTCTCGCGCGAGCAGATTTTGCGCCCGCATTTACGGTGAAAGAATCCTCTTTTGTGCGGGGAGTCTGTTATACCGGCGGGAACATATACTGCCAGGAGTTCTCCCCGTGCAGACTACCGGCGGGACGCTCACTTTTCTCGAAATACTTTTCGACATCCTCGAGCCTTCCAGCCAGATCTTCCCATGTTTGGACGCTGAGGGATACCCCGCTCGAGTAATTATTTACGAATTTCACCACAGGCTCGAAAGTCCCATCTAAGCGGAGACGAAGCCCGATGTTCACCTTCTTCGACCACGAACCGTCGAGCCCGTACGTCCTCGACAGTAGCAGGTTACGCTCGGATTTCTTCAGCGCTATGTCAAAAGTTTTAGACAATCGACTGCAACCCTCTTTCAATGAGCCTGTTTTCGGTGTGGCCATAGTTCTTGACTGTTCGGATGCAACTGAAAGCTCCGCACTCGATCTAGTCTCACCTAGGCCGAGTTACCCCACCATTCTGCACACCTCGGCAAAAATACGCACCACCACGTGACAATCGTACGACAGTCGCAGGCGGCATCGCGCAGCGGACTTCAAAGAAAATGTAACCTCATACCGATCACGCGAGAAATACAGCTACCATGTTTTTTCTATAACCTCGTAATCCGACGCACAACGGACGTCGTTATCTTCCAGGTATCGTTATACCCCAACAATAAAGTCGTACCCCCACAACGGTCACCATCACCTTTCGTAAAGCGCTGATGGCGCATCACGCGACTCCAGGTGCCCTGCATATTCGCGATGTACACACACACACACACACACACACACGCAGAATTTTTCATGCCTAACCTAGCGCAATCCTTATGAAGAGAATAGAGACACTTGCGTTACAAACCAACAGTTCGTCCGCTGAGGAATCGTCTCTCGTCAAAAACAGAAAAGGTATGTCTTTACGACCCTATCTCTCTCGTTCAGCCCCTCTAATTCGGAAAGATTCTGAACAAAAAAAATGTTTAACCAATTCAGATGGAACATGGACGGATCGCCGTACGCGCTCGAGTTGTGCAACTCAGGAGGGAGTTGAGGGAGAGATATCTGACTAACACCAGGGCGCTCCTTCAACTCCTTCAAAACAGCAACGTGGACCAGGGGTTCGTCACGCAGACGTTCAACATCCACTACGAACTCCTGGCCCACCTCAACAGACAGTGGGAGGTCAACGATTCCCTCGTGCGCGTGGTAAACCCCACGGTGCATGCTGCAGGAGTTGCCAACCGAGCTGCAAACGGGGTGCAGAGCGGCGAGGTATCGTCAACCGTCGATGATGACGAACCGGCGGAAGACGACGACGACGACGATCGCGAGACCATCAAACTCGACGATCACGATTGTCTGAGCATTCAGGAGGGGGAGGAGGAGAAGGAAGAAGAGGAAGAAGAAGAGAAAGTAGAAGAAGAAGAAGAAGAAGAAGAACTGCAACTCGTCCCAATCCACCCAAATTACCCACCACAACCACCACCTCCATCCTTCGCCTCAATACCTCCCTCCCCGTCACCACCACCTTCTCCCCTGTTTATCACCCGTCGTTTATCTCATGATAATAATTTAGAATAACCGTACAAATAATGTATAGATTTAATGAACAATGTAGAGACTATAAATAATGACCGTAGATATAATTTTTTACGTCTAGTATATATTGATTTATTTAAAAATATCGATTTATTATCTAAATTAAACGAAAAAAAAAATGCATCAAATGAACACATACGTACAAATATATATCTATACTCCAATTGCTTGATACCACAATTAAATTTAGTATATAATAATAATACAAAAATCAAATTTGCAAATCTTAATAGATTCATCTTAATTTTTTGTTGAATATATAAATATAAGTGGTGCGGTATTATATTACGATTCATTCACAGACACTCGTACGACTTGACGGGGGGGAGTTAAAATTATTGCGCTATACCGCAGGATCCGGTATAGGCGTGTGTGTGTGTGTGTGCTACTTCGGATATAGAAAACATTTCATTATAAAATTTTATGAAAACTGCGCCGGCTATCAGAGTATATATATTCACACTGTCTCACACACGCGCGCGTGGGAGGGAATATGATTCGCCCACGAGACGGATCCGATGTATGTGTGCGTAATATCAGCGAGATCTATAAATTCAACCGCACCTGTGCAATTTGCTCACTTTGAGCATAAACGGGCTAAAAAATGACAGACGATAAATTTCAACGTGAATTAACGGGCGCTAACAGGGCGATTTACCGGAGCAGCGTGATTCGAACCGTGATACGCGATGTGCTGTATTGCGCCAGGAGGTCCGCCCCTCGATTCGTCCGCGAGTTTGACGAAAATTGGTTTCTCGAGCTGGTGGACCTTCCGGCACCCGCGCTGCTCTTTCGCTTGAGAAGTCTTTTATGGAGTTGCGCCTTGACGGATATCGGGCGTATGTACGATCAGCACGTGTTTGACGAGTCTTGGGAAAGTATGAAAATTGCCGTGGACGTGGTGCGCGAACGCTGGGGTCAGTCATACCCCGAAGTCACCCGGCTGGTACGGGCGTACACGGATCACGAGGGTAAGTAACGAATATGTTCAACAGACGTTTTATGAACAGCTCGCTTCATAGTATCGCCTGGTGTTTTTTTCACGCCAGACAACTCGACCAGCGAACCCGAGACGGAGTGGTTGAACGGAAAGGAGGATGAGTTCGACGACGACGACGAAGATCTACTCATGTACGATGCTGCGGCTCGTTACGAGCTTGCCGCACGGGAGGAAGAGAAAGAAGAGCTCGAATTGATAAGGGTGACGGAGCAAGCCGAGGCTGTCGCTGATACACCTCTGCTCGAAGATGACCCTTCCGGCGGGAGCGAAAAAACGACTACCGTCGCGGTACAACCGTCACCGTGTCCCGATCCCTCCGGTTAGTATGAGCGAGTCTGAATTTTTTTTTATGAGACGTCTCGTGTAACCCGGTCTTTAACTCTTGGTTATCAGAGCGACACCGTCCCACCTACGTCGGTGGTATCAACGGAGGTGCCGGTACATCGGGCATACAGTATGGCGGGGGTAAGAGACAGAGAGCACCGCCACCGTCTCCCGAAAACTCCTCGACAGACGATGAGATGGAGGTGGTGTTTTCCGACGAATCTTCCGGTGAGTACAGCCGAGTCCGCATTCCCCTTTTTCCAATTCTCGAGACGATTCGTGTAAGCGGGACATTACTCTTGGCCGTCAGAGCGGCGCCGCGCTGTCTACGTTGCGTCGGAACGATCCGGAGGTATCAACGAAGACGTCTGTATACAGCAGGGCGGAGGGAAGAGAGAGAGAGTCGGTAGCACAGCTGCGGACGATCACATTGCGCGTCCTCCGGGTGTCAGATTTCTGATTGTAGACGAGAGTCGTAAATATTATCGTAGATTTGCCGTAACGGGGAGCGTCTTGACGTTGAAAATCATTACACCGCCGGAAACGGTCGACCCTGTTACCTGGCTCGAAGAAGCCGTCAGGGATATTCACAATTACGCCATGTCGATGTCGACGATGCCGCTAACGATTATATCGGATTCGGATTAGACACCCCCTCGTTTGCTCTGGGTACGGCCGGTTTGTCGTTTCGACCGGTTCGTGACTCTCACTACGAGGATCTCTGGCGGCTCGTGTTCAGTCTCAGTCAAAGCGCCTCCGAATTTCGTGTGGATGACGCGTTCAGAATCACCGTTAACCGGGTCAGCGTACCGGTGGGTCGCGGGCGAAAGAGCAAACCTCTCACTCACGAGGAGGTGAGCAAACGGTCGCTTCTCGAGGTTGAACGCGACAATCTTTGTCTACCGCGCGCTATAATTTCTGCTCGCGCCCACCTGAACAGAGAGGATATCGGGGGTAATGACGCTGACGCCGCGCTTCGATGGTCCGACGTACGTCACGTGAAATCTAGACTTCAGAGGGAGACTGCCCTGGCTTTGTGCTGAGAGGCGCGCGTAGAAGTCCCCCCAGAGGGCTGCGGTATGCAAGAGATCGTCAGATTTCAAGAATATCTGGCTCCTCTGGGTCTAGCCATCGTGATATACGATTTCAATACCTTTGGCCGCGGGGGTGAGGTCATTTACAACGGGACGCGCGTACTAGACGAGCGGGGTGAATACTCCAACGGCACATTGAACATACTGTACTTTCCTCGCGGCGGTCATTACAAGCCTATATTAAATCTTACCGCGGCAGCGGCCAACAGACGCTTCTGCGAGCCCTGCAACGTCGCCTATCGTTATACAGCCGATCACAGGTGCTCCAACAGATGTCCCGGCTGCAACACCGTTCCGCAGTGCGACAGAGCGGGGGTACGGATGCCGTGCGTTGCCTGCGGCCGGTGGTTCTTTGGGGAGGAATGTCTGCGGAGACATCGTGTCGCGGGGTCGTTCGATCCTCGCAGAAGCGTTTGCGATACCCTGCAGATGTGCAGCGGGTGCGGTCTGTTCGTCGATCGTACGACAAGGGTTCACTCCTGCGGCAACGCGTATAGCAACACGTGCGGATCCGTGCAGGCGGTAAACCACGAGTGTTACATGCAGCCTCTGAAGCCGCCCACCGGAAACCCGGAACACGTATTCGTATTTTATGACTTTGAGACCCAGCAGTGCGTCCCGGTGGCCGGCAGCGGAGATGTCAATCTGCACGTGCCGAACCTGTGCGTGGCGCAGCAGACGTGCACCAACTGCATACACGAACCCGACATAACTACACCCTGTCCTAGCTGCGGCCTCGTGCGCGAGTTCGTATTCCGAGACGACCCCGTTAAACAGCTGGTGGAGTTTGTCACGCGGGACGTTTACCGGTTCAAAAAGATCTTCTTTATAGCGCATAACGCCAGCGGTTTCGATTCTCAATTCATACTGCGCTATCTGGTGGAATATAACAGAGATCCACCGCAGGTGATCCTGAACGGCACCAAGATCATACTGATGGAGACGGGTCACACGCGTTTCCTCGACTCTTTGGCCTACATGCCTATGGCTCTAGCCGCGCTACTCAAGGCGTTCGGCCTACCCGTGGAATCGCGCAAGGGTATCTTTCCGCATCTGTTCAATACACCCGAGAATCGGGATTACATAGGTCCGTTGCCAGCCGCGGAATTCCACTCGCCCGACAGTATGAAGACCTCGGACAGGCACGCTTTCTACAAATGGTACGAGGAGGCCACAGCCGGCGGGTACGTGTTCGATTTCAACCGCGAGCTAGTGGAATACTGTCGCAGCGACGTGGACATCCTTCGTCGAGCATGCGTCGCGTTCAGAGATATTTTTCTGAATTGCGGCGGTGTTTGCCCGTTCTCGCGAAGCACCACCATAGCATCGGCTTGTTCCGTCGTGTTTCGACAAAATTTCCTCAGGCCCCGTACCATAGGTGTGCTACCGGCCGGTGGGTACAGGTTGGCCAACAATCAATCGGCGAAAGCGGTCAAATGGCTCGTCTGGATGGAGAGGGGGTTGGGGACAGAGGTGAGGCACGCCGGACGGGGTCGCGAGTACATGATCCCCGAGACGAGACGGCTCGTCGACGGGTATTACGCGGCCGCGACAGGGGAGCGACACGTGCTGGAATTTCACGGATGCTACTGGCACGGCTGTCGGAGATGTCACACGATCAATCGCGACAAAGAGTTATTGGGCGGGGATACGATGGACAGACGGTGGCAAGAGACTTTGGCAAAAACGGCGCGCATGATCGAGCTCGGTTACAGGGTCACGGAGACGTGGGAATGCGCGTTCGACGAAATGATGGATGCCGATCCCGAAATGCGCGATTACGTCGAACAGCATCCGCTGGTTCTCTCCCGCGACTCGTTGAATCCTCGAGAGGCGTTTTTCGGAGGGGGTACGGGGAACACGAAGCGTTATCACGAGGCTGCACTGGGGGAGGAGATCCGATACGTAGACGTATGCTCTCTGTACCCTTGGGTGTGCAAAACCGGTCGCCACCCTGTGGGCCACCCGCGAGTATACGTAGGTGGGGAGTGCATAGCTTTGACCGGTCCCTACAACACAGACATCTCCGCGCTCGAGGGTCTCGTAAAATGCGTGATCCTGCCACCCAGGAATCTCTATCATCCGGTGTTGCCGGTCCGTATGCGCGGGAAACTCATGTTTCCTCTGTGTCGCTCCTGCTGCGAGGCTTCTCTGCAGATCGACTGTCCGCACGATTCGGAGGCCGATCGGTGGCGCGCGGGTACCTGGGTGTCGGTCGAGCTGCAGAAAGCCGTGGCTGTCGGCTACAGCGTGATCGGCGTATCGGAGATCTGGCAATACGAGAGCACGGTGTACGATCCGGCCAGCGGTCAGGGAGGACTCTTTGCTCCGTACATAGACACATTTCTGGAAATAAAGCAAGAAGCCAGCGAGTGGCCCGGCGAGTGCACCGACGAGACTTCCCGCGACCGTTATCTCGCGGAGTACGAGCAGGTGGAGGGTATCAGGTTGCAGCGGGAGAAAATAACAAAGAACGCCGGCCTGCGCTTCGTATCCAAGCTCTGCCTGAACTCGTTTTGGGGTAAATTTGGCTAGCGCGAAAACCTCCCGCGTACCGAGGTGATCAGAGACCGTCAACGTCTGTTGGAACTGTTCACGGATCCCGAGAACGAGGTGGTCGACATCTTACCCGTGACGGAGCAAATACTCTACGCGCGGTGGATCAACACGAAGGAGAGCATCGTACCGTCCCCCCTGGCCAACGTTTTGCTGGCCGCCTACACCACTGCCCAGGCTCGCCTCAAGCTGTACAGCTATCTCGAGAGGCTCGGGCGCCGGGTGTTGTATTACCATACGGACTCTGTTATTTACGTGAGGAGGAGCGGGGAGTGGGAGCCGGCTACGGGTAACTTTTTAGGCGATCTGACGGACGAGCTGGCGGAATACGGCGAGGGGAGTTACATAAAAGCCTTCGTTTCCGGTGGTCTGAAATTTTACGCGTACCTGGTACAAAAGGGGGATGGGGAGGTGGCCGAGGTTTGCAAAGTGAAGGGGGTCACTCTAAATTATCAGACTCGAATGAGGATAAATTTTAATTCGATCCGGGGGATGGTGGTCGAGGCCGACGATCCTATTCGCGTCGAGCGAAGAGCTATTCAGCGTACGGCGTTGCATCGGGTAGTCACCCGCAGCGTGAACAAGATATGCCGTCCCGTTCAAACGAAAAGACGCCTCTGCGACACGGGCTACGACACTCTTCCTTTCGGCTACAAATCGCACAGCTGAATTACCATCTGCAGGGCTTAGACTTTCTCTCCCTCTCTCTCTCTCTACGCTTATACTCCGTTATTCGACACGCGCATAAACAGAGATAAATCTCGACTCGCCAGACTACCGGGGAACAGAGGTGTGCAGCGGTGACTCATCGGCTCGGTAGGTCAGTAGTAGCTGTAGTATTTGCTTATCAATCCGAGCGTAAGACGGCTGGTGCGGGGCGTGTGTGTGTGTGTGTGTGCGGCGGTCTGAGAAGCTGAGGTCGCCGCACGCCGCGAGGCAACCCCGCGAGTAAGCTGATACGGGTTGCCTTTGCCGCTTTACGAGCTGCTTCCCGTCTCTTTCTCTCTCTTAGCTGTTAATAGAGAGAGACGGGCCGGACGCGCGCGCGCGCGCGTACCAAAAGCTTTTACGTAACGCGCGCACCCCGGGGGGCCCCACCGCGGTCAAGCCATCGCGACACGGACTTTGACGCAAAACCGAGCACGCGTCGATGATTTTTATATATTCGATTGCAGATCCGACGGGGCTGTGAGTCGCGAGGATGGACACGCGCTGGAAACATCCCTTTTCCGCCATCGTAGCCGGGCCTTCCGGTTGCGGCAAATCCAACTTTGTGAAAAACTTTCTGCAACACGCGAGCGAGATGTGCGACACGGAGTTCGCGAGGGTGGTCTGGCCGAACGGATAGCCGGGACGAACATCATCGATCTGATAAACGACGCGGTACGCGAGAGAAAATCTATGCAGGCCACGCGGAGGGTACAGTTCGCGCGGCTCCTTCACGCGATCAACACGCCGCAAGAGTACATAGGTAATCGCGTTTTTCAAAAACCTACGCGTCACGCCTCGTCACGATCGACGGCCGGCCCGTCTCATCAGAGACGTATCAACGACGAGGACCGGGCTGTGGACGGTGACGTTGATACGAACGAAGCGGGCGAGGAGGAGGAGGACACGGATTCGGACTCGATATTTGCCACACCCAAGAACAGACAACGACCGGGGCAAACCGGAAACGGTGCTTGGTTGAGACTAAGGTTGAAATGAAGATCCTCGAACGAGTGTACTACAATCCGGCCAACGAGGCGGTTTACGCGGGTGCCAGGAACTTGACTCGATCCGTGGGAAGAAAAAAGGGGAAAAAAATACCTCGTGGCACGGTGGTCGAATGGCTTGCGTCGCAGGACGCGTTCACGCTGCACAAGTCCATACGTAGGAGATTTCCCCGAGCCAGATACAACGTGCAGAATATAGACGACCTGTGGAAGGCGGATCTGGTGGATCTCAGATCGATCAAACAGTACAACGACGGCTACGGCTACCTGCTGGTGATCATAGACGTGCTCAGCAAGTTTGCCTGGGTCGAGCCGATCGCCGACAAGAGTGCGGCCGCCGTTGCCGAGGCTTTCGAGCGCGTGCTGTCGTCCGCGGAACGTTGCCCTATCCAATTGCAGACCGACAAAGGCAAGGAGTTTGTCGGAGCTCGATTGCAGAAGCTGCTCGCCGACAGAGGGGTGCGGTACAGAGTCACGCAAAACCCCGACATAAAGGCGGCCGTTGTGGAACGCTTCAATCGCACTCTCAAAGAGAGAATGTGGCGTTACTTCACCCACAAAAATATCCATCGCTATCTGGATGTGCTGCGACAGCTGGTGGAGGGGTACAACACCGCCACACACTCGACCATTAAAATGGCTCCGTCGATGGTGACTCTGGAAAATGCGGCAGCCGCGCGCTTCAACATGAAAAGGGCACGCGGTGGCCTGCCGCGATCCGGTGCGAAGCCACGGTTTCGAGTGGGAGAGCGGGTTCGCATCAGTAAGGCTAAGGGTGCCTTCAAGAAGGGTTACGAGGCCAACTGGACCGAGGAGGTGTTTGAGTTTCGACGCGTTCTGCACCGCGCGCCGATCGTCCACCTGCTGGAGGATTTGGAGGGGGAGGAGATAGACGGACTTTTCTACGAGGCTGAGTTGCAGCGCGTCATCAAGGACGATGTCATGACTGTGGATAAAATAATACGGACGCGGGGAAAGGGGGCCAGTAAGAAGCTGTTTGTCAGCTGGCGCGGTTATCCGGAAAAGTTCAACTCTTGGATCGCTGCGAGCAGCGTGCGAAAACAGGCATGAAGGATCAGTTTTACATCACGCTGCCCAGCAACAGCTCGATAAAATTTTTCCCCGACAACACGACGGCTCGCTACACCACCCAGCTACCGCGACAGATCGAGCTTGTCGGTGAGTGGGAAGTCGCCCTGGTAGAGATCCAGTACCCGCTGACGCTTCAAAACATAAACGAACCCTACAACGCGGTGGGATTCCACGTGCATCGGTCGGACACAGCCGCGGAAAATTTTCACGATATTCCATCGTTGTCGGGGGAAAAACGAGTAGTGTATGGTAAATTTCTCATCGAGCCTGGTATATACACGAATATTTCGGAAATTATCCGAGCATTGAACAGCTTTTCGACCATCAAGGAGCATTTGGAGTTTGGACGAGCCGACAGCGCGAACGATTGCTTGGTCGTGGTCAGAAAATGCAGCTGCAAGGACGGTCACTACCTCTCGTTTTGCGAGGGTCTGCGTCAACAGCTCGGATTTCCAAAGCTCACGACCAACATACGCGACAGGCTGGTGGCCGACCATCCTTTGAACCTACCCGGCGGCATACCCTCGCAGATGTTTGTCTACACGGATCTCGCCGAGCCCAGAATGGTGGGCGATGTCTACGCTCCGCTGCTGCGTATAGTGCGGACGGTTGTCAAAAATTTTCACAACGGTGTCTCGGAAAGCAAATCCCTGGCACCTCCGCACTACGTACCTCTGCTTCTAACCAATTTCCGAACCATTGAAATCGATATAAGGGATTCTCAGGGTAGACCCATGCCATTCGCGCGCGGGACGTTGACGGCTACGTTGCACTTCAAGAGGTCGCACTGATGGCTCGCTACCTTGAACATCACGACGATCAGGTTAGTGGTGGTGGCGTAAGCAGAGTTTATTCCGGTGCACCGCTACAGCGTGGTAACGGAATCGGTAGCTTCCTGGGGGGATTGTTTCGCCGCGTGATACCCATTCTGAAGAGCGGTGCGCGTGTGTTGGGCAAGGAGGCTCTGCGGGCCGGCGTGGGTGGCTTGAGGATATGGAGACCGACACACCTTTCAAAGATGCTCTCAAGAAACGCGTCATCGAGTCGGGTTACAATCTGAGGCGAAAAGCTACGGATAAATTGGGGAATCTGATGAAAGGGTCCGGATATAAAGCGGTGCGCGGCAGACCGAGGGGAGAGTTGCTGCGAGGTCGCGGTGCAGGATCGATCAGGTCTCGTGGGAAAGGTGTCAAGAAAAGCAAACCGAGAAAGAAGAAGAAGAAACCGGGGCTTCCCGGAATCAAGAAAAAGAAAAAAACAACTCTCAAGAAGAAGAAGAAGAAAAGCTGTTGCGGGAGTAAAAAAAGAAGTGTGGTTGATATCTTCGAAGGTCGCTAAAAACGAAAATAACAAACATCGAGCATGGCGTACTTGCACACGCACTCCTGCGAGTGTCTGAAATCGGAGCTGGATTTGTTCTCTCTACCACCGACGCAAACCACGATCGAGAGCGGGCAGTGGGTCCACTACAAGCCTGTGTCGTCGCTCACGGATGACTCACCCATAGAGTTTATGGTGCCCGGCCTCAGCGATGAGTATCTCGACCTCTCCCACACTATGCTCAGCCTGCGTGTGAGTCTACAGCCGCTAAGCAGGGAGCAGGCGGCAAAGGGGGCGGCAGAGGCCGTGGTGGCCCCTGTAAACAACCTGCTGCACTCTCTGTTCAGCCAGGCCGACGTGTTCTTCAATCAGAAGCTGGTTTCACCGGCCAATAACGCGTACGCTTACCGAGCCTACATAGAGTCGTTGCTGAATTACAATTCGTCAGCGAAAAAATCACACCTAACCACCACCCTGTGGTACGGGGATACAGCGGGGAGGATGGATGAAATCGGACCGGCCAACAAAGGGTTTGCCCAGCGGCAAAAATTTCTGAACGGCGAAACCAGTGTGGATCTGATCGGGCATCTTCACTGCGACGTGTTCAATCAAGAGAAGTTTCTGCTAAACGGTGTCGAGTTACGGCTACGGCTCGTGCGCTCGCGGGACGCCTTCTGCCTCATGGAGAGCACCAACACACACGGTGTACACATACTAGAGGCCTCACTGCTCGTGCGGCGCGTAACGATAAACCCCGGCGTTCTGCTGGCTCACGCCAGAGCTCTGGCTAAAGATACGGCAAAGTATCCTCTTACCAGGGTGGAGGTGAAGGCTATGACTATTCACAGCGGTGTGCAGGGTGATACGTTGGACAATGTATTTCTGGGTCAGCTGCCGAAAAGAATGATAGTGGGTTTTGTCGATAACAAGGCCTTCAACGGTGATAAAGCCTACAACCCCTTCAACTTTCAACATTTCAATATCAACTTTCTGTCGCTGTACGTGGACGGTTCGCAGATCCCTTCCAAACCGCTACAGTCCGACTTTACGCGAAACAAGCTCTACGTGGATACCTACCACACCCTTTTCTCCGGAACCGGTATACATTTTCTAAACGATGGGAATGGTATAGGTCGTGAAGATTTCCCGCACGGGTATTGCCTGACGGCTTTCGACCTCACCCCCGATCTTTCGGCAAACAGCGGCACCCACTGGAATTTGGTCAGACACGGCAGCGTTAGAATCGAGGTGCGCTTCGAGGCTGCCCTGACAACGACGATAAATTGCATCGTGTACGCGGAATTTGACAACGTCTTGGAAATCGACGCGGCGCGCCAGGTTATAGTGGACTTTGGCGGATAGACAGCGAGGTGAAACCTGAACCACCTCCCCCACCCCACCATTTAAAAAAATGAATAGCTGACGTTGCGTAGCGAGAAAAAGGTCGCTGCGGTCGAACGAAACGCGCAGTATCCAGTTTTCCGTATACCCGTGAACACGTCTATAGCGATATGGTGGACTACGTGGTCGATGTGCAGGGATTTCGAGACGCTCAAAACGGTTTCGCTGTCAAGGAGGTATCCGTGTTAGCTTTGAATCGCGACCACATCGGACACTGGGTAGCCGCACCACCCTGCCCCTTCACCGATCTCCCGGCGAACATTCGTGCTCTGAACAACTATCTATCGCGCAGGTATCACGGTATAGAGTGGTTTGACGGTGATATTCACGAGAAACAAATTTACAGAAAACTGCGCGCCGTGGCACGTTCGGCCCGCATGATTTATACGCGCGGTGAGGAAAAGGCGAAATTGTTGCGGCGCGTTATGTCGCGTCAGGTGACGAATCTGGAGTTTGAGGAATGCCCCGCATTCGGAAAGCTGCCGCCGTCGGATACGTACTGCATGCATCACGCTCTGTGCAATCCCGCGGAATTTGTCTGCTCGTTGAATCGCGCAGCTCTGCTGAAATCTTGGCTGTTGCGGAGAAAAACGGCTGACGAGGTGGACGGTCGCGGGTTTTCTACAGCCGAATCCGAAGAGTGTAATGAACAGTCTGGAACTGAGGAGAGTTTTGGCGTTGATACCGACGGCTACGTGTGGAGTCTACCCGGCTGATCGTATTCCCTTGCGGTGGTCCCGCCCTGCGGCCCTTATCGCAAACACCGATGACCACACACAGCCAGGAAGTCACTGGGTCGCGTTCTACAACGATGAGTCCGGCAACGGGGTCTACTTTGACAGTTACGGAGTCGCACCCTACATCCCGCACCACGTGCGTCGTCTGCGGAAAAACTGTCCGCGCTACCGGTACAACACACACCAGCTCCAGAGTGTCTTCTCCGACGTGTGTGGTCAGTTTTGTGTTATGTTTCTTCATTATATGCATTTTGGTTACACGCTCGATGATTTGGTCGCTAATTTTACGGCTGATTATGTAAAAAATGATGCGATCGCCGAATCGTTTTACAATTGCGTGGTCAAAAAATTGAAGAGTTGCGAGAAACTCGACGCCTCTTGTCTGTCCTGTGTACAGATATGTTTAAGGAAACGTTGTTAATTATAGATTAGTTTTAAGCAATGTTGAATAAAGTGGAAATTTTGTAACGAAACATCCTGTGTCGTTTATTGCGAGCAAGCCCCACACCTGTATTTCAGCAAACTCTGCAGTTTTGCACGTGAGGATGGTAAGTTGACACTCGTCGGGACATCGAGACGGTGCTTGATAAGCATGTGCCTCTATCTCCACCCCCTTGCTCTAGGTACGCAATGCAGCGAGGTATATTTCTATGCAGGAGGAGTCAGTTGAGCTTGGAACGCTGAACAATAAGTAAGTATGATTGTTCTTTGCTCGGAGTTTCGTGATTAGAAGTTTTGTGCTTAAAAGTTTTTCCGTTGCAGAAATGGAAGATATTGCGGCTATTTTGGTACACGTCGACCCCCGTGACGTGTGGTTGCTCAGAGGG
This sequence comes from Tenthredo livida, assembly GCA_963992785.1. Classification (NCBI taxonomy): domain Eukaryota; kingdom Metazoa; phylum Arthropoda; class Insecta; order Hymenoptera; family Tenthredinidae; genus Tenthredo; species Tenthredo livida. Next base: position 14,922,983 of record OZ023072.1, on the reverse strand, counting down.
CTGTTGATCGCGAGGCTCGCGGAGGTGAATGCTGAAATCGAGGCGCGGCAGGCGGAGTTGGCTGCCCTCGAGGAGGAGGAGGAGGACAGCGACTTTGCCGGCAGCTCCTCGACGATGAGCTCCGCGAGCTCGAGCGTTGGTCAGGACGAGCATATCGTGCACGGGGGTCACGAGGGTGTGATAACCGACAATGAGATTGCAGAGCCGGAAGCGGCTGACGCTTTGTGGATGGGGAGAAGGTGGGACGATGGGCAGGTGGATGATGTTGTGGAAGAGGTTAGGGATTACGAGGCGGAGGAGAGGGAGAGGGAGAGGTTGCGGGAGGAGGGGTCGGATACCGACGACGACGAGTGGTGGCTGCCTTCGGACGAGGACGGCTACGTCACCGGTAAGTTGATGTGTAATTTTCATTGAAATTCGGTCGATTATTGTGATAATAATAATAATAATAATCATGCTCGTATGTTTCAGACGAGGTGCCGGAAGAGGAGAGGGTAGAGGAGGAGGAGGAGGAGGAGAGGGACCTCTGACACAATGAAAAAATAAAAATAAAAATAAAATAAAAAATAACAAAAAAAAAATTTGAAAATAATTTGTGCGTCATTTCGTGTATATACCCTGTGATTTTCTGTCAATTTCAGCTAGTATATATATAGGATAAGGATTTATTATTTCAGAGCTGACATCGGAGAAGCGGGTATAAGTCGTAGCTGGTATATATATATAGTCATAGCTAGTATATACATATATATAACAAGCGCCATATTTGATTTTAAAACAGTCGCCATCTTTAATTTCAAAACAGTCGCCATCTTTAATTTTGAAAAAACAGTCGCCATCTTTAATTTTCAAAAAACGGGCGCCATCTTGGATTCTGAAAAACGGGCGCCATATTGTTTTAATGTGCATGGGCGGCGCCATCTTGGATCGGACGGTCTCATTGTTTTGACGCCAAGTCCCCACTCCAGCAGGTCAATGACCTGGTGACGTCATTTGTTGTGACGCCCCATGGCTGGCATCTACTACTCACGTCCGCTCGGTTACCAGTCGCACGCCCAAACCACTACGCTAAACTACCATATGATATATGTCTGAACACTTTCCTACTTGTTCAGAGCCCATCAAAGTGTCAAGTTATTACTCGGAATATTTCAATGTCATCAAAATTTTGCATTTGCAGGACTAGATTGAAGTGCTTGCATATATTATTACGATTGATTACTGAATATCTTATCATGCATTTTTCGTTCACACGGTCATATGTTTATCCGAATTAAATGACATTTTGTTAGAGAAAGAATGTTCCAGGAGTTCCATTAAAATTTGTATGTTTATTTCGACACTTTTTTTTAGTTATCACAACATAAATCTACTCAAAGTGGCAAATTCTTTTGTCGTATGAACTGAAAATTGTGTTTTATGGTATAAGTGTGTTATGGTTCCATGGAGTACTTAGTACACAAATGTACGTAATGTGTGTTTCATACTTCAAATGTATATATTGTAACGTGTCCAGTCGTTACGGCAGGTAACGACTGTGACTGGATAGCTAGATTCAAGGTAAAACCTGGACAACTATCTTTGTCCGGAATTGTCGCCTATGACGTCAGAAGCGACAACAGAAGAGTATATAAACACGCGCTGACAGGCCTACAGAGCGCATTCTAGGTAGAGCACCAGAGCGACTCACAGACATTCTTAATAATCAGTCAAATCATAAAGCTTGATTAACTCATAACTAAATAGGTTATCTCTAACATTGCTAAAACAGAATATAGAGAATTAACTTGCAAACTCCAGGAACTTTAGCTAAAGCAGCACGGTTACCTATTTCATTTATCAAACAGAATAACACACGCAACAAAACCAAATTAGACATAAATTTAGATTATAATTCTTGTATTGTAAATAATTGTAAAAGCACTTATTGGGAAATTAATAGGAGATAAAGCCTAACTATCTCTACCAACTACCTGGTATTTTCTTATCGTCTCGTTTGACCTTTTCACAATACCAGCAAAGCCGAGTAGTTACAGCTTTGGCGACCTTCGGTAGATGCGTACGACATTGGCGTAAAAACCTGTGTTCGAGGGCCAACCGTTGGAAACCCGAGTCTGATAGGCAGTCTTGGTGTAAAAACCCGGATCTGTAGCTATACTATTAAATTCTCAATAGCAGGCGAGGCAGACTTGGTGTAAAACCCCGGCTCTGTAAGAGTTGGTTCTGAACCTTCTGTTCAGAGCAAGAGACGGCTTTGGTAATTAAAACCTACCCGAGTCCGTAGATAGCGTAGAAAACTTAAAAATCTGTATGAGGTGGCTTTTGCATGGTAGACTCATCCTTTTCCTCACCTCACAGTTTGAGGAGTCCATTAAATTAATTGAAATCATTAAGATCTAAACTTTACTTGATACATCGAACCCGTAGCAACCGCCTTTCGCTACAACCAAGAGGTTCGCGAGAGTCGAAACGTTACAATATATAAGAGTTATTAGGAAAATTAGCATATATTTGAAATTTAATCGATAAAAACACTCGAAGACATACGTGGAATATGTAGGGTCAATGTCCACAGCATGTTAGATTTTCATATCGCTGAGATATCGTGGAATGTTCTAGAAACGTGCATGGAATATATCATATATTCACCTCAAGCACATGGATGAATATTCTTCTGGACATGTACATACATAGAATATCTTTTACACATTCGGGATATTTTTTGAACATTGTGTACTTTTTTCGAATATACAGTGAATATTAAATGCTGTGTGGGAATGAGCACTGGAGAGCAGTGAAGCGTATTATCGCCTATTTGAAAGGTACTAGTGATCTAGGAATAAAATATACAAGCGGCGGTAGCGAGCCAGAACTAATTGGGTTCTCGGACGCAGATTATGCAGGAGACATAGAAACGCGTAGATCGACGACAGGCTTTGTATTTTGCTTAGCAAATGGTGCAGTTACCTGGTCGTCCCAACTTTAGAAAATAGTAACGTTGAGTACTACAGAATCCGAGTATGTAGCTGCATCAGCAGCAGCGCGAGAGGCGGTGTGGCTGAGGGCTTTACTGAGCGAGATAGGAATTCCTTGTGCAAAGGAAACGATACTGTACGTAGACAACCAAAGCGCGAGGCAACTAGTTCGAAATCCTGTGTATCACAAGAGAACTAAACACATAAACGTACATTATCATTTCATTCGCGAGAAAGCAGAAAGTCAGCATATTAAAGTTGAATATGTACCGTCGGTTTCTCAAAGAGCCGACATCCTTACCAAGGCACTGCCGAAAGAACGCTTTCGAAAACTGTGTAAAAGCTTAAATTTACTTTTGGTCAACAGTAAACGCTCAAACGGCGGTAGTGTTAGAAAAGAGTGAGTTATCGCGGTAACTGTATGAGTGTCAGCGTGCACGAGCCTTCGTATATAGTCGGAAGCGCTCGGATGTGCTCGGACGTCGCTACACTATAGTCGTTAAGTTAGTTCGTTAAGGGGGTATATACACCTTTAAATGGGTTGAATTTCTGAAAAACAATTTTTCTTTTTTTTTTCAACTTGAAGACTCTGATAAAATTGAACAAAATCATCATGTTTGGGGAGGGTTTGACCTTCATTATGCATATCTTACATCATGTATTACTTCCAGTCTAACAGTGGCTGCGCTGAAGACAGGAAAATACAAAATCACTCAGTTGCCGTAAAGAATCAGACCCAGCGTTGGACCAATCTTGGAATTTTTGGTTTTCAATTTTTCATAAGACATGCCTCTATCAGATGAACATAGAACTTTTTGATATTGCAAGAATTACTTGAGTTATTGAATTTTTTCAATTTTTGTTCTGAATTTGAAAAAAAATGTTGCTTATTATTCTAATATTTCAACTAAAAATGGGTTTATCAAAAAGTTCTATGTTCATCTGATAGTGGTTTCGATTCTACAAATTTGAAGACCACAAACGCCAGAATCGGTCCAGCGATGCTCCTGATTCTTCACGACAACCGTTCAAAATATTCATTCTCCAGAAATCAACTTTTAAACTTTTTTGTCAAAATTTTTTTTTTTATTTCATACTTTTCCAAGAGAAGAAAATGTAGTTACAGGAAATTAAGTTTTAAGATTTTGCTTATGACTAATATGCTGGATCCGCCGCTGCTCTCGTATCGATGAGTTATGAGTCGAGTCGAGTCTAGACACATGTGCCAGGGGGAGGTTCGTAGTGAGTTTTGACCTGTTCCGCACAACAACAGTGTCCGTTAGGTGTCCGGTGAGGCTGTTAGAAAAATAATTAATTGCTTTAGAAAAAATCTGATCAAAATTTTTCAACATAAAAATTCTCTAAAATTTTTGATCTTCAATATTTTTGAGATTCTGAAGATGCTAGCACAATTTTTGTCAATACTACGAAAATTCTTTCATCTTTCATCAATCATACCTTTTTTCTTATAATATTTATTAAACTCTTGCAATTAATATATGTATTGTAGAAATACTCATCTTTTTAGAAATCCAAATGTGTAGTTTCCTGGCATCGATTTCAAACGCACTTTTTGATGGATCATCTTCTTTCGATTCCGAAGTCTCAGGTCAGATATATAAACACTGTGTTTATTCGATAATGGAAATTACCAGTAGTTTGAATTCGTAATGAAAGCACGATAATATTTACAAACAAGTGGACACCTAACCTCGAAAAAATGTAGATCGCAGCCATGTGTTCTGTCAATGATCACAATTCAAAAGAATATTGGAAATTAAATATGTGTAAGAATGATAATTACGAAGAATTAAAAGATCACAGAATCAAATTCAAAATCGAAATATATAAAAACGTCATAAAATTAAGCAGTGGTGTAAGTGGTGTTGGCGGTGTTGTACAATACTCATGGCACCAATCTGAGGGTTCGCGCGCCGCGCCGCGGCGCTTTTTCGCAATCTGGCACTGTCATGGCTGTAACTTTTCAAATCCTCTAGATATTTTGACACCGATTTATTTGCAGGTAGAGTAGGTCACTAGCATTCCAAATAAATTATTAAAAAAAAAACGATTTTTTGAAATTCAAAGGTGTAGATACCCCCTTAAGTGATCCTTGAAACGTAAAGACGTGTCGAGAAAAACTGTAACATTACGTGCTAAATAAATGAGCTACTTAATTATTTGAGATAAATAACTGTACAATTTTATTTAACTCCCTTTTCTTCGTCATTCTCTGGTCTTTGCTCTTACATCGACAATGAAAAATATTAAATCCCGTTACAGATCACAAATTACTGACGGACACTTAGGGCAAGTTATGAGGATGCGCACAACAACATATCAACCGGATGTACAAAAATTAGTTCAAAATTCGCAGTGCAATCCTGGGACCTAGGACCAGCTATAGCCTGAATTGAAATTACGTTATATTTTACAAATTTTTTTATTTCTTTATATTTTAGGAATTTAAGCTATTGACCTAGTACTTATACTCATTAGTACATTTGATTACTTTAAGACATTAATCTTCGAATAGAACTTTACAATTTACAGGTTAATCTACGGTGGTGATTTTAAAAATTTATTCTTTTTTTTTCAGGATAAATTTGCAACTTTACTTATAATTGTAAAAATAAGAATTGTATAAGTCTGTATAAACTATAAGTATAAACTATAAGACATTCTTTTGAGCGAAATTCTGCATAAATAACTATTCTCAAACAAAAAGATGAAGAACTAATTTTATTTGGGACGGTAAGACCTGCGTCGACCGTCCGGGTATTTTCATACCTGCAAATCCCCACCCATACCTGCCAAATTCCTAGAAACTCGGCAACAACTCGGCATTTACCGCGCTATAGCTTTCAAAGTATGAGTCTGACGGAAAAAAGTTTCAAACAAAGTTTATTGGAAATTGTATATTCTACAAATTTGATTATCACAATTTTCACTTTTTGATCGACCGTTGACCATTTATTCAGCAAAAACCATGTTTGGAAAAGTTTGGCAGACTATAAATACAAAACCATGCAATATACAGGAAAAAGTTTGGTATAAAAGTTGTAGAAAATTTTATAGTCTACAAAAAAGGTCTGTATCGTTTCCATCGTGCGATGCACGGTTCACGAGAGATTCAATAAAACGTATTTTTCAAGATGGCGGCTGAAGCTCAACCCCCCCCCGTCCCGCCAACTTGGGTTTACACTCGGGGGGCACCCCCGAACACCTCCCAACAAAAAAATCGCTGGTGTAGAAATTTGCATTATGAACCCTCTTTTTTGTCTCTGGCTCTTGGACTATTATTCATGCAGATAAATTCAAATACAGACGACATAAGTTTAAATCTAACTAAAACGAGAGATATATCGCTAATTGAATATCGTATAATAATGAAATTAGATTATTACTTATAGCGAACAGGAAATAGATATAAGAATCCTATTTTTTCAAAACCCTGGTACACTTTAAAACACTTTGAATCTCCTCGGCAAGAGCACGGGGGCACAAGACCTTTATTTCGAGCATGGTCAGTTTGAAATAGTTTTTCACAAAACTTGCTTTGACGGCATTCTTGATGGTCCCTAACGTCTCGTCGAATTTCGTTGACACCAGATGCAAGTACTGCTCGAGCGGTGCGTCTGAGAGGTCGCGGGAGTTGGCTAGCGAGGCGAGTTCTTCAACCAACTCGTTTTTACACAGATTCGTTGTAGAAGAGCGATTCGAGAGAGTGGTCAGATACTCGGTAATGCAGGGTGCAACACCCACAAGACCTTCAAATGTCGCCTGCTGCATCAGGATACCGGGGGCTGATGTTGATTTCGACCTCTTAGGCAAGGGTTTGTCCCGCTCGTGTTCGCGCCATAATCCCTCTGGCTCTGTCAGAACAATTGTTTTCAACCCGAAAGAGGTTGTAAACGCTATGTGTGATCCGCCCAGGTCCAGTGGTTCGTTCTTTGAGCCTTCCTCATGGCTACACTCCGCAGATTCGAAGTATGCAGAGATGTTTTCGAAATTCCGTTTTAAATTCAGCCATGTCGGCATTCGCAGGGTAACACAGTTAACACCAGTTTCGTTGAATTGTACAACAGGTTCAAAGTTGTAATCACTGGTTAATTTATAGCCGACCAACGCCGTTTTAGAGAAGGAATTATTCAATCCATACGCAGTTGACTGTAGTAGTGCTCTACGCTCTCTCAGCCGTTTAGAGGATGTCCCGGAGGGGTCGGTGCTTCCGAGCAGGGATACGTTAGCAGCCATGATTATTACACGTTACGTAGCACACAGGTTCAGAGATGTTTGCCTCTCGAAGTTCGAGATGTTTTTGGGTAACGGAAGAGAAAATAGGGTCTTATTTGAAGGGTTTCCACCTCCAGGCTCCAGTACGAATCCGCTGGGCCGGAGAGTGGTAGTAGTTTTTCCGACGGTTTCCTCCGGGTCCGAGGTCTGATCTGCGGTGCCAGCTTTCCGAAAGAAGGTACTGGGACAAGTCCTATCCTGCCAGAGAGCCTCCAGAGAATCTGAAACAAGTCCTATCCTGCCAGAGAGTCTCCAGAGAATACTTGTCCCGACAATACCATCCCAGGTACAGAAAGTAGGATTTTGGGCCGATCGTAAAATAGGTACTTTGCAGAATAGCGAGAGCGGAGGCCTTCTGGGGCAATAAAATGCAATTACCGCTGAATACTACGTGTGTTCGACGGATTTCGAGAATTCTGGCCGGGTAAAAAAAAGGGTCAAGACATAGCTGATCCCTATAGTACCGAAGAACAAACCGGGAAAGCTATGACGACAAGTCCTGTCCTGTCTGCGACCCGCCCGGGTTACCGTATTCTAGCAATCTTATCCCAGCCATAGAAAATGTAGCGAACTGCTCCTAGACACCGTGTTGTACAGAACAGTGTGGAGTAAGCGAGTCCACCCTTAGACAGTGAAATATAATTAGACTCTGAATAACCAACGCCTGTTTATGACCTTTTCAAAATTTCGACTGATTGAAAAAAGAGTCCACCCTTAGACAATAAAATGTAATTAGTCTCTGAATAACCAACGCCTGTTTATGACCTTTTCAAAACTTCAACTGATTGAAAAAAAAGGTCTAGCGTACAACTAACCCCCCATCGTGTCGAAAAAGAAACTCGCCACTATAAGCAAGAAGGTCTCAGTGTGCAAGTCTCGTCGTGTTTAATGAACGTGCATAGACAAGTCGCTAGGTGAAAAGAAGGATACAGTTTATAACTATCCTGCAGTGGTTTGGCTGGAGTTTTATACGCTCGCCTCACAGGTAACCGCGCTGTTCAATGAAGTGTCGCATACCTGGGAATCGCCTACGTACAGCGAGTGTGTCACGGGGGTAGGGGTTTACCCTCGCCCATGCGAGACAGAACTATTTTGCACTATGAACAATAGGGATTACCTCTGGGCCGTGGCACCGAGGTGTACGAGGCTTGCTAATTACAGCCATTTCTATGTGCTCAAACAGAAAATAGCTTGTAAATGATTACAGTAGAACCTCGATTATCAAGCCTTCGATCAACCGAGTCTCCGTGTTATCCGAAGCAGCGGACTCATCCGAGCACTCCGCATTAACAGAGGTATATGCTCGGAAAATACGGAAAAACTCGGATAAAACCGATAAAGCCGCTATACCTATGCTGTACGCGCGGAGTATCTTGAGTTCGTTGCTATGACGGTTATAGTTATGTGAATACTTTCGTGATTAAATTTCATTCTACCCTTTCAAATACATAAAAAATGATTGAAATTTTCGAATTTTTTACTTCTTTTGTGTTATCCGAGTTTTCGCTCATTCGAGGTACCTCCTCCTCGCATTACCTCGGATAAACGAGGTTCTACTGTACTTACTTCGTAGGTTTTACTAGGCCACCTTAGTCACGATTGAGACAATAGAGCGCAGAAAACAGTTAAGGGTAGCTAAGGGGGTAAAACCGTCGACCACCCACTCCCTCCAACTGTTTGTGGGTGGTGGTGGTGGAACTGACCGATAGGCTGCATAAAGAGGAGTGTCAAATGTAAACTTGTACCACCCTGCCGGAAAAATCCGATAAAATCTATTTCATTCGAATAGAAATATTGACTAAATCCAATCAGTTTCTATGCGGTCTATCCAGAACCGCGAAGTTGCGAATATAACACTAATCAGATCGTATACGATTCAATCAGACACCGGTCGCTATCAGGAAATATGGATAAAATTTCTTTTCGTTTTTATCAGATTCTATACGATGTGAATTCCACATGTGATTCTTTCCGATCTTTACTATAAAAAATGTATCCGATTGCATTCGGACCATCAAGAGTCTCATTCTATTTGATTTAATAGGGTCTGACCTCAATCAATTCCAATCGATTTCATTCCGGACTTGCAGCTTATCGTTCTGAAATTGAGAAAACCGATTCACGTTCTATCCGGCTTCCGTGTGATCTTTCACATTCTTGTGGCTTTTCGATTCAATCCGGATTTCCAGATACCTTGCCTATCCGTCTTCATCCGATTCGTCCGCCTATCCGAGTCTATTCGGGAGCGAAATCCCCGATTCATCCGTGATCGTGAACGTTTTTTGGCGCTATTCGCTTCAATCGGAGTGTCCAGATACCTTTCCTATCAGTTTCCTTCCGATCCATCAACCTATCCGACTTTATCCGGAAGCCGAGATCCACGTTTCATCCGGATTTCATGTGATCTTGTAGGTTACTGGCGCTATAAGATTCAATCCGAATTTCCAAATACGTTATTTATTGGTCTTCATCCGATCCGCCGCCTATCCGAGTCTATTCGGGAGCGAAATCCCCGATTCATCCGTGATCGTGGACGTTTTTTGGCGCTATTCGCTTCAATCGGAGTGTCCAGATACCTTTCCTATCAGTTTCCTTCCGATCCATCAACCTATCCGACTTTATCCGGAAGCCGAGATCCACGTTTCATTCGGATTTCATGTGATCTTGTACGTTACTGGCGCTCTGAGATTCAATCCGAATTTCCAAATACGTTATCTATCCGTCTTCATCCGATTCGTCCGCCTATCCGAGTCTATTCGGGAGCGAAATCCCCGATTCATCCGTGATCGTGGACGTTTTTTGGCGCTATTCGCTTCAATCGGAGTGTCCAGATACCTTTCCTATCAGTTTCCTTCGGATCCATCAACCTTTCCGACTTTATCCGGAAGCCGAGATCCTCGTTTCATCCGGATTACATGCGATCTTGTACGTTACTGGCGCTATCAGATTCAATCCGAATTTCCAAATACGTTATTTATCCGTCTTCATCCGATCCGCCGCCTATCCGAGGCTATTCGGGAGCGAAATCCCCGATTCATCCGTGATCGTGGACGTTTTTTGGCGCTATTCGCTTCAATCGGAGTGTCCAGATACCTTTCCTATCAGTTTCCTTCCGATCCATCCACCTATCCTACTTTATCCGGAAGCCGAGATCCTCGTTTTATCCGGATTGCATGTGATCTTGTACGTTACTGGCGCTATAAGATTCAATTCGAATTTCCAAATACGTTGCTTATCCGTCTGCCTACGATCGATCCGCCTATCCGAGTCCATTCGGGAGCCAAAATCCCCGATCCATCCGTGATCGTGTACGTTTCTGGCGCTATTCGCTTCAATCGGAGTGTGCAGATACATTTCCTATCAGTTTCCTTCCGATCCATCCACCTATCCTACTTTTCCGGATGCCGAGATCCTCGTTTTATGCGGATTGCATGTGATCTTGTACGTTACTGGCGCTATAAGATTCAATCCGAATTTCCAAATACGTTGCTTATCCGTCTGCCTCCGATCCATCCGCCTATCCGAGTCTATTCGGGAGCCAAAATCGCCAATTTCCGTCCTCTAGGTCGACCGCTACGTAGTTTGCGTCCTCCAGGTCCACCGCTACGTAGTTTTCGTCCTCCGGGTCAACCGCACCGTAGTTTTCGTCCTCCAGGTCGACCGCACCGTAGTTTTCGTCTTCCAGGTCCACCGCACCGTAGTTTTCGTCCTCCAGGTCCACCTCACCGTAGTCACCAATTTACCGAATAATGATGCATGAATTATCAACGTGTACAACATCAATTGTCCATCAATAATTACTTACAATCGGTCGACCTGGAGGACGAGAACTATCTAGCGGTGGACGTGGAGGACGGAAACTACGTAGCGGTGGATCTGGAGGACGGAAACTACGTAGCGGTGGACCTGGAGGACAAAAACTATGTAGCGGTGGACCTGGAGGACGGAAACTACGTAGCGGTGAACCTGGAGGACGAAAACTACGTAGCGGTGGACCTGGAGGACGGAAACTACGTAGCGGTGAACCTGGAGGACGAAAACTACGTAGCGGTGGACCTGGAGGACAAAAACTACGTAGCGGTGGACCTGGAGGACGGAAACTACGTAGCGGTGGAACTGCAGCATAAAAGCTACGTAGCGGTGAACCTGGAGGACGGGAACTATGTAGCGGTGGACCTGGAGGACGATAACTATGTAGCGGTGGACCTGGAGGACGGAAACTACGTAGCGGTGGACCTGGAGGACGAAAACTACGTAGCGGTGGACCTGGAGGACGGTAACTACGTAGCGGTGGACCTGGAGGACGGAAACTACGATGCGGTCAACCTAGAGGACGGAAACTATGATGCGGTCGACCTAGAGGACGAAACACAGATAACGAAAGCGTATGTTGTACGAAGACAACCCCCGGCGCCGACGTCGTTAACACTCATAATTATCTGTAACTTGAATGCCATATGGTGACAGAATTTAACACTAGATTTAATCATTTATTTTCAATCAAAGTTTACCTATTGAGTCGAGAAGTGTTACAGATTGTAACAGGCAACGATTAAATTCAGATCAACACCGGACGTCAGTTGATCAACGAAGTTAAGCAATTTCATCTGTGACCAGAATTTGGATGGGTGACCCACATGAAAACAAAATGAAAAAGAAAAAACAAAATGAAAAAGTTGATTGGGTAACACCGATACAAACTAATTCACAATAGAAACGAACTGGTATTGTATCATGATAATCTGTTTACATATCCGACAATCCGGAACCAGAAACCTAGTTGAAACGGATACACTCTTTTTCTATCCGTTTCTATTCGGAACTTCCAGCAGGGCAGAACTGTAAACTCCTCAGAGCCGAAAACTTCGTTCGTTCTTTGAAGTGCATTTTGGATTTTTACTTCGGTTTTTTTACCTGTTTTTACTACGTGAAAATGTCGCGAACCGTAGCCGGAATCAGGAGAGCCTCCTTGGCGGTGTTGCGGCACCTAATCCGCCACCACTCGGTTATCGTTAACAGGCGGATAGCAGCCCTTATAAAAGTTATACCGCGTACAACCGATGTCGAGGCGTTACTGATGATGTTCCGCCAAATAATAAATCTGTGTTCGGTGGAAGTGCTCGCCACGATTCACCGCGGAAACTGTTTAAGTGGCAGCTTAGACTGCATGCGAGTGATGGTCGATCAGGTGCGATTTTGGCGGGCCGAGAAAGATGCGTTGATGCAGCCGTTCCTCCAAAGCGTCAGAGTTTTAGAGGAGGAGGCTCGTTCCGCTGTCCCCGGTAAGTAAAAATCAGCTAATTGACTTTCATATTATACTACGACGATGTTATAATCGTATCTCATCTAGATCTGTTATTTCCAGAGCTAGCTATGTTCAGGCAGGGGGGTGTTGATGATGGGATGCTTCTCGAGGCGGCCGAGGCGTATGACCTGTCAGTAACTAGCAATGGAGCTGCTTCCACCTGTAAGTGCCTCTTTCGCGTTAAAAATTCCTAAGATACGGACAGTATCTCGGAGCTGGGTATAATAACAGAATCATAATATTGTAGTGAGCGTGGAAACGGTCGCAGGTGATTGCGTGGCGGACACGACGGTCACGCGTGCGGTATCCGGTGCGCCTCTCCTGCTACACCGCTCAGTATCCCAGGGTGGAATCCCGGCGGGTATCGAGGAGGAAAGCGAGACGATCGAGCGTCTCTCCCAGGTCTCGATCATCGAAGTGACGGATTCGCCGATACCAGCGTCGCAGAGCGAAACGGAGCGTTCACGGGCCCGGATTATCGAAGAATCCGAATCGGACGAGTCATTGCCCGCTTCCCCCGTCTTTAGCTCTGTAGAAGGTGAGTAATAATAATTTCGTAACCTTGGCTAACGATGTTATTGCGAGGTCGCTTATTCTGATAGGCTTTATAAATGTTTCTTAACCTCTTATTTTCTACATTTTATCTCATAACAGCGGTGGAGAATGAACCGTGGGAGCAGGATGGTCAGGTATGGGATCTCTCACCACCCGTCGATCCCGAAGTCTTTAGCCAGCTGCAGGAACGTAGGTATTCTTAACTTTGAATTATAATTCTCCAGTTCCTTTTTCCCGATCATCTCTGCAAAATCCTTCTCAATCTGTAACAGCGGCTGCAATAGAGAACTCTGCTGAGGAGTATCAAATCTCCATGGTTGTAAACACCAGCTCGGAAGTTATCCGGGAAAATCTTCCATCGGATTTCGATTCGTTGGAGACTTTAATAATACCATCCCCGCGTGGGGAACTTCCTGCAGGATTTCTTCCAGCTTCCGAGGAAGAGTAGTTCTGATTGTACGCCTCCTTACTCTAGCGCATAGTTTGATGTATATTGTTTCAACGAGGAAAGATAATTTAACGTTTTTACTCGATCTCCGCAGGTGCTCAACCAACCCTTAGGGTTCGCTCGTCTAGCTGGCTATTCGGGGTGAACAACGGCGCCAGTACCTCGAGGACGCAGACGGGCGGGGCTTCGTCGACGAACACCGGTACTTGTGTGGCTGATCCTCCCGCTGACGAGGCTGAGCACCAGGATGAAAACATCGACGAAGACGACGAATGGGTGGAGCAGGCAGAGGTGGGACACCGATTCCAAATCACGCAGCGGGTAAGTCGCCGCTACCAGCGTTTCGGTCTAGGAGGGTGCCAGGTAACCGTAAGAATCGGTGTTCCACCCGAATCTGCGAATCCAATCGCCTGGCTAGAAGAGGCCTTCCACGAGCTTTACAGATATTTCTCCTCGCTCTGCACTCCAAACGATATCATGGGCATTAGTTTCATCACAGAGGGTTTCACGAGGGGTTCTGCGGGGTTAAGCTTTCGGCCGGCTCGCGATTTTCGCTTTGAGGATTTATGGGGACTTGTATTTCGGGTTACACAGAGCGCGAGTGAGTTTTCAATCGATCAGCCGTTCACGGTAAACATAACAACTATTGCTGTTCCGGCAGGTCAGGGAAGACGCTTAGCCCTGAACGGGGAGCAACTAGTTGGTAAACGCTCTATCCTGACTATAACGAACAGTGATAATTTATGTTTACCGAGGGCGTTGTTCGTCGCTGGAGTGCATGCGAGGAGAGGTTCTGTACGGGATGGACCCTTACAGGCGGAGTGGAACAGGGCTAGGGCGTCAGGGAAAAAATACCAGACTGAGAAAGCTCGTCAGCTGGTAGTAGAAGCGGGTGTCATCATACCCGAGGAGGGTTGCGGTATCGAGGAAGTTGCGCAGTTTCAGCAATATTTGGCACGGGAAGGGTTTGCAATTCTAGTTTACAACAGCGAGACGATAGGTAAAGGCGGTCGGCCGCTTTTTAACGGAGAGGATATTGTGCTGGGTATGGGCTACCGCGGTCCAGTACTTAGACTGAATGTTCTTTATTATCCGCGTCTTGGTCACTATGACACTATTTTGAACATGAGAGGAGCCGCGGCCTCTGATTTATTTTGCCAGCCGTGTAATGTGGCCTACGCTCACGGTAACGAGCACAGGTGCTCAAACAGATGCAATCGCTGTCTCTCGACCCCTGCATGTGACCGGGGAGTTGCAAAAGTCGAGTGTGAGCTCTGTAATCGCGATTTTTACGGGGCAGAGTGTTGTAGACGACACACTCTGCAGGGCTCGTTTAGCGGTAAACGAACGGTCTGTAGTACCCTACGGGTATGTGGAACCTGCGATATGTTCACGGATATTTCGAAGGGAAACCATATCTGCGGGAGGACATACTGCAGAACCTGCCGCTCGAGCCAAGAAATTAATCATCGCTGTTACATGAGGCCTGTAAAGCGGAAGACGGAGGAGGTAGCTAATCACATTTTCATTCCGCCCGCCGGCTACCGACTAGCCGATAAACAATCCTCCAAGGCCATCCAGTGGTTGGTCTGGAGCAAACATGAGATAGGTCAGGAGATCTTACTCGCGGGTAGGGCTCGTGAGGAACGCGTGCTAGGACGTAGAGTAGACGGCTACTACCAGTCGGCGGACGGAACACGCCACGTGTTAGAATTTCATGGTTGTTATTGGCACGGCTGTCCCCGCTGTTATCGCGTAAATAGGGATAAGGAAATTGTGGGTGGCGTGAACATGGATAGGCGACTTGAGGAAACTCAGGCCAAGACGCGACGTATGCTCGCCCACGGTATCGCGGTAGAGGAAATGTGGGAGTGCGAGTTTTCAGGTTCAGTGGATGCAAGGGTAGAAGTGCGGGCACATCTCGAACGTAGCGGCTTTCTACCGAGTGTGGAGAATGCTAAGCTGAACCCGCGTGATGCATTCTACGGTGGCCGGACGGGTAACACGTCGAGGTTTCGCGAGGTAGACCCCAGACTTGGTGAGGAGATCCGTTATGTGGATGTTTGCTCCCTATACCCTTACATCTGTAAAACCGGAAAATTCCCGTTGGGTCATCCCGTAGTACTAGTAGGCGAGGAATGCAAAAATCTGACCAGGGCCAGTGGAGTAGATCTGTTTAGAGTCGAGAGTTTGATTAAATGTAAAGTACTACCGCCCCGGAATCTTTATCATCCGGTATTCCCTCTGCGTATGCACGGCAAACTAATGTTCCCTCTCTGTAACTCATGTTGCCGAGACATGGAACAAGGTCCATGTCCTCACAACGACGTCCGTGAGAGGTATATAAGTGGGACATGGGTTTCAGACGAGGTGAAAAAGGCCGTGGCAATGGGTTATAGGGTGATATCGGTGTCAGAGATCTGGCAGTACGAGGTGACGGTGTTTGATCCCTCTACCCGGGAAGGCGGACATTTTGCTCGGTATATTGATACTTTTTTGAAAATAAAACAGGAGGCTAGCGGCTGGCTCTCTGCCTGTAGTAGCGAAGAGAGCCGGTCTCGCTTTATCGAAGAGTACTCCCGGGTAGAGGTAATCAAACTGGATAAGATCAAAATAGAAAAAAATCCAGGGCTGCGTTCTGTGTCGAAGCTATGTCTCGATTCCTTTTGGGGTAAGTTTGGCCAGCGAGACAACCTCTCAAAAACCAGCGTGGTCAAGACCAGAGAGGAGCTGCTAGGTCTGGTGACAAGCCCGTCGATTCTGCTGGAGGACCTAGTAGCCGTGAACGATGAGGTTCTGTACGCTCGCTGGTCATACAAGGACGAGAGCGTGGAGGCCTCGAGTCTTGCGAACGTGGTCATAGCTGCGTATACTACGGCACAGGCGCGGCTCAAATTGTATAGTTATTTGGAGAAACTGGATCGTAGGGTATTATATTATGACACGGACTCGGTCATCTACGTGCGGTCAGGTGCAGCCGGAGAGTACGAGCCGCCAGTAGGCAGTTTTCTGGGTGACCTGACCGACGAGCTAGAACAATACGGCGAAGGCAGTTACATACGGGCCTTTGTATCCGGCGGGGCGAAGTTTTACGCTTTCATAGTAGTATGCCCGGATAGGAGGAAAATAGAAATTTGTAAGGTCAAGGGCATAATCCTCAATTATACGACGCGACTTAAAATAAATTCCAATTCTATACGGGAAATGGTAGTTGAGGAGGGGGAAAGTATCCATCTTAGGTATCGCGCGATCCGACGAACCGCAATGCATGATGTGGTGACTCGCGATCAGACGAAAACATGTCGTCCGGTTTTTGTCAAAAGACGTTGTTGCAGGGATAGTTTTGATACCCTCCCATACGGGCATACAGAGGCGTAACCGCCTCCGTCCCTGGTCCGTATGTAACAATAACCGGAAGAAACCAGGAAACAGCACCCTACGTCCAGTTTAGGTTTAAGTTAGTTGTTACTGTATTTTAGTTGTACAACTTTTGTAAATTTATCTTATAATTAGGACTTCAAGCTATTAGGAGTAGAATAATCTAGTCTAGTCTAGTATGTAATACTATACTATTGAGTGCCTGCTCTGTGAAAAATAAAAGTACTATTAGCAATAAGAAAATGTATGTACACCAGAACGGTTGAACATGGTCTAGTCTCTGCTCAGGTAATATACACAGTATACATAATTAACGACAACTGTGGTCTTCATAATAAAAGAATCTATGAAGTAAAATCTATCAATTTCACTTGGTTAACCCTTCCCACATACACTCTGTTACCTGGATGTCGACCCTGAATAAAACTATTACGAAATTAACTATCATTTCTGTGTCTCTGTATACCTTTTATTATCACCTTCCTCGAAATACCTGTGCCCAGGTTACAGAAAATGAGCCTAGATTGGAAATAGAACGTGTAAAAACCATTTTATCTGTAAATGAAATAAGATAAATAAAAATAAATTAAAAAAAAAAATGAGTAGAATAAATCTCAAAATCTCGTTGATTTCAGTTAGTTGAATAGTCGCTGAGTTGTTACAAGGGCTAGCTTGACTTGATCATGGTCGGCCAGCCGTCGAGTAAGTTTTCACCTTCCTTACGTTTCTAAATGCGCAAAATTAGCTAGCTTAAGCGCATGATCTAGATGAGCGGCTCACATGCTGACTATAAGCTGATTACCGTCCGGAATGCCGAGTCCGTGAGCACGCCCGCTATTAGCTAAGAGACGGCGTGCACCGCACCGCTATTAGCTAAAAGATGGCGCGCACCGCGCCGCCGGGGGGGCCCCACCGCGGAATAGAAAATTTATTCTAGTCGTATGTAGTAGCTTTTGTTATCCTGATTTCTCCATATCTCTCGGAGTATTCGTTGGGAAAGGTTCAGGTCTTAGTGTTCTATTCACGTGAGAAAATGGATACTCGCTGGAATCCCCAGTTTTCCGCCATAATAGCCGGTCCCTCTGGATGTAGAAAATCAATCTTTGTTAAGAAGTTTCTGCGTCATATCGGCGAGATGTGCGATACTCGCTTCAGTCGTATAATCTCGTATTACGCCGAGCAGCAATCCCTCCATAGTACAGAAAACGGAGCCAGAGCAACTCTTAGCGACATCGAGTATCGGGAAGGCCTTCCCCAAGAATCTGACTATGACTCGAACACGCTGCCCAAACTGCTTATAATAAATGATCTTATGCGAGACCCTCCGGTAATATAATAGTTGATCTTTTCACCACGGGGTGTCATCATAAGAATCTAAGCGTGTTCTTCATCACACAGAACCTGTTTCATCAGGGACGCGGTCAACGCGATATTTCGCTCAACGCGAATCATATCATATTTTTCAAGAACCCACGAGATCGCGCTCAGGTACAACATCTAGCTCGACAAGTCTGCCCGGAGGATCCACGATTTGTCCAGAAAGCCTACCACGATGCAACATCTCGGCCACACGGTTATCTTTTACTTGATCTGAAACAAAGCACCCCCGAAAACTGTCGCTACCGTAGCAATATATTTCCCAGCGACAAACACCAGGATGTATATGTCCCGAGGAAAGATATAAAGTCACGCACTCAGCACGGTTTACCAGTCGTTCGTTTGTAATGTCACGCGTTGTACAAACGGTCGGGAGCGCGGGCTCCGTACAACGTGGAGGTGGTTCTAGACGTGGTGCTGAGGCACGTAGACGATTCGGAAGTGTAAATACGCTGACTCTAAAGGCCCTGTGCAGTCTGAAACCGCAACAGAGACTAGCTTTACTACGCACTGCCGATAATACTCTCGTGAAAAATATATGTGAATGTGCTTTGAACACTGTACGCGGTAACGTCATACTCACTAGGCAGGAAAAAGCTCGACTAGGCAAACATAAACATCTTCTTCGTAAACTGGCTGCTAGCAAAGGAAGCTGAAAAAGCAAGAAAAAATTACTGGTTCAAAACGGTAGTGGGTTTCTGCCTATGCTAATAGCTCCCATTCTCGGGACACTTTTCACTCAGCTGTTCGGTCAATAATTACGAGAAGAACGATGGAGCATGCAAAGAAGATGGTACTAATACCGTCGGACACCGTAGAACGTTTTCAACGTGGTATAACTTCCTCGGCAGCAGCTTCCGCGGGTGACGCCGAGAACAGCGAACAGAGCACAAGTTCCCCAGCATCCAGACTCGATAGAGAGATGCGCGCTATTCTGAACTCTCCCAAGCTAGATGATGCAGCGAAATGGAAGCTTTATCAACAGCTATGACAGCGTTTTGTATATTTCGCCGAGGAGTCCAGAAAACCGCTACGCGTGGATCTTCCCTCCGTTCCTGATAAAACTAATCCTGCGGAACTCTTACAAGGAAAAGAAGAAGAAAGCTCCGCTGAGAAACAACAACGGATATCGAGGATTGCCTCGACAGTACCAAAAAAATACCAGTCGAAGGCGGAATTTCTCCTCAAGCATCTGGCGGAGTTTCCCTCACGTTTTTCCTGGGATAACCAACGCGTCGTAAGCATAGACAACAAACCCCTCCCGGGTTCAAATATTGTCGATCTAGTTAACGACACCGTGCGTTCTAGAAAAAGCTTTCAACCGCATGGTAGACATGCGTACGCACGTCTTCTCCAGAGCATCAATATACCACGGGAATATGTCGGAAATCTTAATGTCTGGAAGAATGCTCAATCGACCTCACCACCGGCCGCAGTAACCCCTGTGACACGAAGTCAGGCTAAAGGTTACCGAGCACCGCACAGATCCAGGAACAGCGGGACCAGTAGTGGCGATCATCCAGACAGGGAGCCGAGTGCCGGTTCTGGTAACACAGACGACGAAACCTTCTTTTCACCTTCGAAATTTCGACGAACGGAAGAAATACCCGGAAAATCACCACAGCACTCGCCGATACAAGGCTGGTTGTCATTTGCATTACGAAAATGAGAGAGTTAGAACGGATATACTACGATCCCTCCCACCCAGCTGGTTATGCCGGGGCTAGGAAGTTGAAGAGGGCTGTTCGGAATGTGAAGGCTAGTGCCATAGAAAACTGGCTAGGTATTCAGGATCCCTATACTTTACACGAACCGGTACGACGAAAGTTCCAGAGACTGTGATACAACGTTTCAAATATAGACGATCTCTGGGAAGCTGATTTGGTAGAACTTGGTTCTATAAAGGAGCATAATGACGATTTCCGTTACCTACTGGTTGTCATCGATGTTCTGAGTAAATTTGTATGGGTGATCCCTCTATATCGTAAATCGACCAGCGACGTAGCTGCTGGCTTCAAACAGATATTGTCTTTTACGGAGCGTCGACCGGTAACCCTACAGAGCGACAAGGGTAAAGAGTTCGTGGGTGGAGCGTTCCAAAAACTCCTCACCGAGAATGATATACGTTTTCGCGTGACTCGTAACCCTGATATAAAAGCGGCCGTTGTCGAGCGATTCAACCGTACTCTGGAGGAACGGATGTGGAGATATTTTACTCATAAAAACACCCACCGTTACATCGATATCCTGCAAAAGCTCGTTAGCTCGTATAACGACACTGTACACTCGAATATCAAAATGGCTCCTTCTGCCGTAACCCTCTTCAACGCAGCGGAGGCACGCGCAAACATTCAACGTGACCATCAGCCACGCAGGGCGCGGAAGCCAAAATTCGCCAAGGACGATCTTGTGCGTATAAGTAAGACGAAGGGTACCTTCGCGAAGGTATACGAGGCTAATTGGAGCGAGGAACTGTTCAAGATTCGACGAGTTGTAACAGGTTTACCGAACGTTTACGAATTAGAGGACCTTTCGGGAGAGGAAATCGACGGATATTTCTATGAACCTGAACTACAGCGCGTGACCAAGGACCTTGAAAACGCCGAGTTCCAAATTGATATACGAAGTGTCTAGTCGTCCGGACAGTCGGATGAATAATTTCAGGTTATTCGTCCGAACAGCCGTACGAAAGATCGAAAATTTATTCGTCCGGACAGTCGGATGAATAATTTTAGGTTATTCGTACGGACAGTCGGATGAATAATTTTTGGTTATTCGTCCGGACAGTCGTACAAATTATTATAGAATATTCGTCCGTACAGTCATACGAATTATTATAGGTTATCCATACGGATCGTTCAGATGATTAAGAGAAACGCTATTCGTCCATTATCTTGACGGACGACCCCAAATTATAACCTTAAATTATTCGTTCGGTAATCGTACTGGGATTTATATGGATTTTGCTTTACGACGTACAATTTAAATTACAGAAAACGGGATTAAAACTTTTATCTTCAATTCTTCCTCAGTTGTTGGAGTATCATGTAAATAATATGCATACGTATGTATGTATTATGAGAAACTAACACTGTATATAGATCAGCGATTATAATGCGAAAAACGGTTCATGCTGTGCAAGCGATATCGTAGCGTAGTGGTTAGAGTGTACGACTAGAAATGCGAATAGCGAGCGTCCCCGGTTCGAATCCCTCGACTATCTTTCGGGAAGAAAAAAAAAAAGCGACGGCGTGGAGCGAGCGTGCGGTGTGGTGCGGTGGGGTGCGTTGCGTCGGCGAGTGGAGGGGAGTGGAGGGGAGTGGAGGGGAGGGGAGGGAAGGGGAGGGGAGGGGAGGGGAGGGGAGGGGAGGGGAGGGGAGGGGAGGGGAGGAGGGGAGGGCAGGGCAGGGCAGGGTAGGAGGGGAAAGGAACCAACTATAATAAATATGTGAATAAAACAATCCATCCTTTCTCAGTGCAAAAACTTTTTTCTTTAATTTTTTTGAATCAAGCACGTTAAAGACATTTAAAACTAATAAAGCATGTTATAGTCGGAATGTTATATAAAGTTTTATTATCGAATGACATAATATTTTAAACTAATCAAAGACTGCACAATAATTCTAAAGTTATATTATCGATTGACATATTTAAAACTAATCATAACATTGCACATTAATTCTAAAGTTATATTATCGATTGACATATTGAAAACTGATTATAAGATTGCACATTAATTCCAAAGGTATTGACTGCTTGTATATCTAATTATATCAGCCGTGTACACTGGGGTGGTCGTTAAGGTGCCACAGAACTGGCATGTCCTATATATGTTTTGTGACGTCAGAGGCGATAAATTTTCGTCGCCAAATGCTGCCTACACGGGTGGACGAATTTCACGGAAATGATTTTTTTCTAGAAGCTAAAATCAAACTGTACTGCGCTTGCTTATTGATTTTTTATGTAAATCAGCCAATAATTTGTATTACGAATAGTCGAAAATTATATGACATTTATACACATTCAACATGGCGGCATCGGAATCCCTGCAATTATCGACTTGTCGTATTTTGATCGCATCAAGGAGATTAGAACATTTATCACTTAATCCAGGGAGCAAGCGCAAGGTAGAAATACACACACTTTTCAGGAAAACTTATTTCACCCGTCTGCTTTCCGTAAATAAGGCTGCATTTGGCGACGAAATTTTCAGGTGACACGAGGCAGAACACGACGCAGAAGAAGTCTGTAATTATTTAGTACACCAGTCAGCACCTAGGGACGCTGCGGTCGCGTGAAGCGTCAATACCGACTCATCCTACATTTCGCGCACCTACTCCTAAGGTAACAATCCGCAGTACCGATCAAACACAGCCTTTCTCTTTTATTGCAACGAAGATGAGAATACCCGTAATGTATGGGTAATTCTTTCCAAACTCTTACACTTACGGACGTTGCGGTCTCCGATTTTCTTGTAACTATACATGATTGGCTGGACCCGATCGCAGAATAAACCTTTTGATAAATATGAAGAAGAAGAGTAAGAGGATGGAGTGATTACACATGATATGAATGCATACGTCCCAGTTTGATGTGGCCCGCACGTTACACTTCTTACAAATTAGCGTTTTTCTGACTCGGTACAAATAAATATCGAAATTCATCAAGCATAAAACCTTTTTAGTAATGAAATTATCACCGATGAACCACGCGAAGCATGAAGATTTAACAAATATAAGCTTTTTCATCCAAGTTCACACATTTCAATGAAATTAAATCTTTTTATTGAATTACCTGGTGTTATTTACGTCGGGTATGAGTTTTTCGGCCTAGTGATATCAAAGTCTGTTCAAATGCTATACGAAGCATTTCA
The DNA here is from genome assembly GCA_963992785.1 of Tenthredo livida. Lineage (NCBI taxonomy): Eukaryota > Metazoa > Arthropoda > Insecta > Hymenoptera > Tenthredinidae > Tenthredo > Tenthredo livida. Next base: position 14,899,776 of record OZ023072.1, on the reverse strand, counting down.
TCTATCTATCGGCTATTCAATTTTCAGCCCATTACATCCTTTTATTACATCCACAAGACTACATCCTTTCCATTATTTCCCCATATCATTATAGGTTATTGTTGTGGGTATGTCTCAAATTTAATCCTTATTATCTGAATAGTTATTCTATAGTTTATCGTTAGTTTCAATTATTCAGTAACAAAGTTTGAAAACTCTCCAGTAATAGTTTCCCACAGAACAACCCGACATAACTATTACTTGTTTAAAAGATAATGATAACAATAATAAAGTGGAGAAATAATATACTGCATGTATTCATTGGGAAGCTAAGAATTTCCCACTGAAGGTTGTACAATTGATGAATTTCAATTTATATAATAAAAAGTTTAAACGCGTGCTACATCAAACCGGGTGAGCTGAAAAATGTGACGAAATTCCACGCATTATTTTATCACATAATATAATTTGATATTAGATATAGTTAGAAGCAAAATCGTACACTCCAACGTTCAGGAATGCACAAGTTTGTGAAAAACTACCGATATTTTTACAAATAGCAGGACTATATGGAAACTAGCAGTATAATTCTAGATTAATGACGACGTAAAATTTTAAAAGTAAATTTTTATTAAAACTAATTATTTATAAAAATGTGGGTCCCACCCCCCCCGCCCACCCCTTCGGCCCCGGCCCCTGCCCCTGCCGCGTCCGCGGCGGTGGTTCTCCCGGCGGCTGCCCTCCCCTCGAGTGCTGGTTGTCGCAGCAGCGGGCAGCATCTTCCGCACGACTGCTGCGATCCGTTCCTATAGACAACACAACAATTGTTATAATGAATATCGGCCCCAGTAACAGAGTACTGAGCCTCTTTGTCCCAAGTCAACTTCGTACGCCAAAAAAATTGTCTGAAAGACACGTTTTTCCTTCTAAAAAAGAACTGCACATGACGATTACACCGTATTCTCTGGCATGAATTATTTGACGAGGAAACAAGGGGAAACAAATTTTGATAAAATAACATACCGAGAGAATACCGTGAAAGTTATCACTCAGTCATAGCCAACTCAGCCCTCCCCAAGTTTTTCATCTGTTTTTCGCAGGCTGATCAACCCTTTTTAGGATCAAACTACCGCAGCTGTCAAACGTTGTAAAACCAGTGCGTCAACGAAGGTGAGAGAAAATAATTTGTCTAATTAATAGTGACTTATTTAATGATAATAATTTTTCATATTTCATATCAATACATCATTATTATTGTTATTATTATGATTATTTTTATTTATTATGAAACCGCCTTTTTTTTCCATATTCGATGAATTTGTGAATCAATTTTTGTTTTTATAAAAACAAAAATTCCAAGCAGATTTTTTATTGAGTATTCGCAGCTAATGCGCGAAAACACTCAATGATTAGAATAAACATTGAAAATTGAGAGTTAAAATTGATTAAATTAAAAAAAATTAACAAGTTTGAACGTGAAAAGGGGATGGCCAGCCTGCGAAAAAACAGACGAAAAACTTGGGGACCGCCGAGTTGGCAATGACCGAGTGATAACTTTCAAGGCATTCTCTCGGTATATAGGTATTTACGAACCTCGAGGGTCGGGCTGGCGGACCAAAGATCGGCACTCGCCGCAGATGCCGACGTCGCTGGTTTCGTTGGCGGCGTCGGTGGCAGTGGCGGTGGCGGTTGCGACAGCGGTGGCGGTGGCGGTGGCACCAACGTCCCCTGGCCGTATGGCGGCATGTATGAAATCTACGCAAAGACAAAGCATGAAAAATACGCGTTATTGTATAAAAAAAAAATATATATTTATTCACCGGAGACAGCAGCTGGGGATGGGGTTGGCGCCACTCCTGCCACTGCCGTTGGGGTGGGTAGCCCCAGTCCGTCCGTACGTACGGTGGGACATTCGGCTGAATGCCCCCCATGATTCCCGGATGCACCGGGTACTGCATCGGGAATCTCGCTGGACCATCACCTCCGTTTTCAGGTGGTATTGGCGCAAGGCCTGGAGGTGGTGGCTGGGGGGCATTCAGCGGAATGCCCCACGGGTATTGTTCGTAATTGTCTGCTGAAAATAAAGTGAGAAATAAAGTAAAGTATCGTTTAAAAATGGTGCAATTCATGAAAAACAATATGCGTGACAATGTATAAGTCAAAGATTTTGATGGAATTACTTCGAAACAATGCCGCTTTTCCATGTACTTTTGTCATGTATTTTCTGAATAAAAGCCCCTCTCAAGTTTGAACTTTGATAATCGTGCGTGAAATCAAAAATCGTTCAAAAATCGTTTTTTTTTTTCGTTTATATCTTATACCTTTTCACTTGATTATAATGAGTTCAGACAGGCATTTTTTAGGAGTAATTCAAGTGAACCAATAATCTTTCGCAAAGTCTATTAATTGTTCACGTTGATAACAACAATTATGCCGAACATTAATTTTCTTTACTAACGATGTTACGCGCAATATCACTTAGTAATGAAATACTTACGATTCATGCTCCTCGGCACTCGGTGAACGACTGCCGCTCCGCAGAGCTGTCGTGACGTCGGCGACTGCGCACTAAATCACCGCGGCTGGGCCCAGTGGTTGTCACTTCTGCCGGTCCCGTATACACTCATCGACACGGCAAGCGAAATCAACGCGAGTGAATAAATAAAGATTCGATTTCTACGCCCCACATCGTTATAACTGCATCCCCCGGAATAACGTTTGTATTCGTTATTCGGTTAGCGATAAAAATTGGACGCGTAGTCGTGTGTGTTTATTACGTGCAATCACCGGCAGTTTAGTGAGTGAAAAAATGGATCGTACGCACTGTCAAAGTCGAAGGGATGATAATCAGAAAAACCTGCATTTATCCGCCCGAAGAGTGAGTAGTACATTGAAAGGGTAAGTGTTCCCCACTGCTACATTATTTTTCACATGTAAGCAATCATAGATACAATTCTTATATAATTCGCGACAATGCTTTTGAGGCTGTATTTCCAGTACGTGATCCTGTTTTTTTTCTGAAATAAGCTGTCACACGATAAAACAATAACGCGTGAGTTCTGAAATGCGTTTATATCGCATACCCAGAACAACACTGTAACAACTCAAAAAATATGTATTTAGCGGATTTGCTTTCAAATGAATGTAAATGCTATTACATGAAGTCCTATGGCAATTTTGGAAAAACAATATTTTTTCAGATGTTACAGTGTGGTTTTAGGGGTACGATATGTTCTCACGAAGTGTGCTTTATATGTAACATAAAATTAATCAAACATTGAACTATTTCTCTAACTTCGATTCTGATTTGCTTTCCTCCGAACAGCGTGCGTATTTACAATACTTTGTAACTACGGGGGTGACGCAGACATTTTCATTCTTGTGCGAACTCTATTTTCGACTATTATTGTTGAACATTTATAAAAATAATTCAACATAATATAATATAATAGAATAGAATAGAATAGAATGGAACTTCACATACGGGATATTCGTTATGAATCGAGACACTTATTTCCATCAACTGCTCTGATGTTTTTTATAGGCATCATTAGATTCATCATCGACGCACTATTTTATACTCAAAATTGTTACGAATGTTTTTTTTTCTCGCCAATGAAACACCTACAAGTATTTGGTACAATTTATTTATGGACTGTCATGGAATAACGGCTAATAAAAATTGGAGCACGGTAATTATCACAATTCAGAAGCAGAATACAAAGACGCGGGAACCGTATACGTCCCAGAATTTTATTGTTGTATATGGGCAATTCCAGGAGAAACCGGCCGGACTCGATCGTTTTTTGACCTCGTATTTTTTAGATCTATTGAAACTCTTGCTCAGGTGAAATAGACGTGAAAAAACCGATACGTATTCCGTTGTTTGTACAAAATTTTTTTTTTGCCAAGTCATAAGTTGTATTTCGTTGCGAAATTAGCGCTTCGGTCAACTTCAAGAATTAATATCTCCGGTTTCATTTATCACGGAGAGATGAACCAGCGATCTTTCGAAAGCTTAAAGAATAACCTACAAGAAATTTTTTTGTAATTTATAAAAAATTGCGAATTTCTATTTGTTATAAACAGTTGAAGTATTGAAAGATTTTTCTGCAGAAATCAGCCGTTTTTAAGATGCTGAAAAAATATGATGGAATTCTTCATTCAATTATGCATCATAAAAGATTTTGTTTACGATGGAAGTTTCATGGGGTCTATTTTTTTTTCTAATTTTTAACATGGCGTTGCAACGGTGCGCGCGTCCCAGTATACCCACGGCAGAGGCCCACGCATTGGCCCTACTCAAGGCGCGCACGTCCAGCACTTCAGAATCATTTTCTGGGGGAATAATATATTATATCGATGGACTAATTCCGTAAGTCGTAAGCGCGAAAAAAAAAATTGATTCGAAAATACATTTTCTCGCCGAGTTTCGATGTACAGATGCGTTTTATACAGGTGTAGAATTTTTTTTTTTTGCGCTTATTACGAGCTTATGGCATTGGTCCATCGATATATTATATACTATATAGAAATATTATGTGTCCCGCATTTTTGAAATGAAATGATTATTTATTGAAGTAAAATTTCATTTTTATAAAAATTATAAATCTTATTTTTGTAAATTTCTAAAATACATTTTTTTCATATTTTTGTAAAAATGAAATTTTACTTACAGAAATAAACGTTTCATTTCAGAAATTTGGAATACACACTATTTCTATATACACTCGGACCCCACTTATTTGACGACCAGTTATTTGACGGCCCCAGTTATTTGACGAAGTTCAGACTCAGTTATTTGACTCCCTCTACCCTCACTATTGAGACAAAGTGTTATGACGTACGGGTCTGAACTAGCGTGGGACTGCGCATGTACAACTGCGCAGGAGCGCCTGCCATTTTAAGACGGAAAGTGGGGACCCCTACTTTGGTCAAATAACTGAAGGTACCCGGCCCCGAGTTGGTCAAATAAGTGGGGTCCGAGTGTACTATATACCGTGCGTTCACGAGGAAGTAAAACAGTCCGAACCGAACACAGGCGCATGCCGCACTCGTCCGTGTGTCGGTCCGTGTGTCGGCCGAGTGCGACGTGCGCCTGTGTTCGGTTCGGACTGTTTCATTTCCTTGTGAACGCGCGGTATAATATATTCTTCCCACATAAAATGATTCTGCAGTGCTGGACGCACTACGCCATTAGTAGGGCCGATGCGTGAGCCTCTGCCGTGGCCTGGGACGCGCGCACCGCTGCAACGCCATGATATAAATTAGCAAAAGAAAATAGACTCCATGAAACCTCCATCGTGGACGAAAATTCCTTATGAGGCAGAATTGAATGAAGAATCCCATCATATTCTTTTCAGCATGTTAAAAACGGCCGATTTCCGCCGAAAAATCTATCAATACTTTAACTGTTTATAACAAATGGAAATTCTCAATTATTTACAACTTGAAAAATTTCTTCTCTTAGGTTATCCTTTCAGTTTTCGAAAGAGCGCTGGTTCATCTCTCCGTGATAAATAAAATCGGAGATATTAATTCTTGAAATTACCGAAGCGCTAATTCTGCAACAAAATTCAATAACTTATAACTTTGTAAAAAAAAATTTCGTACAAAAAACGAAATACGTACGATTTTTTTCACGTCTATTTCACTTGAAAAACAGTTTCAATAGTTTTAAAAATTACGAGTACGGATGTTGAAAAACACACGTCTGCGATTCCCCATAGATTTTTAGCTCGTGTGGTCGTCGAGTTATACATTTTTTCAAAATTAACATTTCAACCATCTGAAATTTCCCGAATAGCTAGCTGTAACCTTCGCTATCGGCATATCAAATCGTTCTCAAAAATCTTACACTTTTTGTATAATATTCTACGAGCTGTGGTTACATGATGATAATTTATTTTGGTCTTGAAACGTTTACATTGAATTCTCGCACGGTATAACGTAGTTGCTTGATGTAAAAAAAATTATTCACTCGTCATATTATTTATAGATACCTACGTTTCATTGTTCGAAATTGTGAAGAAATATTTTCGCTTTAAAATTACCCAAAAAAAAAATGAATAATCGTTTTACCACGATGAACTTGGGATTGATGTATGCAGAATTCCTAGAATAGGAATCATGTATAAAAAAAATTGATCGGTACTGTAAATGGGAAGAAGCTGTTCAACGAAACTGTAGATAATTTCTTCAATGTGATTTTATGAAAAGACGAGGCGACAGGTGCCGGGCGAATCGAGTTGGCAGTCACTGGCAGCGCGTAGAAGCTCACGTACGCAACGCGAGCGTGCGATAATCGATCTATAGTGCGGTCATCGTTCGGTTTCATCGCGATGACACGCTATATTCCTATATAAATAATAAAGACCGGTCGGAGTAATGCATCTCGAATAGTCGCTAATGAAATATCAGTCAAATAGAGCTCAATCGGTTCTGCAGAATTTTCTCACATTTATCAAAGACAGAAGTCGTAGATCGGGAATAGGCTTGTCCTAGGCTTGTCATACGCAGTACAGTAAAAAATAGCTGAGTAGATTAAAAATATACTAGATTTTTCTACATTTTAAAGCAATTGAGAATGAAAAATCGATATCTAGCCATTTGTTCATAATTTGGGTATTATTTTGTTTCTGGACATGTCAGGGAAATCATCAGCCTACGAATATAATAATTCGATGGATACTTGAGGGAGCTTTCCATCTTCAGACAAACTCGACGCAGTCAGACACACAGTATTATGATTGGCTGGATCTAGCGGAAGGGACCAATCGTATTGCTGTGTGTCTGACTGTGTCGATTTTTATCTGTAGATGGAAAGCTACCTCAATGTGGTGACTATGCCGTAATACATTCATGAAAAACTAGTCATATTTTACTAGCCAACCTCCTTATACAATAGGGGTACGATTGACGTTGGGGGAGTAGCGGGGTTTGCTTGGGTCGTATTAGCCCGACGCATGACGACTTGGATGAGATTGCAGTTGTAGTCAATGACTTCTGGCCGTGGCGAGCGTGTTCGGTTGAGTCCACAACTCCGCGTAACCATACATTGTATCGAGAAGTCACAGGTGTCTGCTTCTGCTGAGTTCGTCTTCTTGTTCGAGTGATTTATTTCCAACTAGACCTCGTAGTAACTGCTCCACATAATTTCAAATATGAGGCAGTCTCTGTCAACTCAGCCACCCATTGAACTTGAGGTCTCCGAAAAAAATTGGGGATGAAGATAAAATTGGTAAATTTTTTCAGATTGTTTGGTCATTCCATTCCAGAAATATTTTTATTCAATCTTCTTCACGTACTAAATCGGGAGAAGATAGAAAACTTGTTGGCATGAAATTTATTTTTCTTTTTTTCCAGCTTCTCGGTGAAACAGAAAAAAACCAAAAAAAAATCCGACACATTTAGACCCCTTTTATCAGAAAAAAAACCTAATTTCGACAGTTCGAGTAAATATCTACAGAACGATATTCATCATAGAGTTTTTCAAAAACCATTTGCGGTGGAGACTTCGTTTCTCTCCCAGCGAAAAATCATTATCAGTACGATGAAAATTGGGAAAAGGCACATTTCGGAATGTTTTTCTGGAAAAAGGGGTATCGTATTTTTTTGCATTTTTTTTTTTCTTCTACCGAGAAGATGAAAAAAAAAAGAAATGTAATCCCAACGAGTTTTCTATCCTTTCCCGATTTAGCACGCTGTCTCTCTAAATTTGAAGAAGCTGAAATTAAAATTAAATTAAATTATTCTTAAATAAATTAAATTGATTATTATATTTTTTAATTAATTTTTTTTTTTTTAATATAATTTTTTTTCTTTTTTTCGGAAAAGTGAAAAGTCACTCTGTTGAAAGTTGCACGATTTTCACTTTTCAGACACCTCAAGTTGAATAGGTGGCTGAGTTCACAGAGACTGCTCCATATTTCAATGGACATTTTTTTTTTTGTCGTTTTTGAAACAAACCCGACGAATTGCGGTTTTCGGAAAAACAAATTTCGTCAGATGGGTCGAGGGGGAAATAACTCAAACCTGGATTGACACATTAATCTTTTAGTTTGAATTAATTCGCATTAATCTTTGCAGTTAATTCGCGTTAATTCGCCTTGATTTCGATTAATTTGTATTCATTCACCGAATATTGGCACGTCAATTCAAGGAGTTATTTTCCCCTCGAGATGGGTACTTTGCTTGATCTCGTTCCGAAGCAGATCTCATTTTTCAGCAAATCACATGTAAAAATTAAAAATGAGTGGCGTGGAACACTCGGTTGGAACGAAGCTCCTTTCGTAGTATATTATTATTGATAAACGTATTATATTATTGATTAACAAATACAAATAAATGAATGACTAGCGTCTGAGAGCAATCAAATGAAATGCAGAAATCACTAATGAATTGAAGAAATGATAAGAAACTTCGTAATTAATATATTTTCTCTCGCACGCTTGTCAATTAATTGGCTATAAAAAAATAAGAGAGTCGCAATATAAAAACCACGTGTGGTATAATGTACTGTAACATTGCATGTTACGACAGGCTTCTCACCCCTTAAACGACCTTAGCGGAGTGGATGAAGATGAGAAAATGAATAGGTAGACCCCGAGGTCCGACAGAATTTCCGAGAGGCGACCGTGACCGACTAGAGACTGTTAAACATATTATTTATTCTTTTGTTTTGTTTTACGACTTTTCTCTAACATGTGGGAGACGAGGCCCAGCCGACGGCTAAGAGACTGTGACACAGACACACCACTACCGACGCAAGACGTTCCAGTATCGACTGTTTGGATCCTACTCGACGAACGCCACCCAAAAGCTTTGGAGGATAGTAGTGGCCACGCTACCTCCTGCTATTAATCTAGAGGACACGGGGGAGTGCCAAGGGCATTCTACAACGGGGGATATCGGTGGTGGAAGAGATTCCCGCCACCAAGAAGAGCCTGAAACCCGTGAGCCTCCGACGTAGCGAGCTAAAATCATCGTGGCGAACTTTTAATTACGCGCGTGGCGACCACCGGTCGCCATGCTTAAGGGATCCGTCGGTCGATACAAAAATCGATATTTAGCCGTAACACGAGGGCGCTGATTATCGGCGCCATGCGGTCTAGAGACACTCTGCGTTAGACTAGCGTCAAAAATACTCGTGCTCTAGATTGTCGCTTGGTTATTCTTATTGAGAAATTGCGTTTAAGCCCCGTGGGCAGTTTAGTTCTTTTGTTTTATTGAATCGTGTGGGTGTCTGAGGAGAGTGTGCGATCACCTTCGAGGGTGTTTTGTCGAGCCGAAGATGGATTTTAGCCGGGAGAAGGCTTCCTTTCTCAGGTGGCTGGAGGACGGTAAGCGTTAGCCATTCTTACCCATGATAATTTGAATTCGGCAACGGCCGTCAGTCATATTGCCTTTGAGCAGCCACGAGGCTCGATAATTTTTGGAATCGAATTAAACCGATCTCCGAAGGGTAGGCCGTCACCAGTGTCCCCGTGTAGTAGAGATTATCGTTCGAGTCAATAATTTATAGAGAAATATTGAATACTTTGTAGTTTGTTAAGTTTGGGTGTGCTACCTGTCGCACACGAGTGCGACAGAGATAGTCCTAGTCAGTCACTGTCGCTCTCTCCTCCTCCTGTAGGGAGAGACACAGCTAGTTATTGTTTAGATTTCGAGTCTTTGTTTTTCGGGTTCGAGTCAATAAAGAATTCTAATCAAATATTTATCGCGTTATTCGCAGAGTTAGGTTAAGTTAGTTTTAGTAAGCTCCTGTAAATAGTACTTCCTTAATCAATTTCGTATTTTCTATTCTTTAATACGAGCCGAAGGCTCACCCATTGTAAATATTAGATTGTTACTTAGTTGTAAGTTCTACTCGTGGAGCCTATTTAACGTCTTAGTTGAGATATTGTCCCACGAGGACCTAGTTTGTCGAGTTGTTTAATTTTTGCATGATTTTTCCTTGTTATTGCCATCCTACGTGGAAGCTAGTAGTATTAGATATTGTAAAGCTCGTCAAACGTGGCCAGGTCGCCTATACACGGCCTGTGGCTGTCCTTTATACGAGGGGAATTCTCCCCGATTGTTCAAATTATTATTTCTATTTCTTTTCTATAATTTTTACTAAATAAATTCTATTTTTTTGTTATTAAATCTACACGCTCGAGTCGTTATTTTACGTCCCGCTAATCCTTCACATGATCCTGACCCCTCTCCGCGGTACTGCAGCTAGCCGACGCATTACGTAGCCGACGGTTATTATTTTGTTTAGATTTGTGAAATCGGCGGTTATCCGCCTGGCGCCCAACTTTTGCTATTCCTTTGTTTTCTTTTGGCCAATTGTCGAGTGGATTGATCTCGGAGGCTGGCTATCCGGTCCAGATCCGAGGTCTGAATAAAATCCACGTCACAGTACACATACATGTTTCGTTGTTGTTTCATACTATTATTCAATTTGTAATCGTTTTTCTGTTTATAGGCGACGAAACCGCGAAAAGAGTATGCGAGATACCGCACCCGGAGTGGCATCGAACACGGCGGCCACGGTCGTGGGAAAGCATGACGAGCAGCGTCTTGCGGAGGCTAGCCAGCCCGAAGCTGGCTTCGGTCACTGTGTTGCGGGAAGTTCGGGACTTACTTCCCAACACTTCACATCGACCTCCGAAATATCACAGATCTCGCAATCGGAAAATGACAGCGACGAAGAAGTGATTATAGAGGAAATCACTTATGAAGTTGAAATCTCGACGGATGATGATGATGCAGATCTCGCAGCACGAGATGCCAGTTCCATCACTGAGTATCGCAGCGACATACCAGATAGCGACGCCGAAAATTCTGAGTCGACATCCCACAAGACCTCGGATGATCACGACGTACCAGACGGCGAACACGTGGCTGGATCTGTCCGTAGTCCCGAACCGGATCACGTGCCTGATACCGACACTGAAGAACAGACAGACAGACTCGGTACAGAGGCGGAACAACAGGTGCCAGATAAATGGGCTTGGCCGGAAGAAGACGATCTGGATGATTTCAAGCTCGAAATATCCAACAACCCCTCCGACGCGTACGCTCTGGAAGAGGCCAATATTGAAGGTCGTCGCATCGTAAATGTACAGCACCTGTTTTCCGATTTCTTCAAGAAATTCGAAAATCACGCGCCTGGCCTAGCTTGTCCGATGTCAGCCCTAAAAGTCGTAGGGTCGCGTGAACAGGGATTGCGAACGCAAATCTTCTTTCAGTGCCAATTTTGCATGCACAAGGACAGCATATGGACTGATCCGTCGGGTCCCGAATCTATGGATATTCATCGTAGCGCGGTGGCCGGGTGCATCACCAGCGGAATTGGGCATTCACAAATGGAACAACTGTTCGCAGCGATTGATGTGCCAAGCATTTCGGAAAATACATACCGAAAGTATGAAAACGAGATCACTCAAGAATTCATGGGTACCGCAGCACAAGAGATGCAAGCCGCTGGTAAACTTGAGAGGGAATTAGCTATCGAGCGCGGTGACATCATCGATGGCATTCCGCATATTCCCGTTGTAGCGGATGGTAGTTGGATGAAAAGATCGTACCGAACCGGGAAGTACGATTCACTGTCTGGAGTTGGCGCAATCGTCGGTTACCACACGCAGAAGATCCTTTTCATCGGGGTACGCAACAAATTTTGCGCTACATGCGAACGAGCGGCACGCACGGAGAAGGAACCATGCGATCATTTTTGTTACAAAAATTGGGAGCGAAACCGCAGTTCCACCAGCATGGAAAGTGACGCTATCGTGGACGGATTCAAGCGTAGCATCGACGAGCAAGGACTTATGTACTCCACCTTAATCGCAGACGGAGACAGTAGCGTCTACAAGAAGATCTTGAACAGCAATCCGTACCCAAATATGCCTGTCAAGAAAGTCGAATGCACAAACCATTTGTTGCGTAATCTGGCTACGAAAATCAAAGAGGTCGCTAAAGCAAAAGGTCGCCTTGCCAAGTTACGTCAAGTAATCGAAGGCAGCGTACTCAGGCTGCGAACTGCCGTGACCAAGGCTGTGGAATTCAGGTCGAAGGAAGAAGGCCCCACAAGTCTGAAGGCTCGCAAGCTTGCGGGCGATATTTTAAACGCGCCGAGCCACGTATTCGGCGAGCATAAAAAGTGCGCTGAAATCGGTTACTTCTGTGACGGTTCATCGAAGGAAGGAGAAGAAAATGTAGCTCCCGCATCAAACGCTTTCGGACTCTATGATAGAATAAAGGAAGCCTTTGCCAATCTAAGCTGTTACGCAGACAGCCTGATATTGCGCGTCAATAGCAACTGCGTGGAAAGATACAATTCCATCATTGCCAAATATATTGGTGGAAAACGTATCAATTACGGGGCCAGAGGTTCATATACCGGAAGATGCGCCGCCGCGGTCGTACAATTCAACACCAATAAAGCCTTGAGCGTGTTGGAAGAAAAAATAGGCAAGGAACCAACAGCGACGTTGACGAAAATAGAGGATCGACATATCAAGAGAAACGATCATAAAACAGCTAGCAGAACCAGATCTGTCGAAAAGCGGAAGACTCAAGGAAACAACGACCCGTCCGAACAGAGAAGCAAAGTCCCACGTACAGACACTGCGACCGCAGACTACGGACCTAATTCGCAACATCCGGACTTGTCGGAGGACAAGTTTCAGCAAAAATTGAAGTTCCATACCGATTTATTGCTGGAGTGGCAGGCAGACCGCAACGAAATTGAGCGTACTACGAGGCAACAAGGCAGGAGCGACCGTTGGGTGTTAATACGCAAGAAAATCCTGACTGCATCGAATTTCGGAAGCGTGTGTCGCATGCGTGCTGACACATCGTGTTCTAAGAAGGTTAAAGCGTTGCTGTATCCCGCACCGTTGCGGCTCCCAGCTATAGAGCACGGTCAGCAGTACGAAGAAGAAGCGCGACGAGCATTGGAAATCGACAGCAATGTTCTAATCACGGAGTGTGGCCTGTTTATTGACGAGGAGCTACCGTACATCGGCGCTTCGCCAGACGGTTTGATCGACGACGATGGGATTGTGGAAATCAAATGCCCATTTGCCATTAGAAATTTCACCCCGCAGCAGGCGCTTGCTCAGAAGATAGAAAACTTGCATTGTATCTTTGACAAGCTCGGCGAAAAAATGAACGAGAAACACGAATATTACTATCAAGTACAAGGTCAGCTGCACGTGACCCGTAGAAAGTACTGCATATTCGCTGTTTGTACGCTTGCACCAGGTATAAAAAGTATATTCGTTCAAAGAAACGACGAGTTTTGGTGCCAAAAAATGGAACCATTCTTGACGAGATTCTATAAATGCTGTATGGTACCTGAAATAGTTGATAGCCGCTCATTGAGAAATCTGGAAATCAAGGACCCACAGTACATTTTAGACGCTCGTCAGGAAAAAGCCACTAAGAAGACTAACAAAAAAAAACCTATAAAAAAAGTTAATAAACTTCCGAAATAAAAACTTAGGACTATCGGATGGGCCTTGAATGGTGTTCGCGATTGTAACAGAAATCGTATAGAGCGCTTTACTCGTCAGCTTCTCTTCGTGCGTGGTATGGATCATACAATATCGGCGTAACATGACAGTAGTAGTATACGAAAAACGTATCATATCTTTCTGATTCATTTAAAATCATTCAATTGTACGTTAGCGGCACGAATCGAATAAATGTACAAGTCTCAATCAGTCACGGGTGTCCGTAATCTCAGTCGAGAGCTCGGGTTACACCGTTCTGGCGGGCGGTAGTATGACAGGTTAAAACATTTCACGACGAATCTCCCGTGATATCAATTGTGTTGTACGTTTATTCTTTTGCAAGTAATTGTTCTAATCCACACTCGCACGAAGAAAGCCAAAATAGTCCAAATTAATTATCTATAGTACGCGAAAAAAATTCCCTCCATTTTACGTGCGTTGAGAAATAAATTATGTTATCGCATGCTGTAGAACGTATAGCTCGGAAAAGTTGTGAAATATCTAAGATGAACATTACGTAGTTAGTCATGAAATATCTAAGATGAACATTACGTGGTTAGTCATGAATTATTCAATTACTAAGCCATTATACATTCGTCCGAGCATGCCACGATACGTAACGAGTGTTCAAAGAGATGATTGCAATATTATTGATGGCTAAAAGAGATATATGAAAAATTCTAAACTACCTTATGGTGACGTTTGACGATCCTGTCATACGACTGCCAGTCAGAACGACACCCGCTCTCGATTGGGATTACGCACAATATAGATTCGGATTGCTGTCAAACCGCGACGGTTTGCCGATAATAACAAATGGAAATATATATATAGGTGTAGCTCCCGAAATATATACAAGGCCTACCGTAGGAATGATTATGGGATGTGTCCCAAAGTATTGTCTAATAATTGTACCCATATTGGGGTGGTCGTTCATTTCTAACATATACTTGCCACCCTTTGAATCGATAGATAATGACGCAAAAGAGTGCCCGAATTTTTCATATTCTGAGCTTGATTGGAAAGGGTGCCGAAATCGAATTGACATTGAAAAAATTGAAAAAAAAGGTTTCTCTCAATTTTCAAGTACCTAAAAAAGGCAACTATTGTTTACTTCAGCAAAATCATATGATGGAGCCAAAAGAGTTTATGACTCAATGATTTGGTCAGCAAAAAAAACGGGAAACAAACTTAGAATGACACAAAAATAAATATTTTCAGACAAAAAAGTATTCGATGGTGTTCTTATCGCATTACCACTTTATACAGACTATATTTATAATTTCACATGAAATGCTCATCTATGGTATGAACGTTATAACATATCATACGTCATCGATCGGTTTGAAAATACTCCCTTTGTTACAATCAGGAAACCTTCTTCGATGATCGCTTACACCTTGAATAATAAATTGCATTCATTTTTCATTTTTCCTATGCAATTTGTTGTACTCCTCTACTGCCCGGTTTCACAAAAGAAAGTTATCCCCAGGTTTTTGCAATTTTGCAATTTCAAATTCATTTCGGCACCCTTTCCAATGAAGTTACGAATCTGAAAAATGCAGATACTGGTTTCGCGTCATTATCTATCGATTCAAGGGGTCGCAAGTATGTGTTAGAAATTAATGACCACCCTAATGTACATGTGTCTCATTATTTTCAGGTATTTACCATAATCTGTGTTTCAATCTTTTCAGGCAGTCAATATATTTGAGGCCATTCATGAATTACATACGTGCTTGGGGGCTTCGATTAGGGATCCATGCATTTTACGTTTGATTTGTACTTATTCTGATCGAGTTTCATTCATGGAGCTCGTCGAGCTTCGAATCGTCGCGCAGCTATAATATAGAGTTTTCAGTATTTACATGTTTTCATATCATTTTTATGGTGCCGCGAATGGAACAATGCCTTTGATATTGATGATATTCCTCCAAAATTGTATACTTCATGCAGCAAAACACACCCCGCGATATCATCGGTATTATCAGTCCGCAAAATTGTTGAGCATCCGATGCGTTGGGTACTCGTGTGAATGGTATATATGTGAATTAGATTCTCGCCAATTGGACGGGCATTTCAACTGACTTGAATTACTTCGGCTGACTTCGAACAACTGAAAGACTACGCGACCGACCACGCAACCGTAATAAGTTAATGTATCTGAGACTGTCTGAAACTAGTAATTATTGCGAAAACTTTCGACTATGACGTACCTACATGGGTATTAAACGATCGCAAGTGACTGACGGAATCTCGTAATGTAGAGGGTATTTTGAAAATCCCGTAAGGTACCTGGGGGGTTACCCGCAATCCTTATTATCTTCTATATGTGCGAGGGGCAGAAGGCTGCAATGCTCCTCACGTAACTTTTTTTTTCAATTCACACACTAGTGCTCCATCTTCAATTCTTAGTCAACCGGTTTGCCAGAACTTTCGTGCCTTTCAAATCATATGTATCGCGAGCTGCACCCAATCGTAGTAAATTCGCAGAAGTATAAGTATCCAATCGAAGTCGAATATAAAATCCATGATTTTGGAGTCGCGGCGAAAGGCGCCTTACGTCATTTTCAAACAACCCCTATCAGACTGTATGAATGAACCGCGGTAATACCTGTGTACGTTGCGTACCGCCCGCTCGGCGTTTCACCCGGAGTATTCGGTACGCAAGCCCGATGCTTGTGATCCGCTCACAACTTTTTCTCTTTCGCCGACCTGTATGCATTAGCAATGAACGCATTCGTTGAAATCTTGACTGCTTTCGAAGTGAAGGCTGAAAACCTGGAGCCCGACGGGTTCCAGAACATGCCTCACCGAAGCTAGTCGAGTACGAACGTTGCGCTCCGGCGCACGTTTATCGCATTTCGGACATTTTAGGGTTCTTATTGGGTTTGGTACTTTTTGCTAGATGACTCCATTCAATGGTGATAACTGTAGTATTGATGACAGTATGCGTCGCGTATTTGGTGTTTGGCAGGTGCGACTGTAACGTATCTCTGAATGTACAGGTGACCGGCGAGAGATAAACTGACCGCATACGGTTGTAGACCGTTCTAGAGTGTTTGTATTGTAATGTATCAGGCGACATAGGCCTGGTACGTTTACATACGAATCAGCCGTTACGAATATTCGAGAACGATCTCGAATGTTCGACGAACGTCGATGGCTTGGCGTGACGTCACAACAGGTATATAAAGCGTGTCATCACACAGGCAGTCAGCAATCCTAGGCAAAGCGCCAGGTTGAATCCACGCATTTAGCTTCTCAATACTTCGTACAGCAATCTCAGGCAAAGCTCTAGATTGACTCATAGCTTCTCTCTTTCTTATCAAACACCATAGGCAAAGCGCCTGGTGATCTGCCTAGTCATATAACGATATGATCTTAGAAAACTCAGAAATTCAGAAACTTACTTAAATTCCAAATCATATCTCTCACAATATTATGAAACTATTAAAATCATTATCATATAAACATTGTATAAATTCTTGCATAAAGTCATGAGATTAGAGGTCTCTCTAATCAAAATTTTGTTAAAAATCTTTGCATATGAATTCCGAGTCATTTGTTTATTAAATTTAACTTCTTTTATATTCAATCAACTTAACTTCTTTACAAGTAAAATCAACTTTGCGGATTATGTCAGAATCCAAAGTCACGACCAGGAATTGGCAGGCAAGGGAATCGGCATCAATCTCATTGTAGATTAGGGATTAGGGGGCAACGAGTTGCCTAAGTAAAATAAGAAAATAACACACACAAGATAACATAGAAAATATCTTTATTAGAAAAATGTCATCTGAAAAGGTCGACAGCGACGTTTCAGAGTCCGATGGGACAGACATTGCATCATACCCAGATAAATGGAATAAAAAGTTAGACAATGATTTGAAGTCGATGGAACAAAGAAGGCTTAAAAATCAAATGGACAATGAGAAAATAGATCAAGACCAAGAACTTAGCTTCAGGGAAGAAATGATAGCAAAATCTCTATTGTACAAAAAACAATTAGCAGATTTAGAAAAAATAACGAAAAAAGTGGACAAAAAACTTGATTCAGTGGAACCAGTGATATTAGAGCCAGAATTAAAAGACGTGGAAAAGATTGATAGGCAGAAGCCTAACGAATGTCAACAAACCGATTCCGAAAAACATACGCTAGAGCCGGTAAAATAGTTAGAGTTCAAAAATCGAAATAATATCATTCAAAATGATGAGAATAACAACACCTGTCAAGCACAAACAATCATAGGCGAAACCGTTCCATTTAAAATCGAATTTTTCGAACATTTAATCAACTTAGAAAACAATACACGAAATAATCAGCTAGCTAGCGTAGGAAATGTAAATAGTGTAAATAAATTAGATTTAGATCATATTAATAATTCAAACGTAGAGAAAGGATTAGAGAAGATTAACATTAATCCGATTAACCTACTGATCGGATTAGATAAAAACACTTCATCCAACTTAAAACAGACAATTTCTAAAACCGATTTAAACGCCAATATTAATAGTTATTGGCTTATCTAAGGTTAAGATAAATCCAGATAATCTAGTAATCGGGTTAATTGAAAATACCTGGTCAACTATAATTTAGGTCACGTAGTTGAAATCGGTAAAAACCAGACGCGCACTGCACTGAACTTCACGCGCACATCACTGATGAGAATTCCCGGCTGGACGATACCTGAAAAGGAAAAAGATGACGAATTAATAAACTCAGTATTAATTTGGACGACACAGGACATAACGAACCTACTAAGCAAAACAGATGGAGATAGAACATACGCAGATTATCTAGTCAGTAATCCGGCTAACAATGGTCTAATCCCCATAAAACTACGAAAATATCAAAACTTGGTAGAAAACTGGCTGTACCATGTGGAGCCAGGGGGGTATTCGAGCGATGCAACTATCCCAAGTGCAGGGGGCACTACCAATATTTTCGGCGGCTGCATCATTCTATCAGTATCGGCGATCCGTTCGATTCATCGAGGCATCAGCTGTCAGACCACCAAAGAAACGACGAATGTCTGGAACAATAATACAAACGACAACGAGATCAACCACAACATGATTTAGACGATGGTGATATCAAGTAAAGAGAGAAAGAGAGACGTACCTGTGGATTAATGCGATGACATGCCATATTCCAAGCACCGAAGCCTTATCGACTGAGTATTTCTGATGCATCGGGAAATTCTGAGGACGAGGTTGATGCACATCAGCAAGATGCATTACACATAATCCAGGGTATAACACGAAATCCACTTCTCACATTCATACTGCACAATATCACCATAGGCGCACCAAGCGGCACTGTACCACAACGCACTGATAAAACTTTTTTTCATCATCACCAACGAAAGAACATCACCGAACGAACAACGAGTCGATCATCGTCTAGCCGATAGAAAATCATCCGACCAGCCGATGAACGAAGGGGGCAATGTAACGTATCAGGCGACATAGGCCTGGTACGTTTACATACGAATCAGCCGTTACGAATATTCGAGAACGATCTCGAATGTTCGACGAACGTCGATGGCTTGCCGTGACGTCACAACAGGTATATAAGGCGTGTCATCACACAGCGCCAGGTTGACTCCACGCATTTAGCTTCTCAATACTTCGTACAGCAATCTCAGGCAAAGCGCTAGATTGACTCATAGCTTCTCTCTTTCTTATCAGACACCATAGGCAAAGCGCCTGGTGATCTGCCTAGCCATATAACGATATAATCTTAGAAAACTCAGAAATTCAGAAACTTACTTAAATTCCAAATCATATCTCTCTTACAATATTATAAAACTATTAAAATCATTATCATATAAACATTATATAAATTCTTGCATAAAGTCATGAGACTAGAGGTCTCATGCGCACATTCAACTAAATCAGTTAGTAAGTAAGCAAACCTTGTGAATATTAGTTTAATTTGGTTGCAACCGCAAATAGAGTTTGAAACATTGAATAAATTCTCTTATGTATAACATTATATCTCAGATTTGAGGCTGGTTCCCTTATCGTTCAAAGTCCGTAATTAGACAAATTAGATAGAGAGGTCCCGAAATTACATTTAGAGCAAAAGACTCGCAATAACTGTCAGTTCGCGTAGTCGCGAAACTGCCATAAAGTTACACTATATGTATATCTAACGCAAATCTCAACGCAAACTCGTCAGGACTGTGGATTGGCAACGAGTTTAAAATATATCCACAGAGCTCGAGGGCCAAAGTTCAAGAACACGCGTCGTGACTGACCGAATTCAGAGCCCAAGGGCCAAAGTTCAACACGTGTCGTAATTGACCGAATTCAGTATGTCTACGGAGCACAAAAGCCAAAGTTGAATACGTGTCGTAACGACGACGATTCTCAATATTCACGAAACCTACAACAATAATTTCGACAGAGAGCGAGAATGCAATATCATCACGTTGAAATAATGGACAATACCCTGGACATGTTATTGAGAATGGTTCAACTGGTTTCAACCGAAGCGATATCATCAACCCACCCTATAATTCTGCAGGCATGAATTCTCAACGCTGGAATTACATACAACAAGCCTGGAAACATGTTACAGTTGCATCTGTTACAGCCATTCGTAGTATACTGGTAGTATCGCGTATATTTGTGACACGGGCGAGTGACCTATAGTATTAGTACATCCATATAAAAGTACCAGACTCACAAAGGCCATGAAGTGATCGCGAATGCGGAAAATGTTCGCCTGCGCACATCGTTCGCAAATGAATGGCTTCCGTGGGGCATGTTTCAGGAACCGTTGCACACCGCGTTCTCAGCGTCGGCTTCGAGAACAGTAGAAGTTTGGACGAATGTTTTCGTTACTCAATCCATATAGATTCGCGTGAGCGAAGGACTTGAGCACGGACCCTAAGCATCGGTCATGCGTGCGGAATACTCTTGACGGACCTCCGCGCGGACGTGACTCTGTGTGCACACACGCATCGGACGCCAAAAATTTTGTAAGCAATAACAGAAGGGTAACATTCACGTCAATTCATCCGCACGTTTCACACGATGCTCTCGAAAGTTGCCCAAAGATGTTGTCGTCTCTTGTCTCATCAATTGAAGTTATTTTTTCAAATAAGAGACGCGGTCAGAGCTTATGTGTAGTAAATTCTGAAATATTTCCGATCTAAGTAGAGCCGAGATGCTGCTCGACATCAGCCTGCTGTTATACATGAGTTGCTGAACAAGAAACTCACATCGTTGAACGTGCTTTTCACGTTTCAAATCACATCTTCGAAGATGAATTTGAAAAAAATAGGAATCGAACAGAGATCACTTCCTAAACACGTCGTTTTTCAGGTGAATTTTTTCTTTACTTAACTTTTTTTTTCAAACAAAAATGATGGGATTTTCAATAATTGTCGTGATTTTCGATAATTTCCTTGTTATTGTTTGAGTAAATCTCAAGTAACGTAGAAAGCATAATTTTATAACTGTCGACTACTTTTGCCGTAAACCCTAGTACAACGATGTGAGTTTCTTGATCAGAAACTAACGTGACATATAAGGCTGATGTCGAGTAGCGTTTCAGCTGAATTGAAATGGAAGATATTTCCTAAGTTATGAAAAATAATCTTTGAGCGCGGTGAAATCGCGAAAAACTTGCTTTCTTTCAATAGATTGTCGTAAAATTACCCATAGCTACACCAAGCGTGTTTGATTGTGACACCGGTGTGTAGTTGGCCCCACAGTCTTCTGCCTCTGTCCTCTTCTATGCAACTATGAAGGATAGGAGGAGACAGAAGACTGTGGTGCCAACTTCATACCGGTCTAAATCAAACACGCCAAGCATATGGGTTCCTGTGATTACAACTAAAATACAGTCGTCGCGTAAAACCGATGGGAGATGTCTACGATATCAAACTGCATGAATTTCTTGTTTACTCGTTTATTTACTCTTGTAATCAACGATCACAAGATTTTGAATAACTTTCACGGATTGTCATTTCAAACTATGTGGTCCCCCACCATACCGTATTAATTTCACTATATCAATTTTCAGAACAATATTGAACTTGAAAATATTTGATATCGAAGTAACCCCCCCCCCCCCCCCCCCACCCCCCCCCCATGCTATGTAATTTATGCATGACTCTCAGATGTAATATTAGGAAAGAATCGGGCAGCCCGCAACGCCTTAGGTTGTTTCAAGTATCAGCGCTGTGCATATGTCGCCAAAAAGGACTATCCAGGAATGACGGTCGACAGAGACGCGTCCCCCCTCAATGAAGTGTCGTATTCGCGCGGTACTCTAGAATCACAAGTCGCGGGTGGATGCTGAGAAATGACGGGTGTCATAGGCTACCCGACTTATATTCGTATCGTTGCAAGTGCTTAATACAGACGGATTTAGTTTACGGGAAAGTTCGCTGGAATAATCTAACAATTGCTTTGTCATTTGCAGAACCACGTATTATGCGAGATGGTAAACCATCTGCGGATTCACGAAGGATGTCCAGTATTCCGGAGGAAATGATTCTCACATACAACCTCTGACTTCGCGGATACCTTGACTTGCTAATACCAGATCGATATGTAATTGATCATTGATCATTGATCTGTAATCGGATCTTTCTATGGAATTATTTTTTCAATTTGTCAAATTGTTAGTAAAATATATGACATAAATAATTATTGTTTCGTAAACTACTGAAGTAACAAAACTCGTAGAAAACAAAAAGTAGAAGTAATCTGCAAACCGATGTCAATAACCAACTCGTGTATGTATACGGAAAATAAACGAAGTGTTACAAGATTTAGATACGTATTTGTTTTTAATGGTTTCCCGGTTTCGTACGTTGTGAGATGAAGTATTTCTTATATTATATTCGTTACATATTTCTGAACATATATTTTTTGTTTATCCACTTGGGATTATATTCATCCCGTTATTCAATTATCCAAACAATCATTTCTGAATACCATTACGTAGTATTACACACATGTGGGGCCAATGCCAATTCGACCAGTGTTGAACCCCCCCGACCATCTTGAAATCATTTCAGTTTGTAATTCAACATTCTACTTCGTGAAAAATGCGTCCAGATTTATTTTTAGATTTTTTTATTCAGCCGTTTGTTTTCTATAAATTTTTTCAGTTGATTGAGAAAAACTGAAAAAATGGGCCTTCTCAATCAACTTCAAAAATTCATAAAAAATGAACAGCCGAATAAAAAAATCTAAAAATAAATGTTAGACGCATTTTTCATTGAGTAGAATATTGAAAAAAAATTGAATGATGTCGAGATGGTAGAGGTTTGACACTGGTCGAGTTGGCGTGGAATGCCCCATGTAAATTCACGTCGTTATTTATTCCGAACGTGTCACGTTACCATTCATGTAAAAAAATTCGAGTCGGTAACGTTGGTAAGGTTATCATTCGAGATCCAGACGATTGACCGACCCCGTTTTGTCTCCATGAGCGTTTCGCTAGCTCCCGGTAGGTGGTAGCACTTCTGACTGGTGTCATATGGGTTTGAAGCCCGGCTAAACTATCCAGAGGGCGCTGTACCGAATGCTAGATTTTGGATCCAGTACTGTGGCACCTTAAGTCGGGATAAAAGATAGATTTTCCGCCCCCCCCCCCCCCCCCCCCCCCCCCGCCACAAGTCGACTCCAAAAAACTAAAAAAAAATCCCTGTCGCGTTTGGGTTCTCAATATTAATATTACCTCGCCCTCCAAGACGATGAAAGTTTCAAATGGGAAATTGCGTTATTTTTTTTTTTAAACTAAATTTCTAATTCTCATAAATCAGATGATTATTGATGAAAAAATCTGACATTTGGTATAGTTATTCGTACTCATATGATGTACAAAATGGTGCATTAAAACAATTTTCAGATAATTTTATTTTTACCTTTTAATGTGATAAAAGTAAGAATATAATGATCGAAAAAAAATTCAAATGCACCATTTTGTACATCACACAAGTACAAATAACTATACCAAACTTCAGATTTTTTCTTTAATAACTATTGGAGTCATCAAAATTCAAAGTTTAGTTTTAAAGAATTCATGCGATTTTCCAGTTGAAACTTTCGTCTTCTTGGGGGGCGCGGGTTAATATTAATATTGAGAACATAAACTTGGCAGGTTTTTTTTTAGTTATTTGGAGTCGATTTGAGGGGCGGCCCGAAAAATCTATCTTTCATCTCAACTTAACGACCATCCCAACATGGGCAGATCATATCGCAACTGATAAACCTAATTTCTTATTTTTTACGGCCGTAGCACTTACTGCAGTACCAAAAGGTAGCTTTTGGAGCCCTTTTCAGACCCACACACTTGTAATGGAACCACAACAGACAAAGGTCACATCTCACACTATTCTTTTTCTCGTGCGTGCTCAAATTGGGGTCAATGTTTTCATCCAACGTGGCATTTAGGTCCGCTGTACAGACCGGACATTCCCATGTTGGATTTTGCTTTTTCAACTTAACTACCTCGCTCAGAAGAAGCCATGCATCCGGTGTGAAATACGTTTCCAGGAGATCGAGATTGACATCCGCATCTAAAACTGCGACCGTGACCTCATCTGGTCTGACTTCTACTTCTGATTCATCAATCGGTAATCGATTTTGAACAGCTGCCTTGGCCGATTCCTGCGATACGAACCATCCTAGCATTATCCGTACTCTCTCTTCGTCACGAATCTTGCAAAACGGCGTGCGGCGGGATACCACTTTGGCATTCTTCTTCGTCAACCCAATGATGGTCTTCTCAGCCCCCTTGGGACGTCCTCTTTGCTTGAGAACTGGTGGTACTTTGAGCATCTCTAAATGTCTGTATCGTTTGCTTTTCAAATCCTGTCCAACGTCCGCGATACGTGAGTTGTCTTCTGCGTCAGTCGAACTACTGTCGCTTTCAGAATAAGTGACGAGTGGTCTCGAACTTTGAGAATGCGTATTGCTACATCCTGGCAGAGGCTCTAGCGGATTTATAATTGGCAGATCCGATGTTTGAGGCAGATCCGATGTTTGAGGCAGATCCGATGTTTGAGGCAGATCCGATGTTTGAGGCAGATCCGATGTTTGAGGCAGATCCGATGTTTGAGGCAGATCCGATATTTGACGCGATTCCTCATCAGAATTTACTCCTTGCGTGACGGTGGCTACCTCATCTTCCATCTCATCAGGATCACCGATCCAAACCTCTAAATTCCGCTGCCATTTGTCAGTGATTTTGGAAAGAACCTCCATTCTTTGTAAATATAAAGCGCCTGAAGCTTCTGAAGCAAGTGATGCGAGTTGCGTTGTTAACAGACGAGCTTTCCGAAATTTATAGTGTTGGGATAATGTTTTATCTTTTTCCACCCCCGAGGTCACAATAGGAACTGGAGGTTGCGCTGAATCTGCATTTTCGAAAACTCGTTGCTTCGCGAAATAATAGGAACGTTTCCAACGTTCGAGACACAGTGTCTCGTCGGTCAGTTCCTCGCCCAATCGAGCTCTTACAGCAAATACATGTCTGAAAAAAAAATTGCCTTCATATACAATCATGGACACTCCCCGCGATAACCAAGTCTAACCAAGTCCGAAACAAACAGTTATCCACCGCGAACTCATTAATGAACATCACTGTACCTCTAATAATAAAATAATGGTCAAATTACCTGCATGGTAGTCTCATTGATGAGTGGAATATGCAGGAACAAGCGCACGTACTCGTGTGGAGTACTCGATTTTTAGACTGAATTTTGTACGTATCAGGTGCTATCACAGGCTCCATAATTGTGATCCCGTTTCGTCTTTTCAACTCTTTCTCCACATATTTGAAGGCGTATCTTGTTAATATTTTGGAATAAAAATATTCCGGGCTATCGTGTTCGTATGGCAATACCGGTACTTTCTGATACGTATATGCGGCTTTATGGTCTCGCTCACTGTTCATTGTCATTATCAGTGTGAATATGTGTTTCACAAAATCTTCGAGCGAACTATATCTTTTAACCACGCTCTTGTTTTTTGCGTTGAGGGACTCTATACGATTGTTCGTAACATTCAAAAAGTTGTATTGCATATAATGCTCTGACAAGGCCCATTCCTTGCGAATATTGTGCCAATTGTCATCGAAATATTTTAGTATAGATCGTGGCATGTTGTTCAGATCAGCGTATAGTTTGCTATACTCATCTTCGGAATCAGCATAAATCATTTTCTGAAATATTTCTTTAGCGGAGTCTCTTTGACCTGGTGTAATGGCCAATTTGTCGCAAGTTATTTCGCGATTGAACGTGCGCAACGAATGGAATACGCATATCAAAACGTTTGCAGCCGGAAAAGAATCTCTAATCACGTTCCGTTCCAATAAATCTTTATCCGCCATCACGCACTGGATAAAATTCCAGGAACTATGGACAGATTTGAAGGCATTCATGTACCACGTCATGCTAGCTTTATCTTCTGACATCAATATGCATACAGCGACAATTTCGGTTGTTCCTTCAGAATCCTCTACCACCATGAGGGAAACAGCAGCTCTCAAGTCAAGGAGTTTGAAAGTCGCATCGATACCAACAAATTCCGGATAAGATTTCATGCTTGACTTCATAGACGGTGTAACAAAAAATAATCCCTTGAATTTACCTTCCTCTTCATAGATGTGACATTTTGCACTTTGAATAAAAAGTTAATATTCACGTAAATTCTTAAAAATTACAACAAAATCGCCCGAATCTTACGTCAGCTATAGATGATGTTTAAAATTTGAGGTCCATGATCATTCCGATCAATGTAGTTACGTATCAATCTGAGAGAGCAAGGTATTACGTTTAGCTGAAATTTTGTTTCTGGATGCAAATATTATTCTCCATACTTGGAATGCAGCTACATATTTCTTATTAAGCAGAGCACATATCGACGACATGAACATTTTTGTTACATACCATATTTCTCTTCAAGGTCTCTTACAGTTTGTGCCAGGTTATTTTTAATCTTATTTTGAGCCTCAGCTGCTATATTGGATAGATCTTTCAAAAGTATCACTTTTCCAGCCTCGTTTTGGAGTTTCATTTTTAATTTCTTGCGATTGGCATCCAGACTCAAAAGTTCGGCCACCCTTTCGCGATCTTCCCGTGGGAGTCGTCGGCTTCGCGGTAAATGTTCATACAGATTCTGAAATAGTAATATAAGAAATGGTGTCCGGTCATTATCTTCGTGGACTAATTATAAAAAAAGCATTCCATACACCTTTAGACCGCTATTCGCAGGCCCGGGACCGGGGGATTGATTCCGGGGGAGATTTAATCTAGGGGTAGTTCGGACCGAGGAGACTTCGTCCCAAGGGATTCGATCAGGGGGAGATTTGGCCGGGAAATTATTTCCGGAGATAATTATTCATGGGAAAATTGGTTGTACAACCATAAGAAATCGTAAATATTATAGCTCGATACTTGTTAAAATTGATTTCATTGACGTATGGAATTACTGAACACACTTGCGACCAAATAGAATTACGAATGAAAAATAGTCCCGTTTTCGAAGTGCGTATTGTGTGTGTCGTTACAATTTCAGTGAATAGTCATTTCACACTAGTTATCATTCTCATCCATTCTTGTAATCTGAGTAATCATACCTTCATACGACGATGGTTGTGTTTCAAATTAACCTTGGAAATCATCAAAGATTTACCATCCTTTGAAACACCTACGCTGAATGCGGCGAGGCATCCATTCTGAAACGTTCTGTAGAAACAAATTTTACCAACGGTATATTAATACAGCATACAAATATTAGAAATGAACGAGCATTATCACTTACGACGAATCACGTTTTCCTACAGATGTGGATTTAAAACGTTTACCCCCATGTATGCACGAGTAGTTTATATAATAATATTTCAGTTCCGGAGCGATGTATCTCTTTATATTTTTCGCACGAGCTTGAATAACTGTTCTTGAGTCGCGTTTGTAATACATACAAAAGCATTCATTTTGATGCTGGGATAACATTTTATCGAAGTCATCGAATGATGCAAATGTGGCGCCGACTTTCAGAAATCCCGCTTCGGAGGGCTCATCAGTCTCGTTATCTGAGTTGTCAGCTTCTACCTCACTCTCGTCATTCGAAAATTCTTCCATCGCGGCTACAATTGATCAATAGTTAATGAACATTGTCTATTTTCATTTTTCTTCATGGTCATATTAACTGTTTTATTATTGATACAAATTCAATTTGTGTCTCCGTAGCAAAAAATGTATAACATATAGGTAAAGATAATCCAAAATTACGTTCGTTCAATTTAGGTATCGGAAGTTGTTTTACTTTTCAACATTCGAATGGTAAAAAATTTCAAAACAAATATCGTGGCCGACCATACGCGGCGATACGTGGCTTCGCAACTCGTAAAGGCGGTGCATTCTTTGTATATTTCCGAGCGGCCGGAATACATAGTTGCATGCATGGGGTAGTATAAGTATGTTGCGGCACTACCAGTTTGTAGTTATTACGATCACCACATACTTACTGTTTACAATCGTATAAA
Organism: Tenthredo livida; assembly: GCA_963992785.1. Taxonomy (NCBI): domain Eukaryota; kingdom Metazoa; phylum Arthropoda; class Insecta; order Hymenoptera; family Tenthredinidae; genus Tenthredo; species Tenthredo livida. Next base: position 14,871,768 of record OZ023072.1, on the reverse strand, counting down.
ATCATGATACTAATCGTAACGAGTTTTATTAGATGTAATTATGGATTATACTTCGCATAATTCCTTGTGAAAAGAAGGTATTCTCAAGATTCGATAAGATTATGATTTACGAATCTAATTAAGTTTTAATTGCCAAACCATGAAATCACTTCATCGTTGAACTCATCCACGAGGTTTAATTATATTCGTTAGTGTCTATTAATCGAATCATTCATGTATGAATTTGTTAAGTAATTCAATGATGCTTGATTGTGTAACCGATACAAGTGTAAATCAATCACCACGAATCAAAAGATATCCCTGCTTCTTTACGGAATGATCTTCTACAATATAACCACAGTCGTGAAATTGTTACTCAGTAGCTATCGTAATAAAAAAAAAACATGAAATAGTAGGTATGTATAATGTACTTACCAAACAATATCGCCGTTTGACTTATCACAACTAATGCTCACAACACGTTACACTTAACAGTATGATGCACGTTTACCCCACGAGATTCGTTAGACAAATGTCACATTCGAACTCGAGTGAATTAGGCGCGCGAATGAACATCCCCATGAACCAAGAGTGCAGATCCCTCCGCTTTCTACCTTATCGGTCGACGGAGCGAAGAAAGTTATTTGCACGACTGTCCGGACGGGGATATTACCGAGGGGGACATATCTCAAACCTGGATTGATACATCCATTTTTTAGTTTTATGCGATTTGCATTAATCTTTTCAATCTAATTTAATTCTTGTACCTAATTCGAATTATTTCATTATAATCGAAATCAATTCACTATAATTGGAATTGACTCCTTTTAATTCGAAATAATTTTGTTTAATTAGAATTTATGCATTAATTCGGAATAAATTCATAATAATTTACGTTATTTGAAGTTAATTCGCGATAATTCACAGAGTTCGATGTTTGTACGAGTCAAATTGGGCTTGAATTTTTGAGTAATTTAAAAAAAAAAGTGACCTGATCTGAACTAATGCAGTCTAATTGGCAAGGCTACAATAGGTCAGGTCACCCCACTGATCCCACACAGGCACACACACATGCGAAATACCCAGACGGTGGTCGTGGCTTTCAAAAGGCTAGAATAAGTTGGGCCTTTTTTTGAATCCCGCCCGAGAATCCGCCCACGAGGTGGTCTCCGGGCGAGAGGGATGATTTTCATTAATTACCCACGCGCGAAGCGCGTGGGCAACTCACCCGGTGGTTATCGCACCCCCAAAGGCTAGAATAGGTTAGGCCACCCCACTGATCCCATACAGGCACACACACATGCGAAATACCCAGACGGTGGTTGTGGCTTTCAAAAGGCTAGAATAAGTTAGGCCTTTTTTGGAATCCCGCCCGAGAATCCACCCACGAGGTGGTCTCCGGGCGAGAGGGATGATTTTTGTTAATTACCCACGCGCGAAGCGCGTGGGCAACTCACCCGGTGGTTATCGCACCCCCAAAGGCTAGAATAGGTTGGGCCACCCCACTGATCCCATACATGCACACTATGGTGGTTTAAAAAAGAACTAAGTTCTCAGATGTTGCTGCTTATTCGTGAATATGTTGTTTCTGATTTTTTCAAAATATTCCATTTTTTTGTAGCTCTATAGGACAATATTTACTACTGCCTCATTGAAGTTGAAATTTCAAAATTTTGCGATTTTTGGCAATTACAAAGTTCTCAGATCAAAGTGCTCATTCGGCTATCTCTAGCTTCTCATTCAATGAGCGTTTTGGTTCAAGACGAGACTCGTACGATAATATTTAGTACTGCTTTGGAGACATTGGAGTTTTTTCGAAATTTAGCGTTTTTCTAGAGATTCGATCGCCGGGTGTCGCTCAAAAGACAGTTATTTTCTTATCATGATAAGGAAGGAGTACAAGCAGGTCGCAGTCTGCGGGCCATTTTTACTACTGCCTCATGTTGCTAATTTCACTTGAAGGAAAGTCGCCCTCAGAAATTTCTACGTATTCGTATAGTTGCTGTACGAATAATTTCTACGTATTTATACATTGCTGTACGAATAGACACGTGGATTTCGATTTTGATTCATGCATCAATATCTCGAAAACTAATATAGATATAGATTCAAAATCAGCGGAATTTTCATCCTTGTTAAGAACTACATCGTAATCCACTTTCATATTTTGGCGCCACGGAAATCGTCATCGTGCCGTCCGGACGAGTAACCACCGAATAACCTATAATTATTTGTAGTCTCCGGACGAATAACCTATAATAATTTTACGGATGTCCGGACGAATAACGGAAAATTATTCGTCCGACTGTCCGGACGACTAAATTTCTGCTCGTTCGTACGGCTGTCCGGACGAATAACCTAAAATTATCCATCCGACTGTCCGGATGAATAAATTTTTGCTCGTTCGTACGGCTGGTCGGACGAATAAAAAATGCGTATTCATACGGTTATCCGGACGACTAGACGCAGCGATTGATAAAATCATTCGCAGCAAGGGTCGGGGACCCAGTAAGAAAGTTCTTGTCAGCTGGAAAGTTCACCCCGAAAAGTTGAACAGCTGGATTCCGGCCGCCGGCCTTCAAGATATTGCATCATAATGAAGTCGCAGTTCCACATAACCCTACCCAGCAATAGCTCGATGCGGATTTTTCCCGATAACAGGACCTGTTGCTATATCACGCAGCTACCACGGACGATCGAGCTCTCTGGCGAGTGGAAAGTCGCTATTGTTGAGATACAGTATCCCTTGACGTATCTAGCTAGCGAGAAAGAGGAGTTAAATCGTAAACTAGCCGAGACGGGATCTAGTACAAATGCTGCTGACGACGGGATTACGGCTGGAGACGAAGTTTTGCAACCACCCATTACACCACAGGTTCGCATGTTACCGTTGAAATCCGGTGAAGAGGAGGAAGAGCTGCTCCCTACACCAGAGGCTCGCATGTTACCGTTGGAATCCGGTAAAGAGGACCAAGAGCTCCCATCTCAAATTCTCGCATGTTCGTCTATTGTGACATCGTAGAACCACGTATCGTAGAAGACGTCTATGCGCCGCTTCTGCGTATACTTCAACTGAGACAAAGGGTCGGCACCGCGGGTGTGGAAGTCAAAACATTTTCTCCGCCACACTATCTTCCTTTACTTCTTTCAAGTTTCCGGACGATTGAAATATCTATAAGAGACCACCAAGGTAAATCTATACCATTTGACCACGGAACCTTGACAGTCACACTACACTTCAAGAAAATATACTAGTTTGATGCCGGTATTGAAAATAACAGGAAAAACGAGTTGATACCATGGCACAGTACATAGAGTATTACGAGTCGCAAATAGGCGGGGGGATTGATCGCGTTTTTGTGGGAGCACCCAATCAACGGGGTCATAGTATCGGTACTTTTCTGGGCGGCCTATTCAGACGGGCTATTCCACTGTTGAAAAGAGGAGCACGTGTACTCGGTAAATAAGTTCTGCGTAGTGGTATGAATTTCATGTCGGACCTGGACAATGACGTACCGTGGAAACAGGCGATTCAGACACGCGCCAGCGAGACAGGCCAGAACTCGAAGCGGAAGGCCCAGGATGGGCTTGAAAAGATTATGAAAGGAGAGGGCTATAAACTCAGGTACGGGGGAGCGTTGGGTCAGTCTGGCCTTGCCCTTCCACCGATGCTATCCGTACCAGCTACGAGGTCTAAATTGCGCAGAAGACGTAAAACCCCTACTAAGACAAAGAAAAGGAAAACGAGCAAGTCCACCTCGAAGAAGAAGAAGAAGAAGACGACGACGAGTACTAAAGGATCTGCTAGGAAAGCTAGAAAGAAAAAGTGTTGCAAGAAAAGACCCGTTACGGATATTTTCGGAGCTGCGTAAAGACAAAACCTTGAGCGAATAACCTTACTGGACCACACTGCAGAAATGGCCTACCTACATGCCCGCTCCTGTGAATGCTTGAAATCCGAACTGGACCTCTTTACTTTACCTCCTACACAGACATCTATCGAAGGTGGTCAATGGGTGCAGTACAAACCTGTATCTGCACTCACCGATGACTCACCGATTGAATTCGCTGTACCGGGCCAGGGTGATGAGTACTTAGATCTGTCACACACGATGCTCCGGGTATGTGCACGTGCAAAGAGAATGCGGGTCGATGCAGTCGTTAAAGATTCTTCAGATGTAGCCCCTGTGAACAATTTCCTGCATAGTATGTTTAATCGAGCGGATGTGTATTTCAATCAAAAACTGGTTTCACCGAGTAACAATTCATACGCATACAGAGCCTACATCGAGACTTCGCTGAATTATGGCGACGCAGCTAAGAATTCACATCTCACTTCGGGCTTATGGTATTCTGATACACCAGGCCACTTTGACGACACCACGGTCAGCACCAATGAGGGATTTAGAAGTAGAAATAAATATTTCGCTGAAAACAAACCTGTCGATATGCTCGGGCGTTTGCATTGCGATGTCTTCAATCAGGAAAAATTTCTGTTAAACGGTGTGGAACTCCGATTGAGACTCGTCAGATCCAGGGATGCTTTTTGCATGATGGAAGCTGGCGATTATCATCAATTGGAAGTTACGGACGTGACCTTACTCATACGACGTGTCAAAATCAGTCCCGGTATTCTGTTGGCACATGCACGAACCCTTGCCAAAACAACTGCGAAATACCCGATGACGCGCGTTGAGGTCAAGACAATGACGATAGATAGCGGCGTGCAAGCCGAGACACTCGATAATGTTTTCCTTGGTCAACCACCGAAACGTTTAATCATCGGATTTGTCGATAACAAAGCGTATAACGATGACAGAAAACGCAACCCGTTTAATTTCGCATCTTTCGGGTCGAACCACCTATCCTTATATATCGAGGGCACCCAGATTCCGTCGAAACCGTTACAGCCAGATTTCACGAACAAATTATTTGTGGATTCCTACAACACCCTGTTCACGGGAACCGGTATACATTTCCTAAACGAGGGGAACTCGATTTCTCGTCAGGACTATGCGGACGGATACTGTCTCACAGCATTCGATCTTACTCCTGACCTCTCAGCCAGTGATAACGGACACTGGAACCTCATCAAGCATGGCAGTATTAGAATCGAAACACGTTTTGAGAATCCTCTGACCACGACTATAAACTGTATCGTCTACGCAGAATTCGATAACGTGATTGAGATTGATTCCATGCGACAAGTCATCACAGACTTTGGTAATTGAACGAGAATATTAGCTAGCTCAGGTCACGGAATCCTGTTGGAACCTGTACACCATAAACCTGCAGTTGCACCATCCCTTGCGGGCAACGACCTGTGAGCATTGTAAAACCTGCTAGAACCTGCTCATCCCTTCCATCTCGGCAAATACGGAGAGGGCTAGTTAAGACCATAAAACAGGGATGCTTGAATACCTGAGCCAGTCTAACCCTCGCCATAGTCTGCCAGTAGTGATCCAAACCTTCTCGAGTAACAGTCGTTCAGTTGTTCAAGCAACCATGAACTACATCATCGATATACAAGGCTTCTGCACTGAGAGCGGGCAGTTCATGCCGAAAGAGGTTGCCGTCGTCGTCTACGAGAATAAGGCTCTGGCCCACTGGATCATCACACCTCCTCACTCCATCAGCGAGCTGTCCTCATCAAGGCGTTCGCAGAACAATTGGTTGACAAGTAACCACCATGGTATAGAATGGTTGAGGGCGATGTGACGCATAAACAACTGAATGCGAATTTACGGGGTATCACGTATATGGCAAAGAACATCTTCTGTCGTGGGGTGCAGAAAGCTAAATTTCTTCAAGAGGTGATGGCGAGAGAAATCGTCAACCTGGAACGTGGTGAGTGCGAGTGCCCGGCATTCAGAGACCTGTCATCGGACAAGTCATGTCTTCTACACACCGGTGTTCGTAAGAACTTCAACTGTGCACTGCGTAACGCCATGAAACTGAAAAAGTGGCTGCAGTCACATGGACTGTCCGAAAAAAGCTTGTCTTCAATCCCTTTCTGGACTAGTTTGCTAAACTCACCCGAACAATCTGCTGATAACGAGAGAGAAACCCCGAAAAATCCGCTTGAGCAAGGAGAGGATCAGTGTGGTCCCAACGGTATAGAAGAGAAATCTGCACGCATGAAGACAGCCTGCCGGAGCCTGTGACTGAGGATTTCACAGATTTTCTACCAAATTTATCAGTGAGTCCACGACAAGCAAAGAGGATGGATACTTTTCAAATTCTGAGTGCACTGGAACAAGCACCTGCTCGGACGAAGGGAGTTTACCCAGCCGATCAGATCCCGCTGCACTGGACATACCCGACCGCTATCGTAGCGAATGCAGATATCCATACCCGGGAAAAACGAATTAGATCTGACCAGATATAATTATATCTGGTCAGATCTAATTATATCTGGTGAGATCTATTCATATCTGGTCTGATATGACATTTTGGACATGATCAGATCTCGTTATATCTGGCCAGATATGATCAGATATGACTATATCTGGGCTGAAAACTTCCCCAGATGTGATCAAATCTAGTTATATCTGGCCAGATCTGATCAGATATAACTATATCTGGGCTGAAATCTCAACCAGACATGATCAGATCTAGTTATATCTGGCCAGATCCGATCAGATATAACTATATCTCGACTCAAAACTACATCAGACATGAACAGATCTGATTATATCTGGTCAGATCTGGTCAGATATAATTATGTTTGGAATTGTAATTACCATCAAACATAAATGGATCTGATTATATCTCGTCAGATCTGATCAGATATTACTGTATTCATACTGAATAAAGCGCCAAGGTTGATCAGATCTGATTATATCTGGCCAGATGTAAATAAAAAAAATAAAAAAAATTTCAATTTTCGAAAAAATTGTATAAAAACTTTATTTTTCGAAAATTGAAAGAAATAATCAACAATGTCGAACATCACTTCAAAAACATTCCGAATAAACAAAGGACCCCGCACAAATCTTATGGAAATTGGATCCCGGTCAAATTGTCCAAAATTGTAGTATGTTGTGCTTCAGGTCATCCTGATCAAAAGTCATCATGGTCACAAATTTGACCGGGATCCAATTTCCATAAGATTTGTGCGGGGTCCTTTGTCACTAAATTTATGCGGCTATCCGTTTACCCCCCCTGACTTCTAATAAATCAATGATTATTAATTATACTATTCGGAAAAAGATAAAAATGGATTATGAAATTGATGTTTACATTATATTCATGCTAAAGTGATCTATTATGTCATGAACTTTACAAATTCGTCAAGACTATCTCATCAGCAGTACAGCGGCCGGACAGCTCAAGGAACACGGGGATCACTGAAGTTAAGCAGCATTGAGCGTGGTTAGTACGTGGATGGGTGACCGTCACAATAAAGTCATGCAATTACAGTTCAATTATTTTTTTGATTGTTTTTCATCATAACAAAATAGTTTTGTTTAAATTATAGTCAAAGTTAAGTCATTTTGATTGATAATTTATGTAAACACCTTATTTAAAAATGAAAATAAAATATTTGATCTGGTCAGATATAGTTAGACATATCTGATTATATCTGGCCAGATCTCGTCAGATAGAGACAATTTAAAGATCTGACCAGATCTGCTCGGCCAGATCTGACCAGTTCTGATCAGATATGGTCAGATCTAATCCGTTTTTCCCGGGTACACGCTCCGGGACACACTGGGTTGCTTTCCATGTGACAGCCACCGGACAAGCCGTATATTTCGATAGTTTTGGTCTACCACCCGTTATACCCCAACACATCAGGGCTCTGCGTCGGAACTGTAAAGCCTACCGTTGGAATGATAAACAGCTGCAGAGCTCTTCCTCTCTGGTATGTGGTCAGTTCTGCATCATGTTCTTGTATTATATGACGCAGGGCTTTACTCTCGACCAGTTCACAAGTATCTTTACTCAGAATTTGAAGAAAAACGATAGAATAGTCAGTTCATTTTACAGACACTTGAGACTAACCAAGCTCAAGCGGAGAATACACCCTGCTAAAAATTACGGATAGAAAATGGCTGTTCCGTATAAGTTCCGGATAGCCATTTCGAGTTGGTCCGGATAGGCGTTTATAGTGTTTAAATCCGTTTGTATCTGGACGAGCAAATCTTATGCGGGTTTTATACGTGTCTTTCGGAGTTTTATTCGCATTCGATTATATTCAACACCGGTATTTATCCGTTTCTATCTGTCCTCTGTCTACGTTCAAAAACAGCAATTGGAACCAATACGTACGTGTCCGGTATTTTTCCGGGCGACGCTCATCGCCAACATGGCAATCTATCCGTTAGTATATGTGTCGAATACGCTATATGGAACCAATACGTACGTGTCCGGTTTTTCTTCGAGGCGCAGCTCATCGCGAACACGGCGATCTATCCGTTCGTATGTGTATCGAATACGCTATACGGGGCCTATTCGTGCATGTCCGCTTCTCGTCCGGCTGCAATCATCGCTGGCACACCAATGTATGGCGCCGGTAAGCGGATCTTATCCGGTCAACGATCTAATTCGTCCACCATCTGGCCGTATCTGCAAGTGATCCGTCACGACAACGTGTCCATCGTACTGATCTATCCGGTCCTATTCGGTTATATTCGCAAATTTACGGAAACCGTTCAAAATCCGGGTATGTCCGCAACGCTGCCGCGAATTGTAAGTGCCAATAGTGATTTTTTCATCCGGAGCCGTACGGATCTCGTCCGACATATTGTGACGCGCGCTATACTCAAAGTCCATAAAACGGAACCGATACGTACCTGTCCGGTTTCTTTTCGGAGCGCAGCTCATCGCGAACACGGCGATCTATCCGTTCGTATGTGCATTGAATACGCTATACGGGGCCTATTCGTGCATGTCCGCTACTCGTCCGGCTGCAATCATCGCTGACACACCAATGTATGGCGGCGGTAAGCGGATCTCATCCGGTCAACGATCCAATTCGTCCGCCATCTGGCCGTATCTGCGAGTGATCCGTCACGACAACGTGTCCAACGTTCTGATCTATCCGGTCCCATTCGGTTTTATTCGCAAATTTACGGAAACCTTTCGCAATCCGGGTGTGTCCGCAACGCTGTCGCGAATTGTAAGTGCCAATAGTGATTTTTTTATCCGGACCCGTACGGATCTTGTCCGACACATTGTGACGCGCGTTATACTTGAAGTCCATGAAACGGAACCAATATGAATCTGTGCGGTTTCTCCTCGGGCACCGCTCATCGCCAACACGGCCATGTATCCGTTTGTATGTGCATTGAATACGTTTCCCAGCAGAACTCATCGCTTTATGTATCTACCGCTCAGCGGATGTATCCGGACCACGATCGAATCGATCTGGCATCCGACCGTATCCGCAGGAAATCAGCAAGGACAGCTTGCCGAACGTACTTACCTATCTGGTCTTGTCCGCCCCAATAAGGCACCTATCGATTGTCTGAAGCATGTGATGCTGCTCTTAATTGTACTTTGCAAGCTAAAACTTAAAAGGGATACGCAGGTGGGTTGACAAAGGCGCAGCCTTTGAGTAATGAATTTTCTGTTCAACGTTTAATGTTATTACACATAACTTTTATTTTATTCGTCTCACTGCAAAATAATCGATCAATCGTTATTTCGTTAATCGGTGAAACATAAAAGGAAACATATTTTACAAATATCGCTGTATACAATTAGTCTATACATATATATTGGTTTGTTAGAAAGGAAGCTGAAATACACGTACGCCTCAATTGTAACCATGTATACTATAATACGTTATATGTATATCCTATTCTTTAATATTATATTGCATCTATGTAATAGTATTTCAAGAGTGAGTGAGGCTATCTACAGAGCCTGTAGCGGCTAATTCAGTTAGATCAGTGTAATGATACGCGCTCTGTGACGCATCGCATGTTGCTCTAAAGGGGATCATGTATCCGTATACGGTCTAATGAACCTGCGGGAGAAGCGTATACAGCTTTTTCATCCGGATCTTGTCCCTCAGTCGTTTCAACGTATCGATTTTTATCGGACAGTTACCTGCTTCAGCATGAACAATATATTGCTCTGTACTACGCGTCGTTCATTGGATCTCTATTGTGTTGGGCATCCTTGAAATGAACGTTTCCCGTTCAGCGACCCTCATGACTACGCACTTCTCTACTAAACGTGTAACGCGTATTACTTTCTGGCCCTCGGACGACACTACTCTTACCAGATGGTCTATCGCGACATCTTCAATTTTTGGTCGTGCTAGAGAATGTTCGTCCTCGCAACGTACGATAACTTTTTCCACCGTATAGTACGCAACTTCGGCTAAGGCCGTATTACGATATTCAATTAAATGTAAAACTTGGACGTATTTGCCAGTATCTGTAAGGAACACGGTGTCATCACTCTTTGTCGTATATTTATCGCACGCCGCGCTGTGGATGACCACGCCCGACGAAATACAGCGCTTATAGGCTTCAATTTCATCATGTGGTACGTCCGCGAATCGAAGCGCTGAACCACTGTACCGAAAACCGTTTCCAGTAAACACAACCGATCCACATCTATTGTATGAGGCGACTTCGGTTCTTCCGAATAACGATCTTTGGAACTCCAAAGCATCAGGTGAAACGTCCGCATCCTCAGACAAACTGCGGTACACGTTGCGCTGTATGGATCTCTTAGTCATTTGTTCGCTAACGCCTCGTGGCCCTTGCACACACTGTTTCAAGTGGTGTATCGTACTTTCGAATGGGAAAGTGGAAGTCGCCCAGAGCGGCCCACAACTTCTAACGCTGTCTACAACATGCTTTACGGTATGGATGTTGAAAGTGACGTATTTAGCACCATATAGTAATTCGAATATGATGACAAATCTCTCCAAATCATCTTGCGCCTTTTGCAATTCCGCCTCAGTGATACTCGTTTTAAGAAGCGTGTAAATACTATTGACGTACAAAGCAAGATGTTGCAAGGCGTAATTATCTAAGATCCCAGTTAGGCAGGGAATCGCATAAAAAAGTAACCAGCTGCGCCATTCGGAAGCTTTCCACTTGCACCTCTCTGTCTTTAACGGTCGCACAAGTCTGTGTACTTCTCGGGGAGGAGTCATTCGCATGAGCCGGTCGTTTAGCTCCTGCACCTGATTTTTCGTAAGTTTGATGGGACAATTGGGGTCACACAGCATGTTAATTATTTGCAGTATAACACCGTACAAGTCCGCGTGTAAGTAATCTCGTGCAAAGCCCCAAATCATGTCAAACGTCTTCAACGATAGTAGAATGGATTTACCCCTAACACCGCGCACGTCACGCTTTTTATTCCGTCCACACATCTCCCGATTTCTTTTTGTCGCTTCTCGAACATCTGCTAGGTACTGCTGATGCGTTCGGTCCTCCGCATCGGGTTCCTCCATGAGGAAACGCATGCAACCGTTCAAGTGTTGGCCCTTAGAGTAACACCACGAGCAACCGTGATATCCATTGAATTGCAATCTATTTTGCAGCAGCGGCCTTGCAACACTGTCGACACTGCAGAACAATGGCTTTAGTAAAAAATGCACCTCTTTTCCACCAACTTCCGCATAGAAACCCACGGTGCTTAATCTGTTTAACGCCTTTACGAAAGGTCTCAGATACGTGTTCATCAGATCCGGTGATGGTTCTTTTCTGACAACACACATACCAGCCAGCAAGGGGTATTTGAACCTAACGCGAGGAGACAGCTCGTTTATTATCAGAAGTATGGGCCAAAATGCCCGCTTAGAACTTTTAAATAGAGGTGCGCCGTCTGTATTGAAAGCACAGGTGAGAAGTCGCGATTCACGTGGCGTTTCGGCGAGTAGTTTTTTGTACAGACTACCATCATATACGTCGCGAATGTAATGTGGCGAACGCGGCACGTCGGGATCTAAGTCTTCCAAATTTCGTGCGAGATCTTCATTAACCGACCTCAACTGTAGCAGGGATAGTATTTGATACTCCAAGTCAATTGATGCAAAACAATTTGGTCCGTCCAGGGCCAACGAATAAGTTTTACAGCACGAATCACACCTAGTTTCGTGATTTCGAAAACGACTTCGACTCACAGGCAAGTCCAACTCTTTGAAGCATATCTCACAATAAAAATGATACATAGTCGCCTCGTCGGGGGCATCAAAAATTTTTGACAAGTAATAATCACTGATCGTCCATTCATTGTACTCAGGGCCCGCCAACAATTTCACGAAGTCGATGAGGGCACGCCTACATTGTCCATTTAACGAAAATCGGCTGCACATTCCAAGTATTAACAAAACTACTTGCCACGATTTCGTATTAGATCCGGGAAACATTACGGTATCGCCCGAAGCGGAGCACATATATTCTCTGACCTTCTCTGCCGTGAAATTGCTGCGATCGAAGTCGGCTCGTGTCGGTGACCACGCATCTTCGTCGGTATCTGCAGTCGACGAGCATGACTCCCTCGCCGGTGGATCGTCCACATCGGAACTATCAATGTCATCCGAAGATGCCGATGCAGAGACTGCAGCAACGTCAATTGATGCGGCACCATTGTCATCCCATATGTCGCTATCAGACGTATCTATCGAATAGGAAGGCCTAGCCGGAAAGAATTCCATCTCAGCAAATGCAGCATCAGCATCCTCCACGGAGACGTCGGCCTGCAGGGACGCATCTGTTGCAGCCGGTATACCTGTCACGAATTAATAATACTCAAGTATAACATGTATGTGACACTGCTTCCTTTCAATCACAGCAATTACATCAGCGACATCGACATCATGTACCTCCGCAAAGAAAACCTATATATAGACATTAAGTGTTTTGAGAGCGTTCCGGATAAAAAAAAAAGTATGTGCATACGGTTTCGCATCCGGAATTATGATTTCTATCAGTTTTTTCATTGATGAGACGTACGCAATCCCATTGAGTTTGTTACAATTATGTAACGCTCACCACATTCTCGTAAATTCACGTCATCACTTTCGCACGTTGATTGGGGATCTCCGGTGGAACCAGATGATAGCTCCGAGGTGGCACACCGCTTAGCCCGGGGTCCTGATATCGCAGCTCCCAATACACCGTTCATTTCCTTGCGTTCTGTACATAAAACAATCGTCCCGGTCATATACATATACATACCCTGTTAACAAAGTCGGATAGAAACGTATGGAAACAGGTACAAAAACCGCACAGAAACACATAAGTTTATCCGTTTCTATACGATTTGTGTTTCCGTTTCTATACCTTTCTATCCGTTGATATCCTACATTTTTAACCTTTTGAATAGGGGTGGGTCACGTATCCATATAGAACAATATTCACCGAATATATATACACGTCCACAGATACGTGCACCATGCACGCCGATATAAAACTTACCTAAGGCAAGAGCGCGTTTCAAAGCTATTTCTTTACGTCGAATCGTAATTGGGTTCAACAGCTTCATACCATCTGGGCCGTACGCATACCTACGGCGTTGTTTTGGCGACCGTTGGTTATTATCCATTTCGAATGACTGCAGCAGCGAAATGAAGTAGACCGACCACCAATTTTGTCTGTGTACGTAAAATAAATGCTCTAATTACAGAAAGGACTGTTACAAGTAGTAACACAAATACTAATACCACTGACGGTTTAACAATACATATACGTGTCTATACTAGTATCAACAGACTTCGCGATAGGACTTCAGATAGAACCCGTTTTGAATACATATTCCAAAGCCATGTTAAACTTCGGATAGGGACGTTATTGCGTATGCGACCTTTTCAATATAGGTCCGATCGAATAACCTATTATAACCCCTTACACATGAATAGTTCATTAATTTCCACGACGTACTCACCGTTTGTCAAATTCTTCTTCTCAATAGCTGGACATTTCTGTATATCTCAGTAATCCATGCACTCGGTCGGTGCGGTCCGCCACGATATTTATCCAATAATTGATTTATTCACAATATACACACGCTTTCATTCACTATTATGTACTGCATAATACAATTGCACATGTGTCCGAGCTACAAATATATTTCACGCAAGAAACTATATACGTACAACCGATAATTATAATACGCTGATCACGCGATGCATCAAATACTACGCCACCATTTTGCGAGTCGATCTATATACGCTTTGCTGTCTGTCCGCCAGAGGCGTGGCGATGTAGGGCAACGTTACTCAAGTGCACCGTTATAATCGAGTAATTTGTGTTTATAATTATACAATTGTGAGCATGATATGTACACCGTAATTAAGTATATTCAAATTCTAATTTTGATATTTAATGGCACGAGTTAAGATACGTATGTCACTCATGGTTCATGGTGTTGAACTCCAAGCGAGAGTTTAATTGACTCTATACGTCTCAACTTCCGCCCGCACGGCGATCCTCCATCTTTCTGAACATGCTTTGCGGAGTGTTACATGCAGTGCGTGAATTAGTATCCGCCAAAAATATTGGTTATTCTTTGTCATCGAACTGAAATAATGTAATAGATATTTGCTCGTCGAGTTTCGGCCTGTAATAGATAACGTATTTATGTGTCATAGTTATATGCAGTGAATATTTTCATGGACGAAAACTACAAAATATCGTAATTAATATAAACGTGACTATATCGAATCATGGAATCTAATAAGGATCCACAAACTGCGGGTGAACGTAATATCAAGTACGCGTACGTGAAGTACACTCACCCGTGTACCAACAGCGGCGACAAGCATCCGGACAAGGAGACCATCGGCATTACACGCATCCAAAACTTTCGTTTGGATAAATTAGGTGCGAATCGGGCGTATCTCATAAGCTGTGGCAGAAAGGGTGACAACTACTGTCGTGCCACAATTTCGCTTGTTGGAGGTAAGTTTTAATTCATAGTATACTATCTCTATACGTATTCCAATGTAAATATATTTTTCATTCCCGTCAGGATTAAGGTTAGGAATTATTTCTAAGTATTTCAAAAGTAATTCGTGCTCGGTGTTCAATACGCGATTAATGTCGACATAACCTATGACTTGACGGATAGGATCCGGATAGATGTCGGATAGGCGAAAGAATTACGTATAGAAACACGATTAATGTCGACATAACCTATGACTTGACGGATAGGATCCGGATAGATGTCGGATAGGCGAAAGAATTACGTATAGAAACACGATTAATGTCGACATAACCTATGACTTGACGGATAGGATCCGGATACATGTCGGATAGCCGAAAGAATTACGTATGGAAACGCGGTTAATGTCGACATAACCTATGACTTGACGGATAGGATCCGGATAGATGTCGGATAGGCGAAAGAATTACGTATGGAAACGCGGTTAATGTCGACATAACCTATGATGTGACAGATAGGATTCTGATCCCAAATCCGTATGTATATACAGGTTACGCATATGAATCGAATACGACCCACACGTTGACGGAAGATTAATTTTTATCGGGATTTTTTGCGTCAGGATTCGGTACGACGTGAAATTCGAGGGGGAAATTACTCAAGATTATTTATTTATTATTATTATTATTATTATTATTATTATTATTATAAATGATTCAGAATAATTCAACTCAATTCAAGTAATTCGCGGTTAATTCAGTTAATTCTCATCAATTCAGGTAATTCACTGTTGATTCTCATGATTCTCATTAATTCAAGTGAATTACGAATCAATTCACGGACTATTGACACGTCAATTCGAAAAGTTACTTCTCCCTCGGGGAAATTAATTAAGTATCCGTCAACATCCATCCGTATGCCTATCCGTCTACCCAATCGTGAATCCGGTGAATTCGTTAATGCATCGCATGTGGCATATATAATACGTCATACCCATTGTTGCTCGTGTGCATGTATAAATTGCAATAGATGTATGTAACATAACGCGCGATCAATGACATCGTAATTACGATTTCGCAGTATCCTTAGTGGATATTCAGCGTCAGCTAGAGGCGAAGCGGGTTACTTTTCCGGTCACGAAGAATATCAAGAATGCCTCGGACACATCGTCTTCCAGCGAATTAGAGAATAAGGTATATATATATACATGCACTACATGTTAGCTGCCTTCCCATGATATTAACGCTCCTGGTGTGCTTACGTATACCGTGGTATGTTACTATATACACAGTATTATTTGTAGAAGAAGAAAAAACTGCCGCGTAATGCAGCCGCCGAATTAGAGACGCAGACTCTTGCGGAGAAAAAATTGGCACAAATTTTGAATAAGACCGGATTGAATACAGAGCAAAATCTAACTGGAAAGACGCAGAAGGGCTCGGGTGCAAAACCGAAGACGAATGACATAGAGGGTGAGGACAGCGGTGTTGGTAGCTCAGGGGGCACAGCTGACGATAGTGTACGTCTGAAACCACGTGTACCTGCTGCACCTAAAACGACCGCGAAAGACGGTGAAACGTCGTCGCAGAGTACATCGAATATTTCAAAAAAACCTCGTAAGACTACGACACATGAGGGCGCGAAATCGCTGAAGGGAAGTCGTAATTCGAAACATGCAACTGAGAAAGCTGAGTGTCATGATCACGCACTAAATGAAAATAAAAAGAGATCTTCAACTCAACCAACCGCCAAAGACGGTAAACCGTTGACGCAGAGTACATTGAATGCCACGGAAAAGCATTCTAAGACGACGTCACACGAGGGCGTGAAATCGCTTAAAGGAAATCGTAATTCGAAACCTGCGAGTGAGGATGTTGATTGTCATGATCGCGCACTGAAGGGCAATAAAAACAGACCTGCACCCAAATCTGAAAAAAAGTCACAAAGTGGAACACCAATAGCTGTTACCCTAAAGCCCACTGGACCGCTGAAAAGAAATTGTGTCAATAGTTCAAAAAATTTAATATCAAAAACCAAGGCGGATGATTCGACGTCATCAGGCGAGGTCGCTGGCAAATCTCGCCCGAAGACACCTACACCTCGAGCAACCTCCACACCCGTCAAAACGTCGTCGCAGTGTGGAATTACTACCGAAGAACGTGAAATGAAACGAGATGCTACTCATCCCCGCCCTAATGGAAATAACGATATCCCTGCGGAAGCCTCGACGTCCGACGAAGATTCCGACCGCAGCGCACCTTCATCAGAGAAAAACATACAAATGATAAACCAGCTATCCGACATGGACAGCGATGCCGAAACCCTGATTCTGCAGGACGGAACACCTATTAGATATATGGGTCCCTCGGGGAACAAGGCAGCATCACCGAATGACAACGAGCTCGATGCAAATTTAAACGAGGTTAGTGATTTATACAATTCGTGACGGAAACACCTATTTATCCCACAAAAAATTTCTAGAGAATATATATACGACACTATCTAAATTTAATATAGTTATCGTATTCGTACTGTATCCGAACCCATCGGAACGTTTAGGTTTTCGATAGGTCCAGTTACAATCTGCTTAGAACCGGATACATCTGGATAGGTTCAGATACAGTACGGATACAGAAAGCATATGACATTCGGATAGCGTCGTATATCTTCGTCTGACATATGTAAATCGTAGGGACAATAATAAACTCCTGACGAAGTTTACATAATATACATACTGCATTTTGTCATACAATGCGATGAAGGTTTTCAGAACGTGCTCGAAAATATTTTGTGCCTGTAGGTCATTGAAACACTTAGCGGCGGTGCCAATTATCACAGTGACAGTAGTGTCGACAATGATGGCGGAGGCGATTCAGGTACACAATCACGAGAAACGAAGTTAGCCATAGAGGTGAAGGAGCTGCGAATGGAAAATAGATTGCTAAGGGCCCTCAATTTTAAAATGCAGCGCAGAATGATTATCAATTCCCAACAGGTTGAAGGTATTTCATGGGCCATCCTAGAATACAGTATGATATTCATTATGCATGTGCGATAAAATATGTTCGACAAAATCGCAGCAACGATTAGTCACGTCGACATCGAGACTCGTCAGGACGTGAAGCAACGAATCTGCGGGGGCGAGGACCTTGCCGTCGGGTTCGAAAATAAAATCACAAAAATGGTGAGACATATTCAATATACTGTATGTATCCATGTATATCTAAGCCTGAAAATAGGTGTGACATACCGAGTGAGTTCGTGGAAGGTACCCATATGGACGCCTGAGTATATGCAACTGAGAAGACACTGATTGTTAGTGACCATTCACGCATTCTGCGAAATAATTGATGTCGTTTTAGTTGCATATTCTCAGGCGTCCATATGGGTACCTTCCACGAACTCACTCGGTATATGCCTCTACGTACATGGAAATTCTTCACGTTATACTATAAAAACACATTTGGCGTAATATAATCACTGCCAATGGGTTCACAAAGCAGGGTCAACATGTGACACTATTCGTCTTCACATTACAGATACACGCAGGCTACGGCTTTTGGATCAAGTCAAGTGATTACCACTGTCTTCGCCTGAAGCCTTCCATTGATCCGAAAAAATTCATGGGTAATATCGCACGGTACATTTTCACGGACGATGTCCTAAAACGGTCGTCCATCACTGGTAAAGTGAGCAACGCCCATAAATATAAAAACGGTGTTCGAGTCGCACCGAAACCAGCCCTCGATCCAAAGGGTCTTGATGCTGTAGCTGGTAGATATCAAAATTATAAGGTGCATGCTACTGTATAATTATGAGGCTATATTATGTATAATGAAGAGCGACACCCCTCCTAATCCTTTTGCATGTATTATCGGTTACAGCAATCACTCGTCACTGGATGCACAAGCACAGAGGAGCTGATGAGGAAGAAATTATACGCCAGCTGACCACAATGACAACGATGATCACAAGGAAAATCAGTGAACTCAATAGGGAACGAAAACCTAAGACGACAACGACGGTGCAGCCTTCGACTTCAGGATCCAAAGAGGTCGCGGTCAGGCCCGCGGAGGATGGAAATCAGAAGTCATCCGGCAATGATGGCGACACAGAAAACGATGAAAGCGACACAGAGAACGATGAAAGCAACACAGAGAACGATGAAAGCGACACAGAGAACGATGAAAGCGATTCAGATGATTCAGCTCCGAAACCGGAAGTTGACGAAGACGCGCAGCAAAATAACAAGACCAACGAAAAAAGCAAAGAGATTTCGGTAGAGAAACCAAACGAAGAACTCGATCTAGAGGAAAAACAACCGGAAGCGACCGATAATAGCCCGGATACTACATCAGTAGGAGGTAATAATGCAACGGATAAAGAGCCGCTGGCCGACACTGCAGATGAGTCACAGCTAACGGTACATACCGAAGGCATGATTGTTGATACATCATCAGAATTGCAGGAGGTCCGTGTGGCTCAAGCTCACGTGGATCCAGGTAAAAGAACCAAAGGATCAACGAACTCGTCCACAGAGGAGGATCAAGAAAAAACGATGCCCGAAGTGAAAAAGCGTAAGGTTAGCGATGGAGTACCAGATAAACGATAAAATCCAATCCCACGTATGTTGAGTAAATTATTATTTTATTATACGTACTTTTTTTGTTTTTCATAAAGAGAAATCTGCTGCGTATTCCTACACGAAATGTTTAATAAATGAATACGGTTGTAATTATATTTGTCAACGATTTTCCATTACCAGACTTATGTCGACATATCGAAACGGATACAAAAACGAAGAGGTTCACATGAGTGAAGATTGATTCCGGATAGGTTCAGATAGATTGAACGATGAAATAAAAACAATTCACACAAGCGATTACGACCGTACTCACCCATCCGAGATTTTGGCTAGGAATACATATATAAGTATAATAAGTTAATGAAAAGTTCCTACAAAAGTATCATGAAATGGCTGCAACGCTCTCAGTATAGTTGTGGTTAATGTTATATATACATATAAGGTTTGATAAAAAGTTCCTCCAAAAGTATTATAAAATGGCAACGAACTCAGTAAAGTTGTGGTTAATGTTGTATAATATATATATATATATATATATATATATATATATATATATATATAGATATATAAGGTTTGATAAAAAGTTTCTACAAAAATATTATATATGTATATTAGCTGTATCAGGTCTGAAGATTCCTACTCACAAGTATACGGACGTTGAACGTTTGATTTTGTTTAAACAGATATATATATATATATATATATATATATGATATTCTATCCGCATATAAATGTCATATACATATGTATATTATATTTTTTAATTACTTATTATTATTTTTTTTGTTTGGTGAATTAACCTTTTTTCAAGTTACATACGTAATGTATGAGCAAGACAACGATATAATTACAACTTGAATATTATACTTACTATATGTATATTATATTTTTTAATTACTTATTATTATTTTTTTTTTGTTTGGTGAATTAACCTTTTTTCAAGTTACATACGTTATGTATGAGCAATACAACGATATAATTACAACTTAAATATTATACTTACTATATTATACTGAAGAAAAAGTCCACGGTGTGCCAAATACTGTGGTTTATGACTTATTTTCCATATTATTTTGTGATAAACGCTTCAAATTTCATTATACTCACGAAGAACACGTTCACATACCGTTCATACTGATCATTGCAAACGCGATTGACAATGTTTCTATGCACTTTTGATATACGTTTGGCCAATAAAAATACTAATGAATAACAAGCTCAATGTGTCGCCTGTTATATTACTATAAATAATACCTTCTGGCCAGTGATATACTATACTGCATAATCTTGGTTCCGGTAGATTTCGTGTGTATAATCATTAATCATAGCGGAATCCACTCCGCCCAAACTCGGATACAACCGGATACGTAAAGTCATGTTCATCAATGCATTTTCCAGTCGCTAACTCGTTTGCTCCGCCCAAACTGAAAATCGGTGAAAATCGGTCTCTGCGCAGAAAATTTGACAACTCTGTGGGTATAAATGCATTAACAAATGTAACTGTATGTACATACCAGCTACGTGGAAGAACCAAGCGTGGGTGGACAATTCCGCATACGTACGTACGAAAACTGTTGCATGTTAGCAAATACACAGTGGATCGATTCCACATTCGAGCTGAGCTAACTGGAACGCACGTGTCCCGAATAGGAACAGATACGAACCGGTTACGAATGCGACCACGCATTTCGGAATATTTCCGTCTAGGTACGCATTAGACCCGGCTTCAATTTCAGGATACAGTGCGGATAGATTCCGCATTCGAGCAGGACGAATGGGAACCCACGTGTCCCGGATAGAAACGGATACGAACCGGTTACGAATGCGACCACGGATTTCGGAATATTTCCATATAGGTACGTATTAAACCCGGCTTCAATTTTCGGATACAGTGCCGATAGATTCCGCAATCGAGCAGGACCAACGGAAACGCACGATTTCCGGATAGAAACGTATGCAAACCGGTTACGGAAAATATGCCAATTGTCGAATCGATTTCGTATAGGCACGGACGAAAAGCAAGTACAAAAACACACGTTCCAGCCGATAGAGCCGCATAAAAGTAGATCGAGGCGACCATGCGTTCCCCGAATAGCTCTCATATAGGCTCGGATACAAATCGGTTACGGAAAATATGCCAATTGTCGAATCGATTTCGTATAGGCACGGATAAAAAGCAAGTACAAAAACACACGTTCCAGCCGATAGAACCGCATGAAAGTCGATCGAGGCGACCAAGCGGTCCCCGAATAGCTCTCATATAGGCTCGGATACAAACCGGTTACAGAAAATATGGCAATTGTCGAATCGATTTCGTATAAGCACGGATGAAAAGCAAGTACAAAAACACACGTTCCAGTAGATAGGGTCGTATACGATTTCGTATAGTTCCGATTCCTATCCGTAATTTTTAGCAGGGCAGAACGGTATCAACCGTGTAAATTGTATCCAGTGTTGTCGCCGTAAGAAAGACTAAGTGTTTGTCACGTGTATGCCTCTTCTTTTTTTTTCTGTTTCATCGTTAGAAATAAGTGTTTTCTGTTCACTAGTAATAATCTGATTTCATTATTATACGATATTCAATGTGTATCTCTTTTCTTTTTTTTTCTGTATCATCGTTAGAAATAAGTATTTTCTGTTCACCAGTAATAATCTGATTTCATTATTATACGATATTCAATTAGCGATATATCTCTCGTTTTCGTTAGATTTAAACCTATGTTGTCTGTATTTGAATTTATCTGCATGAATAAACACGAGCTGAAACCATAAACAAGTGTTCTTTTTTCATGAATCATAACCATGGTCACCTCCGAGTCCGCAGACTGTCCCGTCATAATCCCTCGCTTCGAAAGACGGTAACCCTTATACCTGTATCCCCTAGTAATAAACCGAAATATATATATATATATATATTTAGTGGAAGCGACGGATCCATACTGCCGAAGCAAAAATAACCATGGGACTATATCTATATATACCTGACCAAAGAAACGGACCCATACTGCCGAAGCAAAATAACCATGGGACTATATCTATATGGGGGTTTCCAGCTCATCTCGACCACCTTCCAGACCTGACCCCCTCGGATTTGAGTGAAACTTTTTTTTTGCTTCACTCAAGGTCCAAATTGGAACCTCCATTTTTTTCAGAATTTTTCGAGCCCCCGTCCCGGAGGCATCGATAGTGGAAATTTGCCATTTTATGGAATCCCAGAATTTTTGAACGATGATATCTCAGGATTGGAGAGTCATATCAATAAAAACAGGGTGGTCAGTAGATTTGTCTTGAATTCAACTTTTTGAAAAAAAATATTTCGCAATTTCGCGATACCGTCCCGGCTGCTAGAAACTCATTTGAAAGCGAAAAATGGATGTTTTGATGGTTTGGGCATTTTTTATCTTTTTCATTTTTTTTTCTAAAATTCTATGAAGAAAGACAAAATTTTGAAGCCCATAACGAAGATGGAGACTCCAATGGTTTGGAAGTTATGATTTTTTCAGTGTCTAAAAGTGTGCGAAACTGACAATTTCAAACGACAAATATCTCATCGATTGTTTTATTTCTTTTCAATTCATGGAGTACAGTTTTTTGAATGAGGGGTCAATTCTATTCGAATTCATCAAAAATTGGGGTACACGATAAGAAAAATGAATAGTCACGTAATTATATAGTGTTATGAAGAATGTATTTATTACTTAGTTAGTTCACTTAATGAGCCAGTGGAGAAGAAAAATCTTATATTTCAAGTGAATATATTCTGATTTAATTATAAAGTGATAAGAAGAATGTGTTTATTGATGAGTTAGTTCACTTAATGAGCCTGTGAACTTCGGGTGTCATTTACATCGGAGAGAAATCAGGATATATTCACTTGAAATATAAGATTTTTCTTCTCCACTGGCTCATTAAGTGAACTAACTAAGTAATAAATACATTCTTCATAACACTATATAATTACGTGACTATTCATTTTTCTTATCGTGTACCCCAATTTTTGATGAATTCGAATAGAATTGACCCCTCATTCAAAAAACTGTACTCCATGAATTGAAAAGAAATAAAACAATCGATGAGATATTTGTCGTTTGAAATTGTCAGTTTCGCACACTTTTAGAAACTGAAAAAATCATAACTTCCAAACCATTGGAGTCTCCATCTTCGTTATGGGCTTCAAAATTTTGTCTTTCTTCATAGAATTTTAGAAAAAAAAATGAAAAAGATAAAAAATGCCCAAACCATCAAAACATCCATTTTTCGTTTTCAAATGAGTTTCTAGCAGCCGGGACGGTATCGCGAAATTGCGAAATATTTTTTTTCAAAAAGTTGAATTCAAGACAAATCTATTGACCACCCTGTTTTTATTGATATAACTCTCCAATCCTGAGATATCATCGTTCAAAAATCCTGGGATTCCATGAAATGGCAAATTTCCACTATCGATGCCTCCGGGACGGGGGCTCGAAAAATTCTGAAAAAAATGGAGGTTCCAATTTGGACCTTGAGTGAAGCAAAAAAAAAGTTTCACTCAAATCCGAGGGGGTCAGGTCTGGAAGGTGGTCGAGATGAGCTGGAAACCCCCATATATACCTGACCAAAGAAACGGACCCATACTGCCAAAGCAAAGAGAAGCATGGGTCTCTATATCTATATATGGGGTATTCCAAAATATTTTGAACGGTCATTTACCCCGACCCCCATCGATTTCCAAATAAATTATTCTCAGGGTAACCCTAGACCCAGGTATAATTGCTGAATCATTTTAGAATTTTGCGATTTTTTTTTACAAGTTACGATTTTTTGAAAATCGCACTTTTCGGCAACAGCTCGTTTTTCATCCAATTCTAGTTGGCAACCAAGGTATCCCACGGAAGAGTGACTGGTGCACAACTGTCCAGTTTTTTGACGTACTTCGAAATGGAAATATTTGTAGATTTTTTCAGACACCGGAAGTGCCGAAATTCTCGTTTCAAAAATCAAAATCTCGGATTGCAAAAAGTCGCCGTGATCGATCTTTTTGAAATTTGTAGACAAAATTCGACATCGAAAGACGGAATTTTTAAGACCAGGCCGAAGTTGGGCCTACATCGGGTTTAGGAGGTATGGCTATTTTAATCACGCGAAAATTCATATTCCGGCGTTATTTTTGTTATTATTATTATGATGATTATTAAAATTATCAAAATTATTATTTTCGTTATCAATTCATAATGATAATGATAATAATAATAATAATAATAATAATAATAATAACAAAAATAATTAATCAATTATATACAAAAATAATTCATCAATAATAACAAATCAATTCATAATGATAATGATAATAATAATAATAATAATAATAATAATAATAATAACAAAAATAATAATTTTGATAATTTTAATAATCATCATAATAATAATAACAAAAATAACGCCGGAATATGAATTTTCGCGTGATTAAAATAGCCATACCTCCTAAACCCGATGTGGGCCCAACTTCGGCCTGGTCTTAAAAATTCCGTCTTTCGATGTCGAATTTTGTCTACAAATTTCAAAAAGATCGATCACGGCGACTTTTTGCAATCCGAGATTTTGATTTTTGAAACGAGAATTTCGGCACTTCCGGTGTCTGAAAAAATCTACAAATATTTCCATTTCGAAGTACGTCAAAAAACTGGACGGTTGTGCACCGGTCACTTTTCCGTGGGATACCTTGGTTGCCAACTAGAATTGGATGAAAAACGAGCTATTGCCGAAAAGTGTGATTTTCAAAAAATCGTAACTTCTAAAAAAAAAATCGCAAAATTCTAAAATAATTCAGCAATCATACCTGGGTCTAGGGTTACCCTGAGAATAATTTATTCGGAAATCGATGGGGGTCGGAGTAAATGACCGTTAAAAATATTTTGGAATACCCCATATATACCAGACCAGCGAATTAGAACTTAGACTAGAATCGACAGAGTTCACCTAGGTTAAAATATAAAAACTTACTTAGGGTTGAATCCATAGGTTGGTCTCCCGGCGGGGGGCCGTTTCATGGGGGGCAATAAAATAGGAGCCATACTCCACCCTATCTACTCATATATGAGCCCAGCGCCGGACGAAGACAATATTGCGCCCGGGGCTAACTATGCGTAATCTCCCCCCCCCCCCCCCCCCCGTCGATCACAATTTTCAAATAATACAATGCAGTCCACTAAAATATAACTCACATATTATATTTTATTAATAAAGAAAATAAACAGAACTCATTTCGAATTTACTAGCAAAAAAACTCTGAAAATCAGAGTCATCAACTTCCGAGACAAAAGTTATCGTACGGATTTTCGAATTCCACGAATCTGACCGTTAATTATTATAATTAAATAACAAAATAAGTTTTTAAAAAAGATTTCAGATATGAAAATACCATAGATTCCGAATGGCAGCTACTTTTGTAAATGAAAGGTTCGCGCGGCGGCTTCGATAATCAAAACTTCATTTCGATTTGCAGTCTGCGTGCCCGCAACCAAGTTGTTGCAATATGACTCTTTTGGAGGAATCGGATATGCATACGGCGCCCCCCTGCCTATCGCGCCCGGGGCCGGCGCCCCCTTCGCCCCCCCCCCCCCCCCCCCCCCCCCCTTTGTCCGGCGCTGTATGAGCCATTCCACGTCAGACCGGACAAAATAAATCAAAAATTGACCTCGATGTTACCGATTTCGCTCTAATTTTTTTTACGGGTTCTATGGAACAAATAAATTCATCAAACAATTTTTCGTTTTTTTTTTTGGCCCCTATTTTCCAAGTTACACGGGGGTGAAATTCAGCAAAAAGAGCCAAAAATCGAAAACATACTCCCCTTCAAACGGTCATATCTTTGATTGTATTCAACCTATAGACTTCGTCCAGGAACCATTTCAAAGCTGTTGAATGACACTATTTTTATATATTTATTTTATCCTGCGGTAACAAACAATTCTATTTGTTATAAACAAATATATTATTCAAACGTGATTTTCAAAGTGAGGGCCACGCGATAGAATTCTCAAAAAAATATGAGCGTATTCCTTGATCAATTCTCTATAAAATCGTTGAGTCAAAAGGATGGAGAAACGATGGAAACTAGGTGAAAACGATTTATTTATAAGCGACGGCGCGCGCTGCTACGGAAAAACCGTACCCGAGCCGGGTCTTTCAGCGGCGGCGCGCGCCGTCGCTTATGAATCAATCGTTTTCACATGGTTTCCATCGGTTCTTGATCCTTTTGACTCAACGATCTTGTAGAGAATTGATCAAGGAATACTCTCATATTTTTTCCAGAATTTTCACGCGTGGTTCTTGCCTTGAAAACCACGTTTGAATATTGTATTTGTTTATAACAAATCGAATTGTTCGTTGTCGTGAAATTTAATAAATATATAATAATAGTGTCATTCATTAGCTTCAAAATGGTTCTTGGAAGAAGTCTGTAGGATGAAAAAAACCAAAGATATGACCGTGTAATATGCCCACCGATGCTTCCTTGTGCTAGCCACACGTACCCGAGCCGGGTTTTACGGTGCAGCGCGCGCCGTCACTTATAAATAAATCGTTCTCACCTAGTTTCCATCGTTTCTCCATCCTTTTGACTCAACGATTTTGTAGAGAATTGATCAAGAAATACGCTCATATTTTTTTGAGAATTCTATCGCGTGGCCCTCACTTTGAAAATCACGTTTGAATAATATATTTGTTTATAACAAATAGAATTGTTTGTTACCGCAGGATAAAATAAATATATAAAAATAGTGTCATTCAACAGCTTTGATATGGTTCCTGGACGAAGTCTCTAGGTTGAATACAATCAAAGATATGACCGTTTGAAGGGGAGTATGTTTTCGATTTTTGGCTCTTTTTGCTGAATTTCACCCCCGTGTAACTTGGAAAATAGGGGCCAAAAAAAAAAAACGAAAAATTGTTCGATGAATTTATTTGTTCCATAGAACCCGTAAAAAAAATTAGAGCGAAATCGGTAACATCGAGGTCAGAAAGCTGTCCGGTTTGACGTGGAATTGCTCATATGAGATACGTGTCACAACATTGTTATTGGTATATAAACAACGGTCTTTGACGAAGGAAATTTACTTTTTTGGTTACTCAAGCTATTATATGGGAAATTCCAGCTCGTTTCGACCTGACTCTGACCCTTGACCTCTTGGATTCGGCCAGCGGTTCTTTACATGATTGTTCTCAATCTAAAAAGCACTCATTATTTATTTTGGATTTTTTCGCCACGTTTTAGGGTAAGGTTGCCAATATCGTACCACCGCCTAAATCGTACCGTTTCAGTTTGGTAATTTTTTGCCAGAGTATCTCCTCGATTTTTAAAATTGTATTGTTAAGAATGTTTGGAGAATTTTGAATACTGATGGTACCCATTTATACAATTCTCAGCATCGAGGAGATACTCTCGCAAAAAATTACCAAACTAAAACGGTACGATTTAGGTGGTAGTACGATATTGGCGACCTTACCCTAAATTTGCTACAATTTTTGAAAACGAGTATATTGACCGACACAATTTCAGAATCTGAAAAAGTTCTGAAAAGTCCTGTATCAGATATCAACGTTTTTAAGCTCAGAGCCGGAGTGAGAAGATCCTTCCTTCTCACTGTTTTCAACCTTTTTCCGAAAACAAACGTTAAAAAAAACTAGAAGCGGGATTTATGTTACTATGGATGGTTGCTGAAACATTTTAATCTGTCACACCAGATTATAGAAATTTTCTTCAGATTTTCCGCCAGAGATTTTTTAGTCATTTTTCATTTCGCCGGATTAAAAAAAAAAAAAGTTATTCTTCAAAAAATCTCAACATATTTTCAAAAATCTGGTGTGATACATGAAAGTGTTTCAGCAAGCATTCATTTTTTATCCAAGAATAACATCAAATTTCTAAAATTATCCCCGCGAAACACCGGTGCGCAGCAACCCCTGAAATTCCCCAGGGGGTGGTCAAGCACTCGAGCAACCCCGTAGTCGGTGCCTATGATTTGGGTATCCGACGGTTCTGTACAGTGGCGTTAGGGACATGACGCGGTTCCGGAATTTGCAACTGAATTTCTTATATCACTATACTTGACAGCAAAATAATTTGACTGTTTCTCAAATTCACAAGACCAGCTTAGTAAATCTATCGCATTTGTGTTAAATCGCTCGAGTAAATTCATGACTTTGATGAATTGCCGAAACTTAATGTGAAATTCATTGAGTCATTTTGTTAATTTACTAAACACCAGGTTGTATCAGAAATTTATCAAAAACGCATGTCAAGTTCGATAGTCGATGAAGAAGAAGATACATATTGCAATGCATTCTATGTGAACTCGAAGTCCAACCTTGAGTTTCACTATAAAGCTTGATGACATATAAAGCTATTGTATGATGTGTAGGCTCCGAACGAATAAAAAGACATTCGAACAACAATCAATAGGTAGTTTGGCGTAGTGGATAAGGCGTGCGACTAGTAATACGAGCGAATGCGAGCGGGCGTGGGTCCAAATCCCGGTTACGACCAAAATATTATTAGCGTTTTTAGCGAATTGAAAATGCGTTTCTTCAGTGTTCATCATATGCCAATGGTCATTTACGTGTTCAAACGCATAAGCTCTGGTGAAAACTAATTTTTTTTCACAATTTAGGACCTGCGCCAAAGCTAAACATAGTAGAAAGGAAAAATCGGATGTTAAATTTGATATGTACATGTTTAGTAAATTTAGTCCACCGTTATTTGGAATTCAATATGCATTGTCATGAAAATTGAGCTACATTCAAACATTAAAATCACAATTTATCATTTCAATAATGATATTCCGTTTTATTAAAATTACTGTACCGTTGTTGAATGATATTATCATAATAGTACAGCTAATATGCAAACCAGATTTCCAAAATTGCAGAAAATATGTATAGTAAATTTTACTATTCCGTCTCCGTAAAAAACTTCCTACACTTGTTTAGTAAATTTACAATCGAAATTTTTAACAGTCTGTGTTTAGTCCTCCGATCGCGAAAAACTACGCGTTCCACGATGGCTGCGTACCGCACCTCACGTAAGTCAGCATTCACTTGACTTGGATACATGATTTACTTGAAGAAAGTGAATAATTTCTTCAGAATACACTGAGAAAAAAATATAGTTATGGAAACTGTATTTTGACTATATACTTGGGTTAAATATGGCATCGACCCTACTTTTATAGTGACAGAAGCCCGCCAAAATATTTTGATCATTGCTGAAAATTATAGTAATGCTAACTAAACTAACTAACTACAGTACCGTCCATAAGTTCGGGATCACTTTCCAAATTTTCAATCGAGACAAAAAGTTGAATATCTCGGTCAAAAAAAATTGTAACCAAATGGCCTGAGTGGCATTCAAAAGTGAAAAAAACCGGCTTTATTTTTCTTCTATGTTAAATTTTCCAAAAAATTTTCCGCACTCGCTAGATGATGTTGAACATGACCGTTTTTTTGCGATTTTCATACTTTCATAAATTCACGTGTAATTTTCTGGGAAATAGATATAGAAACTTTTTTCCAATAGGACTTTGGAAGAGGAGATATTGAGCTGTAAGTCGTTTTTTTTTTTTTTTTGAATGCGATTTTTTTTCGTCAAGTTATTCAAATTTTCGTGCGGAAAATCGGTTTTCAGAAAATGCACGTAACTCGAGCACTATGGGGTTTTAGATAAAATGTCATGATATGAAAAATGTGTATGTAAATTTTTCACTCGATCAAATTTTTTTCGAATTTTTTTTTCGTTTTCGATTTTTTTTTTTTTTTTTGAATTCTTTTTTCTAATTTTTGGTACATGAAAAAATCCGAAATAAAATAAATAATTTATTTCTTCAGGAATTTCGAAATTTTTTGTATTTTTTCTAAAATTGTTTTTACTTTTCTATATTATATGAATAAATCCGAAATAAAGTTAACAATAATTTCTGCGATTCCTTTGTTATTATATCATGAGGAAATTCATTGTTTATTTTATTTCGGATTTTTTCATGTACCAAAAATTCGAAAATGAAATTCAAAAAAAAAAAAAAATCGAAAACAAAATTCGAAAAAAATTTGATCGAGTGAAGAATTAAAGAATACACATTTTTCATATCATGATATTTCATCTAAAACCCCATAGTGCTCGAGTTACGACGCATTTTCTGAAAAGCGATTTTCCGCACGAAAAGTTGAATAACTTGACGAAAAAAAATCGCGTTCAAAAAAAAAAAAAAAACTGACTTACAGCTCAATCTCTCCTCTTCCGAAGTACTATTGGAAAAAAGTTTCTATATTTATTTCCCAGAAAATTACACGCGAATTTATGTAAGTATGAAAATCGCAAAAAAACGGTGATGTTCAACATTATCTAGTGAGTGCGGAAAATTTTTTGGAAAATTTAACAATGAAGAGAAATGAAGCCGGTTCTTTCCACTTTTGAATGCCACCCAGGCCATTTGGTTACAATTTTTTTTGACCGAGATATTCAACTTTTTGCCTCGATCGAAAATTCGGAAAGTGATCCCGAACTTATGGACGGTACTGTATATTAACATAGTTGACGCAGCTATGTGGCTTTTACTATAATTGATGTGTATTAGTGACACTGTCTGAGGAAAAAATATAGTTGTGGTAACTATTTTTCAACTATAAAAAGTAGTATACCCTTGCAACTAAAAACAAGGTGAGCCTTACCAGATGACGTAAGTTGTACTGACCAATCCCAACGGTATGATCTACACTTGGGGTCATTAATTATGAGACGGCTAGTTTTCTGGACAAAACATTTATGTTGGCAACACAAAATAAACCCACAGCGCTACATAGTGGGCCGATCGTGAAGCTTAGTCAATCTCACTAAATATCACATAACTCGTGACAGTCCCGATAGCCAAAAAAGGAGAGGAAGAAATTATGACAGTCGAATCTCACCTCATACCTACACGGAGAGAAATTTCGAGCGAAAACAGCGTGTCGCTTCTCCATGCGTATATAGCCTGTGATTCCACGGCAGAAGCTGCTTGTCTCTCAAGCGCTTACCGCTTCGACCCCCACCACACAAAATTCGCTTGGAGGTTCATACTGATTCAGCGGGTAGGCCCAAGCAAAACAGGCATGGCTAAAGAGTTTTCGCTTGGGCTTCCATACTAAATTCGCTTGGGAATCAAGCGATTCCTGATGTTGATATACCACGCTAAAGTTGCTTGTAAGTCATGCAGATTCTCTTGTAGATGGCGCTCTAACAACGCACGGAACAGTAGTAGGGATGGGCGATGTTCAAAATAAAAATCGATTTTTGAATAATCGATGTTTGAAAAAAATCGATGTTTAAACATCGATGTTTGAAAAATAAATCGGAACATCGATTATTTATTTTTTGAGTTTTTTTTTGCGAATGGTATGATGCTTCATGAAAAATTCGTCAATTAAAAATTCGACACAATTCGTGCTAGTTAATATTGCGGAAATTTACTTTGAAAATTGAAGAAAATTGGTGAAACGGACGTTCTGCTATGACTTTATTCTCAGATTGTTCGTTGAGATTGGTCCGAAATTAACTAAATTTAAAAAATCCGTTTTCGCGCCTTTTCATCGATGTTCGGTGAAATACATCGAACATCGATTAATCGGGCCTCAAAAACATCGGTCGAAAATAATCGATTATTAAAAAAAAATAATCGACCTATTCGATTAATCGGTGAACATCGCCCATCCCTAAACAGTAGCATGCGTTTCTAGCGGGGAGGGCCACGCTGTTTTCGCTCGAAATTTCTCTCCGTGTACTAACCTAATAACGTATAGATTGACGTGTAAATCAGTTGGAAAATAATTGTAATTCATAACTTCCCCCTCGAAGAATACAAACGGGCGAAAGTTTATGTTTTCAATCTTTTGAAGTGATTACAGAAGAAATTGTAACCTGAAAATTTACGGTAAGTTGATTTGATAAAAATACAATTAAATTAGGAAATGCAAGTTACGCTGTGCCTGACAAACAAGATTCTTTGTTGATTTTGCGTGTGAAACCATGTCCAGGACTAGATTCTAGATCATTGAGGCGTAGTGTAACTATCGTGTAACTCATTAATACTTCTTGACTGATACAAGACATTTATCAAACATAGACTGAACCCTGCAAGAACCACCTGTCGAAACAGGCAAATAGAGGAAACATTCAGCTTCAGAAAAACGGAAGGAGTCAGCTTGTACTAATCCAGAGATGAAAGGAGCTGGTTTTGGTCAACTTGTAGTGGGGAATTTGAATGCGTTCTGCGGCGACTACTCGTCTTTCACATTCTAAACTTTGGCCATTCTTAGACTGAGACTTAAAATACTATCGGAGACGACTGCTTGCTTCTTATAATGTAAAATTCAGGACTTTAATAATTCTTTGGACGCTGACTTGGAATACCTACTACGACCACTACTCCTATATCACAGAATTACATTTCTAAAACTAACAATTCTTAGATTATTAAATTTTAGACTTTATCAATACCTACATCACCGACTTTAAATACTCGCTCAGGCCGCTTTTAGCCTACAATCATGTGATAACATAATGTGCTTTTTGAACAACCAATAGGGAGAAAAATATCGATAGAGTCAATTTCCGTTCCAAATTTGAAATCCATCCGTGAATCGGATCGGGAAATAAAGATGTTGTAAGAAAGTGTCTGAACCAGAGAATCTGGACAGTGAAAACTACGGAGCGGAGGACTTGGACACCGGAAAGTACGGTACGGAGGACCTGGACACCGAGAAACTATGGAGCCGAATACCTGCAGTGCCGAATTAACCAATAGGCCCACTAGTCCCAGGCCTAGGGCGCCAGAACTTGGGGGCGCCAGCGTGGGCGCGAGATTTTTTTTTCTTCATAATATTTGCAATGACTTCGTGATTCATTTTCTTGCGGTTAAATGTTTTTGGTCAAGTTTTACTATTCAGAGGCCTCTAATCTATACTCAGCCAAAATATTAACGGACCACCTAGATGTTTCTGAAAAGCGGTTGGTTTACGAATCGCTATAACGTAGGGAAAGAATATCACAAATTAATTTGAGTGGGTAGTTTTTTGAAGTTCGAATCATCATCTTCGAAATGGTTTGTAAAAATTTCACCTGCGATTACTTTTCACCTGTCTGTGCAGCTTTGAATAACGGGTTGCAAAATACACCAGAAATTCAAATTTTCCATCTTCGCTGTGGAAGTAAGAAAGAATCTCATGAAATTTTCAGCGAAGTGGTTTTGTAGCCTCAAACTTTCTCTTTCAAGAACCATTTTTCAATTTTTTTTTGCGAATTTTCGTAACAGAGTTATTGAATTTTGAGTAATGTCAGAGAAGTTAGGCGTTACTCAGGATGCACCACCTCGAGGTACAGTCTGCAAGCATCCCATGTGCATGTGTGCGTGTATCTCGCGCAAACAGTCACGGAAACATACACATGCACACGCACACATACACATGGGATGCTTGTATACTGTACCTCCGCGTGGTGCATCCTGGGTAGCGCCAAAATTGTCTGACATTAATCAAAATTCAATCACTCTGTTACGAAAATTCGCAAAAAAGTTCCAAAAATGGTTATGGAAAGAGTAGGTTTCAGGCTACAAAACCACCGAGCTAAAAATTACATGCGATTTTTCTGACCTCCACAGCGGAGTTTGAAAATTTGAATTTCTTATGCATTTTGCAACCCGTTATTGAAACCTGTACAGACAGATGAAAAGTAGTCGCAGATGAAATTTTGAGGAACCATGTTGAAGATGAAGATTCGATCTTCGAAAAACTACCCCCCTCAATTGATTTGTGATATTCTTTCACTAAGTTATAGCGATTCGTAAACCAACCGCTTTTCCGGTAAATCTAGGTGGTCCGTTAATTTTTTGGCTGATTGTAGTTAAAAAAATCGCGAAAAATTAGAAAGATTTACTTGACAGGGGTGGCGATACTTTTATGGGCCTAGGGCGCTTTTCAACCTCAATCCGGCGCTGAATACCTGGATACCGAAAACTATGAGCGGAGGACTTGGACACCGAAAACTATGTAGCGGATGACCCAATCATTAGGATGTTCATACATCAATAATGTTGAAATGATGATAACGTGATAGTTATGTCTATAATAGCTATAGCAGTACATTCGACCATGCACAAAATCTATCTCGAACGACAGCTGTTTGGCAATATGATAAATTCTGAAAACACTAGTAAGATCTGCAATGCTGTGTTAATGTACTTCATGATAAATTGAAGACGAGAAATTTTTTTTTTCAAATGAAATGATAATGATGATGATAATGATAATAATAATGATAATAATGATAATAATGATATTAATGATAATAATGATAATAATGATAAGAATGATAAAAATGATAATAATGATAATAATGATAATAATGATAATAATGATGATAATAATAATAATAATAATAATAATAATTTTCGGTAGATATCGTGGTTCCGAGACACATATTATTATATGTATCTATGTGCATGTATAAAATAATTAATATTTGTTGATAACTTTAGTATGCGTGATCGATTGTTGCTAAAAAACAATAGGGGTTGAGATTTCAGTGTCAAGAACACCTCCTCCAAATTGCAAGGTCATAAGTGCAACGGTTCGACAGATATTTTGGTCCCAAGAAGAACGTTCTGTGACGAAGAAGCAGAAAAATACGAAGAAGACGAAGAAGAAGATTGTGTTTTTCGATCAACTTCGACGGTCAATATCTCAGGAACCACACTGAGAGAAAAATATGGTTGATACAACCACAATTCTACCATAAAACCGGGTGTGTGGAGGTGACATCAATAAATTATAGTTAAAAATACCCACGGAATTATGATCCCACGAACTATAAATTATTGTCAAAAAATGACTTAATCAATATAGTTGTTTCAACTATGCGTAGAGTCCAACGAATTATAGTCGATATTACTATACCTATTAAGTAAATTCAACACTGAAAATAATCAAGTACACTCTGCAGATCATTTAGAGCTACCGAATTTGTGGGTCACGAGTACTTCCCATTATAGTCAATACAACAAAACGCAAAGAAAACTATATTTGATATAACTACTCAACTAGTTATCACAACTATATTTCATGGTGCGGGGTACGTATGGAAAAACCAATTCAAAGTGAAGAACAAAAATATATTTTTCCTAACTGAGTGCGCTAAATCCGATTTTGCGCACGCAAATGAGTGTGCAAAATAGTACTTTCCCGCACTAGTGCGCAAAATGAATACGATTGAAACGAGACATATTTTCTTTGTATCGTGTAACGTTAAATGAAAGAAAGAGAATTCAAGGTGTGGAGACACAGAACGGGTAAACGTAAATAAACACGATCGGCATTGTTACCGATATTTTGAAGCTAGTTAAGAAATGTACAGTAATGTTCATTAATGGGTTCGCGGTGGCTAACTGTTTTTTTCGGACTTTTTCGGATACAATCAATAAAATAATATTATATTATTTTTATAAGGGGTCATAATTAATATTATTCTAATTTCGGCTATCGGCACGTAGAATACGACTAGAATGGAGTCTCCTCTCCGTAAAAGTCCGAAAAAAAACAGTTAGCCATCGCGAACCCATTATTGAACATTACTGTACTATATCGTGATAATTTTGAGAATTGAATTCAAGGACAATGTGTACAAATATAGTGGTAATTATATTTGGAATAAAAGATGTATAAGAATTGAATTTTTTTTTTTTTTGATTCTATTTTTAACACGTGGATTACTCTTGTTGTTTCAAATGAAAATCAATTTTTTTGGTAGTCGGGGGGCTTCGCCCCCCGAACCCCCTACCGGGGCTTTGCCCCGGACCCGACCAGGGGCTACGCCCCTGGACCCCCGCGGAGTGTTAGTCTGCTCGATGGTTTTTTAAGACTCTATAGAAGTTACTAATGTCGTCGAATTTTGCGCAGCTCGTTAGGAAAAATAGTAAACGCAACACGTGCGCATAGGTGTCTCCCGCACTCGTCTCTTTTGTCGCCCGAGCGCAGCGAGCCCGACTCGTGCGGGATTCACCTATTTTGCGCACTAGTTACGTAATGTACTATTGTTAATAAATGTCAAAGGGGGAAGAGGGGGGTAATCATGATATCGTGGATTAGCAAGTGAGTGAAGAATCGAGCAGGCCTGGTGAAGTCGCGGTATCTGTTGAATTGAAGTTATTATCATTTAGTACCTGGAATCTGAAATTTACATCACAGTGAACATACATTTATATATACAGGGGGAGAAACATATATCAGTACTTACACATACACATCATATCACATCATTAATACAAGAGTGAGGCGGCGCTTAGATCTTTCGCGTCTATATATAACCCCAAAAAGCACCCCTGGTGCAAAAACCTTTCGCCAAGTACATTAATGTGGTGACTACCCCCAAAAAAATCCATCAACAAAAATTCCTCAACAAAATTGGTACTATAAAAATGTCTACTTACAAAAGGATTGAAATCAGATACAATTGCCAAGTACATGTCTTCTGTATAACAAAAGTTTACAACAGAAGAACAGAAAACTGAATAGTCTTGTATCGTTCACTCGCTACGCTCGCTCACTCGATCAGCTCTTTATAATTACAGGGGAAAAAATCAGAAAAAAAAAATTTAGTACGTGGTACTTGCGGGCCATTTATGATTAAGTAAAAGAATATTCATTTAGGTCTATGTATCATTTGTTTGATACATATTGCTATAATGGCCCGCCAAGTACCACTTCCTAAATTTTTTTTTTCTGATTTTTTCCCCTGTAATTATAAAGAGCTGATCGAGTGAGCGAGCGTAGCGAGTGAACGATACAAGACTATTCAGTTTTCTGTTCTTCTGTTGTAAACTTTTGTTATACAGAAGACATGTACTTGGCAATTGTATCTGATTTCAATCCTTTTGTAAGTAGACATTTTTATAGTACCAATTTTGTTGAGGAATTTTTGTTGATGGATTTTTTTGGGGGTAGTCACCACATTAATGTACTTGGCGAAAGGTTTTTGCACCAGGGGTGCTTTTTGGGGTCGATATCACCACTTTTTGTACAATTTTGCTTGACTACCTAATAATTGTGCTCGCTCGCTACGCTCGCTTGATTGGGTTTTTCTATATTCTCGCTCGCGAGGCTTGCTCAGTTGGCAGCATTCTGCCAATTGTTCCTATGAACATCCCAATGCATGTACGGTGATGCATTTTGTATCATCCGAATCCCTCAAAAAGCAGCTATGTTAAATGTAGTAGTATAATTTCAAATCAAATGAATGAAAATAATGTAATAATATACACGTTTCTGTGAGCCTTGAATTTCTGTGGACAGACGTAACATATGTTCTTTCATTAAGTTCTACGAATTGTTTCGTTAGAATCTGGTATAATTCTATATGCCTGAAACGTGTAGCCCTGCGCGCAGCCCTCCTCCTGTCTCATCTGGACCTGGGACCGGCAATGGCGGAGTTACTTGCACACAGGGTTATAGTTGCTGCTCATGATTAAATATATATAAATATGAGATATGTGTATTGCAATTCGTAGGTAGTTTTTTTTTTTTAAATGTAGCTAGTCCTCTGTGAAAAGAATACGTACGCGTCCCATACTCATAACGTCAACTTCAAATTCAGGTCTGAACAGATGGTATCAAAATATCTAGAATTGAGCCTATTCATGCAAGACTAGCTTAGAGCATAAGATGGAAGTTTATGAAGTCAAACACTCGCATTCTGCTCTCTTCATCTGACTCTTGCCGTTTCTCGTATCAAATCGCACCATCCAGATACTTTGCGACCCTAGCGTCTTCTCTCATCATCCTCTGGTCTTATACGGCGACCCGCTACAAAATTGAACGATCCATAAAAAAGGTTTTTTTTCCAATAATTACATCCATAAATGATTATACGCTGAGCCTACAATGAATAAATAAATATAAATGAGAATCTCTATCATCTGACAAAGAGGGGTCGATCGATCATTTCTTTAATAGCGAATGAGTATTTTCATTCCCACCATTTGTCGTGATAGCACTAATCTGAATTTGATTGAGCTTCTGAGCAGAGAATCTCAACTGATTGTAAAACATGGGTTAAAAAATTATCTCCACCGAAGGTCAAGGCATTACGCTGACGTCGAGTGTAGAATAAAGCCTATCGGAGTCCAACACACAACGTCGACTTACAGTCTCATTTGGACTAGAGGATACCAGGATAGAATATAGAACTCGTCGAAATCCAACCCATAACGTTGGCTCACAATTTGGGTCCGAGCAGACGAGCCTCTAGAGACGAGCCTAACATAAAGCTTGAAGTAGAATTCGTTGCAATCCAACGTTTCAACTCTGCTCTGTTGGTCTGGCTCATTGCCGTTCCTTATATCAAATCAAGCTATCCTGATATTTTTCAACTTTAACATTTTTTCTTGATTTTCTACTGTCAGACTTCCTCAGGCGGTGACTTGCTAGATGATTGAATCCCCAAAAAACCGTTTCCTCCGATAATTGCATTCATGAATGGAGATAAGCCAAATCTACAATGTATAAGTGAATAAAATTTAGAGGTAATAGTCAGTTAATATTCATCTAACATTCTTGTGTCATACAAGGTAAACCTAATCGTAAAATTATTCGTTCACAATTGTTATTCTATTTATCACCACGAATCTTACACGTCAGTCGATTCGCATAACCTCAAAAGCTCAAGATCGTAAGATTTAAGATAATTAACCTATCGAAACATTTCTGTTGGTGGGTATCACTTAAATGTACTTGGCGTAAGGTTTTCGCACCTGAGGGGCTTTTGGTGGGTATTCACTAGTTTATGTGTGTTCAAATTTTGTATTAAGCATTGCTCGTACTCTCTCTTATTTCCTTTATTTGTATTCAAAAACATGAATAATGACAACACGCGTCTGCTAGTATTGCAGACGGTTTCTGTCTTAGAGCATATATTTCTAAGGTTTCTGTCTGCGATACCAGCGCCATCTACCTCGTGACTCTCGTACTCACGCCACTCTATACAACTTTGGTAGGTTTCCCGTCTAGTGATTTTATATGGGAATGGTTTGAATGTCAATCTTGGTCTGACGACGACGAAAACGAATTTCGACTACATGTCCGAAAGGACGATAAGTCATAAAAGGATGAATTGAAAAAAAAACGACGAAAACGAAAAATTTTACGAGGAAACGGGGTATCAGAATTTGTAGTTAATCATATCTCAGCATCCCGGACACCGATTTAATCGATCTAGGACTGAAATGAAAGCTGTTCATGCCCACATCCTGGATTAAGTTAGTTTCAATTCGTGTATGTTGTGAGGTGAAAGAAAACGAAGATACTAGTTCGCGGTATAGGTTAGGGTAGTTGCCTCTCGGGTATATATATAGACTCGTTGAGTCTCGCGCTTGGAAAAATTTTTTTTTTAATGTACTTGGCGCGAGACTCTACCGGGTCTCTTGATATGGGTAGTTCCAAAATATTGCGTCTTTTGGTGTCTTTTAGAAAAAAAACAGTGAAAATAAAAAAATTTAAAAACTTGGAATGACCTTAGTTGTTTTTCAAACTGTGTTCGATACGGTGCGCTGAATTTTGATTATAAATTATTTTCAGAATTCCAGAAAATTCAGTTCAAACAGCCAAATCAAGAGACTCGGTAGAGTCTCGCGCCAAGTACATTAAAAAAAAATTTTTTCCAAGCGCGAGACTCAACGAGTCTATATACCCGAGAGGCAACTACCCTAACCTATACCGCGAACTAGTATCTTCGTTTTCTTTCACCTCACAACATACACGAATTGAAACTAACTTAATCCAGGATGTGGGCATGAACAGCTTTCATTTCAGTCCTAGATCGATTAAATCGGTGTCCGGGATGCTGAGATATGATTAACTACAAATTCTGATACCCCGTTTCCTCGTAAAATTTTTCGTTTTCGTCGTTTTTTTTTCAATTCATCCTTTTATGACTTATCGTCCTTTCGGACATGTAGTCGAAATTCGTTTTCGTCGTCGTCAGACCAAGATTGACATTCAAACCATTCCCATATAAAATCACTAGACGGGAAACCTACCAAAGTTGTATAGAGTGGCGTGAGTACGAGAGTCACGAGGTAGATGGCGCTGGTATCGCAGACAGAAACCTTAGAAATATATGCTCTAAGACAGAAACCGTCTGCAATACTAGCAGACGCGTGTTGTCATTATTCATGTTTTTGAATACAAATAAAGGAAATAAGAGAGAGTACGAGCAATGCTTAATACAAAATTTGAACACACATAAACTAGTGAATACCCACCAAAAGCCCCTCAGGTGCGAAAACCTTACGCCAAGTACATTTAAGTGATACCCACCAACAGAAATGTTTCGATAGGTTAATTATCTTAAATCTTACGATCTTGAGCTTTTGAGGTTATGCGAATCGACTGACGTGTAAGATTCGTGGTGATAAATAGAATAACAATTGTGAACGAATAATTTTACGATTAGGTTTACCTTGTATGACACAAGAATGTTAGATGAATATTAACTGACTATTACCTCTAAATTTTATTCACTTATACATTGTAGATTTGGCTTATCTCCATTCATGAATGCAATTATCGGAGGAAACGGTTTTTTGGGGATTCAATCATCTAGCAAGTCACCGCCTGAGGAAGTCTGACAGTAGAAAATCAAGAAAAAATGTTAAAGTTGAAAAATATCAGGATAGCTTGATTTGATATAAGGAACGGCAATGAGCCAGACCAACAGAGCAGAGTTGAAACGTTGGATTGCAACGAATTCTACTTCAAGCTTTATGTTAGGCTCGTCTCTAGAGGCTCGTCTGCTCGGACCCAAATTGTGAGCCAACGTTATGGGTTGGATTTCGACGAGTTCTATATTCTATCCTGGTATCCTCTAGTCCAAATGAGACTGTAAGTCGACGTTGTGTGTTGGACTCCGATAGGCTTTATTCTACACTCGACGTCAGCGTAATGCCTTGACCTTCGGTGGAGATAATTTTTTAACCCATGTTTTACAATCAGTTGAGATTCTCTGCTCAGAAGCTCAATCAAATTCAGATTAGTGCTATCACGACAAATGGTGGGAATGAAAATACTCATTCGCTATTAAAGAAATGATCGATCGACCCCTCTTTGTCAGATGATAGAGATTCTCATTTATATTTATTTATTCATTGTAGGCTCAGCGTATAATCATTTATGGATGTAATTATTGGAAAAAAAACCTTTTTTATGGATCGTTCAATTTTGTAGCGGGTCGCCGTATAAGACCAGAGGATGATGAGAGAAGACGCTAGGGTCGCAAAGTATCTGGATGGTGCGATTTGATACGAGAAACGGCAAGAGTCAGATGAAGAGAGCAGAATGCGAGTGTTTGACTTCATAAACTTCCATCTTATGCTCTAAGCTAGTCTTGCATGAATAGGCTCAATTCTAGATATTTTGATACCATCTGTTCAGACCTGAATTTGAAGTTGACGTTATGAGTATGGGACGCGTACGTATTCTTTTCACAGAGGACTAGCTACATTTAAAAAAAAAAAACTACCTACGAATTGCAATACACATATCTCATATTTATATATATTTAATCATGAGCAGCAACTATAACCCTGTGTGCAAGTAACTCCGCCATTGCCGGTCCCAGGTCCAGATGAGACAGGAGGAGGGCTGCGCGCAGGGCTACACGTTTCAGGCATATAGAATTATACCAGATTCTAACGAAACAATTCGTAGAACTTAATGAAAGAACATATGTTACGTCTGTCCACAGAAATTCAAGGCTCACAGAAACGTGTATATTATTACATTATTTTCATTCATTTGATTTGAAATTATACTACTACATTTAACATAGCTGCTTTTTGAGGGATTCGGATGATACAAAATGCATCACCGTACATGCATTGGGATGTTCATAGGAACAATTGGCAGAATGCTGCCAACTGAGCAAGCCTCGCGAGCGAGAATATAGAAAAACCCAATCAAGCGAGCGTAGCGAGCGAGCACAATTATTAGGTAGTCAAGCAAAATTGTACAAAAAGTGGTGATATCGACCCCAAAAAGCACCCCTGGTGCAAAAACCTTTCGCCAAGTACATTAATGTGGTGACTACCCCCAAAAAAATCCATCAACAAAAATTCCTCAACAAAATTGGTACTATAAAAATGTCTACTTACAAAAGGATTGAAATCAGATACAATTGCCAAGTACATGTCTTCTGTATAACAAAAGTTTACAACAGAAGAACAGAAAACTGAATAGTCTTGTATCGTTCACTCGCTACGCTCGCTCACTCGATCAGCTCTTTATAATTACAGGGGAAAAAATCAGAAAAAAAAAATTTAGGAAGTGGTACTTGGCGGGCCATTATAGCAATATGTATCAAACAAATGATACATAGACCTAAATGAATATTCTTTTACTTAATCATAAATGGCCCGCAAGTACCACGTACTAAATTTTTTTTTTCTGATTTCTAATTACAAAGATAATATTCAAATATCGAGTGTTCAAATTGACGGATAGATTCAAGTTTGAATAGTTAGACGAAAGCATAGTTTAGTTAGACGACGCCATCTCACCGAAATTAACACTAGATTAATCCAGTCCACTATACCCAGATAACAATTTGACGGCAAGTTGCTGGCATTGTGCCAGCATTTTCCAACATTTGAACGTAGCAATGAGGTGTAACCTCAATATCGGAACAGTATACAAGCATTGGATGCGTGAGCTCGCTTAAAGACAAAATGACGGCATTGAGCAAGCATCCGCAGAGCGCGAGTTTCTGCTTTGCACAGTAAATGCCAGCAAATCATGCTTTCACATTGATGCTGGCATAGCAGCAGCATTTAAACAGCATCAGAGGACAACAAGGATTGCAACTTGTGCTCGATCTGACCTGGTTATCTGGGATAGTATTTCAATATTCAATCGATAATTGGTGACCCACAACTAATGAGTGAACGTCTAGGTTGTTGATCGCGATAATTCCGGTAGCTAGCCTCTAGTTTTGTGTCATCTGCTTAGACCATATAGAATGGACTGGGCATTGGAGTGGTGGGGGTGCTGCGAGTAAGAAGACAAGGATAGCC
The DNA here is from genome assembly GCA_963992785.1 of Tenthredo livida. Classification (NCBI taxonomy): domain Eukaryota; kingdom Metazoa; phylum Arthropoda; class Insecta; order Hymenoptera; family Tenthredinidae; genus Tenthredo; species Tenthredo livida. The sequence goes on along the minus strand of OZ023072.1, from coordinate 14,828,226 downwards.
ATAGCGATATATACCGGGCGATTATGTGGAAATGAAAGGCTCCAAGCGCGCAGGCGCTGATTTATTCGAATATTTCGAGGGTCACCAATTTCAGACTCGCCACGAATATCCCTAGAGTCCGTCTGCTATTTGTTTCTGATTGTTGTCAAATACAAATGGCGGCAGACCGTTGCAGGAATAGGTTATGTTTGTGTGAATCTAGCAGACGACAGAACTAGGGATATTACTGAGAAGTTGGTGGAGTCGCTGGCGCTATTCTGCTGGCCAATGAGATTTAAGTAAATCAAAGTTCGCGCGCTTCGAGCCTTTCCTTTCCACATAATCTCCCGGTATATGCGCACGAATAAGCCTTGTTCATGCTAACTCTCGAAATCGAGTAGGCACTGAAATTAAGCTGAAAACTCATTACACATAGGGTTTAGCATACTAACGTGGCAACGCTGCTGTTCAATGTGGCAACGTTTACTCTGTGAACAGAGCACTTCGTCTCTCTCTTAACAACGGCGTAGTGTCTTCCGTCTCTTTCGCTTTACTCGGCAGCAGACCGTACAATGCTTCAGCATAGGCAATGCCCAGTCCATTCTATATGGTCTAATGTCATCTGGCGTCATCTGGCGTGAGTACTAGTTAACTAATCGCGACGCAACAACAGTAGTACCAGGTATAAAAATAAATAACCAAATATCTAGAGATTTCATGGCTACATAATTGGTACATTATTATTCCGATCCGCACCTGCGGGGTGCGGGGGATTCACCTTGACATGTCATTCGTATTTGAGCCGGCCGAAAGCCGAGTGGTATGAATACTAATCGACTGATTTGAGCATCGTAATAATTTCTGATATTCATAAATTTGTGAAACGTCAAATTCCAAAAATCAATCGCAATGGGTGGAAAATGGTCAGCCATGGATCCCATGCAGGTGGAAGTACCTGAAATAAAAGCTCTATTAGACAGAGATCCGTACTTGGCGCCGTACGAGAAGGAGATTAGGAAGAGGTTCTATGAACATTTTTAACTTTCAAATATCTATTCGATTTACTGAATGATTTTCTGTTTCTGAAACATCATTCTATTCCATGAATCATCTACTTTTATCCCTACATCATTAGGTTTACCGTTCTTCACGTGATGTACATTAATTTTCCTCATCTTTTAAGTTGCAAAAACTTTGACTTATAACGCTATTGATACCACCAACAAACATCGTTCTTAAACATTCTCGATCGGATCATGCGCACATATACATATTTTTTCTTCGCCGTAATTCGCTTCGATACATAAACACGTGGATTCGTCGTTAGGATTAACTTACTTCGGATGGGATTATATGAGGATTTCTTTAATACAGTATACTGATAAGATCACTATGAACGCGGGTGAATGATAAGTCCAAGATAAGAGATTGAACTATGATCATCTTTACAGACTCAATCGAACTAGAGTAAAAAACTTCAACGCAAATAATGTTCATAAAAAAACAAGAGAAGCATCAATTCGTTCCTATTTTTGAAATTATGAAAACAAAAGAGGTACTGAATTCGAGAATATGGATTCTCCTTTTTTTTCTGTCTGTAAAGAAAAATCGCCGGTTTACGGTCCAATATTACGTAACTGTATATTATTACATTACGTTAGATCAATTCTATGAGACTTGATTGTTATGTCCGGAAAATAATTTGAATATATTATTCATCGTCTCATTATAACATATGTTGAACGAAATAATGAAATCATTAACAGAGTTTCAATCATTCTTCTGTTCCATACATGAGGAGTTAATCGTATACCATATTTGTTTAACATTGAATAATCTGGATATAAATGTGTAATCTGACGTCAAGGTCAAAGGTTTTTTGATATGCATTTGTCATTGAATGATTATCGTTTTGTTAATTAGGATAAGTATTAAAAGTGGATATTTCAGAGTTGGAGAACGAGAATTGATGCAATAGTTTGAATGAAACGAGATTATGAAGAAATTATGAATTCACTATTAAATAAATAAAATCTCTTCTGCCTTCTTTTCTTATATCAGTATAAATTAAAAGCTCATTCTTTCAGGTATGCAATATTTAAAGATTATGTGGAAAAAATTGAGGGAGCTGAAAACAATTTGGAACAGTTTTCACTCGGTTATAAACATTTTGGAATTCACCTCAACCCGGATAATAGTGTGACTGCAAGGGAATGGGCTCCAGGGGCTAGAGAACTATTTTTAACAGGCGATTTTAGTAAGGAATATTTTCATGCTTTGGAAACATTCATCTCGTCTCATTACCAATACCCTCATGGGTTTAACTGGCTTTTATGATACTGTCGCATATGAAACACATTGTGACTGAGAAATAATTTAAAACAGTACCCAGTCCATGAACGTGGATTCAATCCCATTTTACGAGACTCTGAATTATTTTCATTAGTGGAAAGTTGTGAGCCCTCTGTTATTTGCAGATCCACTGGAACTGGGAACCCTTAAAGTACATATTAAAATCTCAACGTAATTGTTTTTCTATTAGGTGTTTACAAATTTTCTTCTTCACATTCTCAAACTTCATTAACTCGCCTAGATTGAGGTATGGATGAAAATAAATTCACAAGAAGAATTTCTAACAAGTCTTTGATATTTAGATGGTTGGGACCGTACTAGAACTCCGTATAAAAAGCTTGACTATGGTAAATGGGAGTTGAAACTGGATGCAAATGCTGATGGTTCTAGTCCCATACAGCATTTGTCTGAGGTCAAAGTTATAGTAAGAAACAACAACGGTGAATTGTTGGAAAGGCTGAGCCCTTGGGCATCGTACGTTGTTCAACCACCTAATCGTTCAGAAGGTACAACCTTCAAGCAAAGGATTTGGCATCCAACTCCTGACAAGGTACTACAAATGGGAACAAAAGAAAAACAAATAATTTACAAGTACAGATTAGTTACTTAGCTAATCTTAGGATTAGCGTCGAATCATGAAACAAAGAATAAAACTCAAAATGTTAAACATCTTGTTTGCGAATTTTTCCTAGCCAGTTAGATGATCAAAGTTCTACTCAGACTACTGGCTCTGTAATAGAATTCATTGCCGTTGAAGCGAGTATTTCGGGTGAAACTTTATTGTAAAGAAGATTTATTGTAAAGTCGACTTTCAAGAATATAATTTGAGCAGGTCATATACACCTTGAATAGGAGTATTTTTGAAGGACTGCATGTGTCCGAATATCATCTTAAACAACAGTTTCACTATCTAAAATCGAAGCACTGGTTGATCCAACACCTTGCATTAAGTGATTTCACTTTGACTGCGTCTAACTGTGAGACTCGATGACTCACAATTGCTAACTCTTGCTCGATTATGCTTTAAAAAATTAGCGAACTAGTGTAATAAAGCTGGTTGATTGAAGACCAATTCAGACTCATGCCAGTTCTTGAAAGATACCCCCGTTCGATGTGTATATGAATCAAGTAGGTTGGCTTGGAAAAAAAAAAAGTCAAAATTGTGGACTTTTGCAGATCTACAAGTTGAAATATCCCAAACCTAAGAGACCGGAGAGTCTAAGGATCTACGAATGCCATGTGGGAATTGCTACCCAGGAATTACGCGTTGGAACGTATCTTGAATTTGCCAAAAGCATTATACCAAGAATTGTTAAACAGGGGTACAACACTATCCAGCTAATGGCCATCATGGAACATGCTTATTACGCGAGTTTTGGATATCAGGTAACTAGAAGAAACCCAATTTAATCCATGTGTACCCAGGAGTAAACGATTTTCCTTAAACTTGCTGAAATGCTCTAAAACTAGAAGTTCTCAGAATTATTCTGTAAAAATGAAGGATTCAAAATCCTCACACACATCGCGTGTCCAATGGTATAAGGTCGTATGCGCCATTTTTAATGGAAACGCTCCAAAAACTTCTGCAACGCAGAAATACATCGATATTTCAGAAGAGTCGGAAATTTTTTTATACAAAAAAAAAATGGCGCTTACGACCTTATACCTACCATTAGTTTCGAATTTTTTTTTTTTTTTTAAATAAAAAAATTTCGGACTTTTCTCAATTATTGATGAATCTGCGTTTCAGAATTTTTTGGAGCATTTGCACCAAAAAAACATATTTTGGCGTATATAACCTTATACCGTTAGTTGACGAGATCTTTTCTCACAAATTTAGAGATGAGAGGGCGTAACCACCAGTACTTACGACCTTTTACCGTTAATTGAATAATTTTTCGAATCCGTCTTTTTCGGCGGAAATACGGGGAAAAAAAAAGATATGCCCTGTTACTTTACGTGGTAAAAGGTCGTATATTGGCGTATACGTCCTTATACCGTTGGACACGCGACATTGATTCAAGAACTTTGAAAAACTGTAAAATTTGAACTTTGCGAGAATAGAACCTTCTACCAAAAATCTGTAGGTATATGAAAAACTCTGAGCAAGTCTGCAGATTGGTATTTTTTTAAATTGAATCAAAATAATTCAGAGAAATTTCTTTGAAATAGGTACCCCAAACTTCAATTTCGATAACTTCATCGACATCGTAATTTTCTTTTGTAAGGTAACTTCATTCTTTGCTACTTCCTCGCGCTATGGAACGCCCGAAGAGCTCAAAGAATTAATAGATGAAGCTCACAAGCATGGATTAGTGGTTCTTTTGGATATCGTCCATTCTCATGCTTCAAAGAACACTTTGGATGGCTTAAACGAGTTCGACGGAACAGACTCGTGCTTTTTTCACTCAGGTTCTAGAGGCGAACATCCTCTCTGGGGTAGCCGTCTTTTCAATTACGCAGAATTTGAAGTCGTCAGATTTTTACTATCCAATTTACGCTGGTACGCAGAAGAGTTTGGATTCGATGGGTTCAGGTAAAGATTTTCTGCGATTCGTCAAACATATTCTCGAAGAATCTATTAATTCTTTGCTTAAATGATTATAAACAGATTCGACGGTGTCACGTCTATGCTGTATCACTCAAGAGGAATGGGAGAAGGGTTTAGCGGTCATTACGACGAGTACTATGGGTTAAACGTTGATGTAGAAGGAGTTGTTTATCTAATGATGGCTAATCACATGCTGCATGAACTTTATCCCAATATGATAACTATTGCGGAGGATGTTAGTGGAATGCCGGCTATTTGCAGGTACTTTGTTCGATCTCAATATTCAAGATGAAATTTTTAATATTTTCCAAGAACTAAGCGACTTTCATTTCCATTCTTATCGATATTTCTCTGAACAAAAACATAATATGATTCATTCCACGTCCAACCGGACAGTTTTTGACCTGGATGTTTCGAAATTTTAAAAATTATAGTGAAATCGGAAACGTCGAGGTGAAAAACTGCCCAGTCTGACGTGAAATGACTCATATACGCCTGTATTTTGATTACAATCCAGGCCAGTTGCAGAGGGTGGAGTAGGGTTTGATTATCGTTTGGGAATGGCGATTCCGGACAAATGGATTAAACTGTTGAAAGAGTCTAAAGACGAGGATTGGAAGATGGGAGAGATATGTTGGACGCTTAGTAATCGTCGTTGGATGGAAAAAACTGTGGCTTATTCAGAGTCCCACGATCAGGCGCTGGTCGGTGACAAGACAATCGCCTTTTGGTTGATGGACAAGGAGATGTATACGCACATGAGCGAGCATAGCCCTGAGAATAATCTTGTATCGCGTGGAATTGCTCTCCATAATCTTATCACTCTTATCACTCATGGTCTTGGCGGGGAAGCGTATCTTAATTTCATGGGTCGGTATTTGCATTGTATTAATGAAAGGAAGTAACAGTAATTCAGCTCAGTTTCCTCAGGTATTGAGTTCGATCATAAAAAAAACTGCTTCATGAAATGGATTGACTATCCTGACTCTCCGAAATTGAATAACAATTTGCGATCATGTTGTCTTATTTTTCATCAGGTAACGAATTTGGGCATCCAGAGTGGCTGGATTTCCCTCGTGCAGGAAATGGAGACAGTTATCACTACGCGAGGCGTCAGTGGAATCTTGTCGACGACCAAATACTTAAATATAAATTCATGAACAATTGGGACCGTGAAGTTAATCTTTTGGAAGAAAAATACGGCTGGCTGCACGCAAACCCTGTATGCATTGTTAAAAATTTGTTATTTCATTATGGCTGGACTAAACGAGGCTCTATGATCATTAGCAAATCACCAAAAGACCTTTACCAAATTCTAAAACAAAGTCGATTTTTTTCTACTCGATGAAAAAAGCTCAGAATTATTCCTGCAACGATCCAAAGTATCAAATAACTCATCTAAACGATTATTCACAGGCCTATGTGAGCTGGAAACACGAAGACGACAAAGTGGTAGTATTCGACAGAGCAGATGTTGTATTCGTATTCAATTTCCATCCAACAAAGTCTTTTCCCGATTACGCGATAGGCGTCAACGCTCCAGGAAGTTATAAGATAATATTGAGCAGTGACGACCCTCAATTTGGCGGAGAAAATCGAATTGATAAAAACGTAAAGCATTTTAGTAAGCCAGAACCATTTGCTGATAGACAACACAGATTGTACGCATATCTTCCATCTCGCACTGCGATACTTTTAACCAGAGGTAAGTAACTAGTTTTTTTATTTTCATTTGTCGTTAATTTCTGAACGAGAATAGACCTTGACTGTGAAAAATGTTCGATTTATGTTGGTAAAGATGATCACAACGTTGAACGTGTTCATTTTCGACGATACTTTAAAATCAAAAAATCGTTCAAGAGAATCGAATTATCTACAATGTAAATAATATGATTTTTAATTTTACCACAACGTGAAAATATCTTTATGGCAATTTATAATTTTCAGAATCGTGAACGGAGTGAAATGAACCGATGCTCGATGCTCAAAGTTTACTATTCCTCTTGCCGATGTTAAGATTATAGATCTGTTGTGCAGGTAGATCCAAGCAACAGACACTTTTTGGGCATATACAAATCAAATCAAAGGTGCCTTTTCATTCGACGCTTGACGCTAGAAAACTCGTTTCTTTTGTCATCACGTGACCTCAACATTTGACTCTATGAGGATCAACGCGCGTGTTATCTGTTATCACGTGACGTCATTGACGCTACCGTCATCAACCTAAAGAATAAAAAATGAAGTCACGTGATAATAGATGAAACGCGCGTTGAGCGTCATAGCGTCAAATGAAAAGGCACACGCTCACTATAAAGCGGCGCAAAGAGAGAATACATTTCACCATCGGTTGTAGGATTTTTCTTGTTTTTTATATTCTGTTGTTTAATGAAACTTGTTGATAAAGAATTTTTCTATAGAATAAAAACGAGCTGGATTTTTATGGCTCACATTTATCGTAATTCATGTATACTAATACTAGAATACATGTTACAGAAAAATAAATTTGTTGGAAAATAAATCGCTCGTTATGGATAAAATTTATTCACACCTCCCCGTTGCTGTTTTTATTATTATCTAGCTGATTGGAATTCTGTGCGATTTTCGATAGAGGTAGTAATTATGCAAATCGGTAAAAAAAATAATGTTAATAGGTATGTACAGTCAGCCAAAGAGATCCTGACGCACCGTCGGTAAGGTGATCGAGCAACCGTACGTACACGTTGAATACACGCTTGTTTTTAATTGTTTTCAAAACTCGAAATCAATTAAAAACAAACGTGTATTCAACGTGTACGTACGGTTGCTCGATCACCTTACCGACTGTGCGTCAGGATCTCTTTGGCTGACTGTACTTGCAGATACGTTGCATCAAATGTTTTCTACTTTATTTACATCATCAACAAACTACACATAGGTATGCTTCCCTCCCTTCCTTCCTTGCTTTTTTCCTTGACGCATACACACATTGTTATGTGTATTTTTTTTCATTTAGTTTGACGATTGAAAGTTAATAATGTGTACTTTTAAGTATATAAAACTGTCTAATTACATTATTATACTAAAAAACACTTCAGCAAATTATCATCATCATCAATGTAATATGTACACCCCGACTCTGAATTAGAGACGAACTTTTAAATAATCCATATAACTGCACTTTATTTACAGTAGTATACTTAATGTTACGTAATTGGTTTTCATAGCAGTGGGCGTGAAGTCCGATTTCACAACTTGTCCTGCTTAGATAAAATCGAATTTTACGCCAACTGCATCGAAAAATATCGTTCGCAATACGGGCGTAATACTTTATACCCTCGTGTGATTCCGTAATCACTCGTGCACGGCGATCACACGCGGATCTAAAATTTTACGCCCTTGATAAGAAATATAATATTATTGCACGATGCCTACGGTCTAGGGAGAAAACAAATCTGTAACATCCTAATAGTGCCGTTGCTGCTGCGGTGGATTTTATATATGGGGCATTCCGTACCAATTCGACCTTTCAGACCTAGTCCGCGATTTTTTTAATCATTCTTCTGACTCTTAAGAGCAATCAGAATTCTTGTCAGAATTTTTAAAGTAAATTTCAGCGCGACATGAGTTTATAAAATTTTCTTTCCCAACACCTCGACGGCCGTGATCGAAAAACTGGAAAAAATTCTCAAAAATTCTGTCAGAAATAAAAATTTCCGAATCAAAATTCATAATGTCTGGGCTGTTGCTTCGACCTGTTTTATTTTAGCTTTATTGGAAGAAAAAATTTGGAGAATCGAAGCGGAGATCGATACACCGTGGATTGCTGCTTTAATATTTCTAGCGATAGTCAAGGATTATTGGAAATTGTCCAGATATCTTTTCACTTTTTTCTGTTCAAAAAGCTAAAAAAAACAGGTTGAAGCAAAAGCCCAGACATTATGAATTTTGGTTGATAATTTTTTATTTCTGACAAAATTTTGGAGAATTTTTACAGATTTTTCGATCACGGTCATTGAGGTGTTTGAAAAAAAAAAAAACTTAAATGTATGACACGCTGGAATTTGAAAAAAAAAATCCGAAACAAGTTCTAATCGCTATTTAGAGTCGGAAGAATGATAGGGTCAGTCCCGAATGCCCCATATGTATGTAAGATTAATGACTAATAATTACACTTAAAAATATCTACATACTCTATATCTACAAAGGGATGCGGATGAGAATGAAGTTTTCATAGAAAGTTTGGAAAACAATAAAACCCATTATGTGGGGGGCATTCTTTTCTTTGTTGTAAGAAAGGAAGAAAGAAAGAAAACATGATAAAATACGATTTCTTCCGCTACGGAATCAAAAAATTCATCGAAGTAACATGATTGATTCATTATAAACGTTGCTACGGATACTTCATTCAATAGTTTAATACCATTTCAACTATTTAATATTCGGTATTTAATAAAGAAAGCAAGAAAAAGCCAAAAAAAGATATAGAAACAGTAGGGGGATTAATTTTTAACTTAAATATCTAATTAGAAGAAATACATTTATATGTATTGCAATATTTATTTCTGCTGATATATACCTATGTTTCCTTTTAATTTGATGTTATTCAAAGTTTTAACCATCCGTCAATAATTAATACACCTTCTTTGTTATTATGCTATAAAAAAATGGTATTAAATCTATTGCTGCGTTATAAACACGTATGAAAAGTCCAACTTCCGTTTTTTTCATCTTAAAATGTTATTAATCAATGCCAAACGGTCCTATTGTGACTCTGTCGTTGATTGACAATATTCATCTCAACGCCTGATTACCTAATTCATCAGTATGACATTCATTCCGAGCTTTTATCTTGTATACTTAGAAAAAACACAATGACGCGTTCATCTTATTGTTAGTTAATCAAATTCCCCGACTCATACATTCCATTGCGACAAAAAACATGAATGGAAATGCAAAGCACATTTAATTCAGTGGGCATATTCTGTTATTTCGAGTATATAAGATTCTGAGTGTAAAAAATATGTCGACATTGAGAAATTAGAATTTGAATAACCCACCAGTAACTAGAGCCAATTTCCTCAAACTAGTTTTCACGTCTCTTCATACTTTGGGAATGCTCGATCATCTGTGATACACCAAACACAGTTGTGAGTCATTCCACGTCAAACCAGACAGCTTTTTGACCTCAGCGTTTCCGATCTTGTTATAATTTTTTTCACGGGTTCTATAGAACTGGTTGAAAAAAAAAAGGCCAAATCGGAAACATCGAGGCATCATTGCTTGATTTATTTTTTGTCCTGTTTGACGGGGAACGACTCATACATCATTCTACCATAGTTTAGCTGAGTAAATAATCTGCTGATTTTTATTTACCTAGTTTTCGCTATTTGTTATTCAGAGGTATCGTATGTCGATGATTAGTATTAGAAAACGAGTGTATAGGTCAGACGCCATTAGATGTTGGTATATTGCTCGTCGGTGATCGTAGTAAGTCGTGATACTGAAGAAGTGCTTCTCGCAGAGAGCGTGAAACTTGGCCAGATGCTGTAGCTACTGTGCATTCGACCAGATATGGATACAAGCCTATCAACTGCTCCCAAACCGATCTTTCAACTGAAAATAAATGGATAATGATTATGATTAGTTTTATAAAAATTTTCGACTTCTTCTTCTAATCCAATCATTAATAATCGCTACATCACCTTTGTTGGGTGGAGCTTTTTTCAGAGAGACAACAAGGGTTGCTACAGCTTTCAATACAAACGAAATCTCCGACAATCTGTACCTAGAAAATGGATTCATAATCAACACTTATAAAACCTGTTGTACACCATTCGCAACTTGTTTAGTAATCCTAACATTGATTTTCTCTAACAGAATCCAGAACTAATTGATGATTTAAAAATTGAGAGAAACGCGACAAGCTGACTTATACTCGAAAAGTTTGCACTCATTTCTAAAAAAGATGTTGATCACTTATATCTTATGATATTCGGCTTATATACAGTACCGTTCATAAGTTCGGGATCACCTTCCGAATTCTCGATCGAGATAGAAAGTTGTATATCTCGGTAAAAAAAAATCGTAACTAAATAGTCCAGTAGAGCGATTCTGTAACTCGTTAGCGAGAATTATCGCTATCGTTAGCTAACAGAACAATATCAGCGACCAATCAAGTTTCAGGAAAGACAAATTTACCCAATAGAAAACAAGACAAAACAAGCCGATACGATCATTTCGTTAACGAAAAGTTACAGAATCGGGGTACAGGTGGCATTCGAAAGTGGAAAGAGCCAGCTTTATTCTGCTTCTTTTTTCAATTTTCCACGATATTTTCCGCACTCACTAGATAATGTTAAACCCGACCGTTTTTTGTTTTTTCGATTTTCATACTTTCGAAAAGTCGCGTGTAATTCCTTTGGAAATGGCAATGGACATTTTTTCTTTGGAGGACTTGAAAGTGTCAAGATTGAGCTGTAAGTTGGTTTTTTGGAAACACATCTGCGATTTTTTCTCACCTCATCCAACTTTTTGTGCGAAAAATCAGTTTTTAGAAAATGCGTCGTAACTCGAGCGCTGTAGGGGTTTAGCAAAAAAAGGTCGTGATATGGAACATTTGTATTTTTGAATTTTTCATTCGTTCATATTTTGTTGGAATGTTTTTTTTTTTTTTTTTTTTTTTTTTTTAATTATTTTTTGTCTCCATATTACATGAATAAATCCTGTGATTATTTTGTTGTTATATCATGCAGAAATTTATTGTTAATTTTATTTCGAATTTGTTCATGTGAATAAAATTCAAAAAAAATTCAAAAAAAGATTCAAAAAAAATTTGAACAAGATTCTACAAGGTTTTAAATAATTTTTCAATGATACAACGAGGTTTCAAAGAAGAACGAATAAATATTTTGAAATTTCTTAGCTAAAATCTCTGGAAATTATTGGAAATTTTTAAAATCTTCTCGAGATCTCTAAAATCCTTGAAATATAATAAAATCTTCTTAAAGCTCTTTAATAACTTGTAATTTCTTTCGAAATCTGCCAAGTATTTCGAAATCTAGTGTACGGTAAGTGAAATTGACGAGTGATCAACCCAGGGGTTCAAGAACAATTTTTTGATACTATGAAAAGAAGACGGTATGAAAATGAAACTTAACGCAGAAAAAACAGGCCTACATTACCTTGGCAAGGGGCATTTTCCGCTTCGTCTCTCGTCTTCTATGTAACGACGTAGTACTTCCTGAAACCTGTGAAGTAAAGCAGTAACAGCGAGCCGTCCAGCAACTCCGCCTTCGTCCAATTCTGACCCATCGCACTTCGCCATATCAAATTCGTTGTTCAATCCATCGAGCAAAGAGAATTGTAGAAGAGTCTCAAAACAAGTCTTAGCAAATTCCTCTCTCAACTTAGTCTCGTTGCTGTTTTCTGTAGATAGAATAAAACAGAGTCGACGAGTTTTAGCACATAGAAAAATAGAAATAATAAATCCATCCATTCGATGAAAAATTAATTTTCAAAACGCGGTGCGCAAAATTCGACTTCTCGTCCCTATTTTGCCTGTGCGAAGTGCCCGTCTCTCGCACTGGTGCACAAAGGGCATGACAATTCGAATTTTTGGCACTGTTTCAAAAAATAGTATGAGCAAGTCGTGCGCATTGGTTTCACGCTCGTGCCAGAATCTCGAACTTTACACCCTAGTTGCACAATGTACTATTCTTTACCGATATTGGTAGTAGTCGCGGAGTGAATGGATCCTTTGTTGAGCAGCATGACTACTCTGAGAATGAATTGATGAGGCACGTGTTGTGAGTGCGGGAGTACTTCGTCCCTCAGTAATTCCATGACTTGACAATCTACTGCTTCGTCGGCCTGCACTTCTTCGGCCCCTCGTTCAGTCGTTATTACGCTGTTTAATTCAATTATTGAACTTTCATTCCCTTTCATAATAAAGAGAGTGCTCAGATTTGCAAACATCATCAAAGGATGTACGTTACCTCTTAGGGAATAGGAAATCGTCCAAAGTATCGGCCAGTTCTGTCCACATGGTGGAGAACTGTTCTGGATAAGATCTAGCGAGAGGTAAGCCCGTGTGCAGAACAGCCAAAAGGCTTGTAACGGCAAGTTTCCATGTCGTAGGTGATGGGCAAGTATATTTCATGGATAAAGGAACGTGTAAAGCTTCTATAATGTGCTTTAGCGCTTGTCCTTCTATAACTGCAGATTCGTGCGCAGTCTTTTGATAAAGACTAACAACCATCGACAAAGCCTTTTCCCCAAAAGGAACGTAGTTCATTGTGACCCAGTCAGCCTTTGAAATAGAATTATACAATTTGAAAACAGATCTAGTCGAAGAATAAGATTTCATGAAATCTTAGGAGGGACCGAGGAGACTTACCGACACTCCTCTGACCTGGGATATATGTTTGGTCGGTATTTTTCCATAGGTTGGTGCTTGGCAAGCTAGTTTGGAAAAACTTAACAACTGCAAGAATATCGAGCCGATCATTGTCCTAAGATTATCTGTTCCGTTAAGAACTTCCTGTAAACAGAATGGGATAATGGTAACTTTAGTGTGTGTAAAGTGCTCGTTCCTCGCACTAGTGCGCAAATTGATGGAAAACATTAGCTTGGTAGACGGTTGACAAAGAATGCCCCATATATTGAATCGGGCAAAAACCTTTTGCAGAAGTTCCATCGAGTGAAGAACGCCGTCTTGTAATTGTGTCAGTACAACGTCCGGCAGTGTAGGTAATATGTAAGGAGTTGATTCTCCATGTACAGGGACTGCGACTGTATTTTTTAATACGATACATAATTTTTGGAGATCGGTACCGGTGAACCTGAGGGTAGAACGAGTTATCGCTTAGTCTAGTTGGTTGGAAATTTTATCAAAAGGCATTGTATCAATGAAGAATAGGCTCCGTACTTATTTCTAATGTGGTGGAATACTGCGGGGAAAATGTGAACGAGAGCTGTTAAAAACGCTTGCGAAGGGACGTAAGGCTCCGTGTCTCCTTCTCGCGGCGGACTAGTACTTTCCATACCAATTCCAAGCCATACTCGCCACGCAACTAGCCACAAAGCTTCAGAGTCACCGGAGCGACTGGCCTCGTCGCTATCTCCACCTTTTTGTAGGTAGAGTATTTCTTGGAAAGATTTTAGAGCTGCTAAAGAAACCTGGTAATTAGATAATATAAAAATTATTTTTAAAAAAATCGTGGAAAATTGCGTAGATGATATTCGACCGATGGCTCAACTGCTTACTTCATTATTTTTACTCAGTGCTGAATTTTCTATAAATTCCAAGAGCAGAGACCACGCCCGAGGAAAATCTCCCAACAATTGTAATAGCTGCCTCTTTGTATTGAACACTCGGGCTACTCCGCTCAGCGTTAATACCTGAAAGTATTTAAAAATTAGTTAGCATCTTAGCGTTATGATCAAAGACAGAATCGATATTTTGGGGTCGGTTCGAAGTTCCGAATCTTCGAACGGTTAAATTTCCGATTTTTAATGCAACGAACTCACAGTTTTCAGAAAGGGTATTTCACCGAAAGTCTATGTAACCGATTTAAAAAATTCCGAATCACAGCACACCGAAGGTTCAAAATTCCGAAAGGTCAAGATTCCGAAAGCTGAATATCCGAAAGGCCAAAACTTCGAAACTATTGAACATCAAGCCGTCGCGCGTCGTTTAATCGACACGTTAAGAACATGTTCGATCTTTCGGAATTTCAAACTTTCGGAATTCTGGACTTTCGGAACATCGGACTGTCGGAGCCTCGAGCTATCTGCACTTAGACCATTCGAAATTTTAATTTTCTAAACCTTAGTCTTTCTGGAAATTTCGAAATCGTTTATAATAAATTCGGAATTTTTACCTTTCGGAGCTTTGAAGATTCGGAACTCTGAACCGACCCCGATATTTTATCTACAAACTTACCTGAGTTTCGGCCCATTGTTTTTGAGCGGTATTTCGGCTGTGATGAATGAGAATGTTTCCACTGGTATCAACTTTCTCGCTACTAGCAGAGCTGGACAAACTTCTAACTTTGTCTAAAAGAGGGAACAAGACTTGCCAAAGGACCGCTTGCCACGTTGGTTGATGAAGCAAACCACCGTGGGCAGATATTGTAGAGAATAATGTCTGGCTTGCTGATTTTCTCACCGCAGGACGCGAATCGACGCACAAATCACCTGAGAATTGAATAGTTTATAACACCGCCTGTCCCCCCCCCCCCCCCCCCCCCTTCGGACAATATTTGGGGCAGTACACACGATTCGACCTAGGTCTGACCCTCGGCCTCTTGGGTTCGGTCCCTAATTTTGCATACGGTTGTTTTATCTTGCGAAGGCGTACTAAATTTTGTCCATTTGAAGAAATTTAGTCAGAAAAATTTGAGTGAGCCTTTGAAAGATAGAACAAACGTATGAAAAATTACGGACCGAATCCGAGGGGTCGAGGGTCAGACCCAGGCCGGACCGTCGTGAAATGCTCCAGTTGCAAATGAATACTGATTTACCTAATCTCGCGTAAAGGCACATCCAGAGTTTATCGAACGGTGGCATATTGGTGGTGCCTGGAAAGTCTGGAAATACGGATGTGGCATCACCTTGCAAAGAACTGCAGAGTTTTTCCTGATTCTGGTAGAAATAGTCGCTGATGTTCCACTGGAGTGAATATTTAGTTGTTAAAAACTTCGAGTTTTATTAGAACTTGATAAATGAACAAATTTGAATTGTTTATTTTTACCATAAGTCCAACTGCGGTAAGCGAAATGTTCAGTTCCTGAGTTTGGGAACCAAATTTAGCTGCTGTGTCGACGCACAGAGGTAGACACCGCCATGGCATTACTGGCAAAAAATCCGTCACCACCAATTGGAGACATTGAAAAGCTATACGAACCAAAGCTTCTCTGTTGATCGTATGCAAGAAAAAAAAAAGAAAATAACTCAATATCAAGTTATTCAAGCAGATTTTTAAGGGACTTAAATTTTATTGTCAATCTTATTTGAAGTTTTGAATTTCCAAGCTTCAGCTGAGTTCTTCCAATAATAAATGTGAACAAGGGGTGTTTGAAGTTAGAGGAGAATTTAAGATGGCGAGACCCCAAGTCTGGCTAATAATTGATGAAATCACGCAAACATATGCAACATTATCATTTTTCATACGTTTATCATTCATTTTATCATTTTTCATACGTTTATCATTCATTTTATCATTTTTCATACGTTTATACTAATCTTCTTCTCATTTTGTAATAACTAGGCCCAATACAGTTATCAGCGCAACTGAAGTTACGGAATAGTCTCACATTGATGTGTTGTATGCAATGTATCCAAACTTTGTGTAATTTCTTTGTGTAATGCCCCATATCTACTCTAAAATTTCATCAGTTAGTTTTAAAAGGGAGCAAACTTACCCGTGATGATTTGAAACGGCTCCTATGATACCGAGAACCAAAGGCCACCCATGGGAAAGTGTTTCTCCTGCACCGTGAAGAACTTGTAGAACACATTCCAACTGACGCTGGCGTACATCTCCATGGCGCACTGATGATAATTCGGACAACGGGCCGAGTAACAAGGTTTGTAATTTCTGTGGTGAAAAAAATGATAATCAAAGTTATTAAAGATCAGTATCCAACCTTGTATACCTTGGGAGTTCAATGCAAAATTGAGTTATTTGGTGTCGAGAAAAAGGGAGAAGATTTTGTTTATGACTAAACGGAATCGGCACTGATGATATCGATTGATACCTGATTGTCGCGAAGCGGCTGAGGATATTTATGCTGAAGAGCAGCTTTGACAAGGTAAGTTATAGCCTCGACTCCCCATTCCCGCATCCTGATGTGAGGATGTTGACATACTTCCAAGAGATGATTAGTTAACGGCCTCCAGAGTACCTCGACACGTGGTAAATTGACGAGTCCAGTTTCCAAGAGTTTGGCTACAGCAAATAACGACGGCTCCTAAAATAGAAAATTGTTGATTTTTCTTTCTCACCAATATCAAGTACCTAAAAACTATGGAAAAACCTTTGAATAGAATAGAAACATAAGCCCAAGGGAAACCTCGTTTTCCATTCAACATTTCTAAAGAGCTCTTATTATTTTACGGCCAGTTTCAAATAATATGAAGACCTTATGCAACCAGATTGAACAGGATTCGATAGGTTTTAACATGATTTCAAAAGTTCCATCATATTTTGTTAGAATTTTGTAAGATTTCAAGATGAAAACACAGAATTTCATTGATTCAAAAGACCGAATTCTCAATTTCCTATTGTTTATTTCATTGAAGGATTCCGGTTAAATTGAATAAGAACCCTAATCATGTGAAGACCTGTAGTTCAAGTAAACCGCCCCTGGCTACCACCGAATACTGCATCACAAATTCTATAACTAAATGCTCAATGGATTTTACCCTGTTTGAATAAGCCAACTCCATAGCTTCGTGGCTCAATTTACACAGAGCATCAATGAGATGATGTAAAGCTACGTCATCCAAATACTGGCTGCTCTCAAAAAGTCTGCTCAGCATGGCGCTAAGAACAGGTAAATCCGCCATTACCGCAGTAGTTATCACCGCGTTTGAGTCGGCGGTTGTTCTACCAGCCTTTAAAGACCCTCCTGTCGAAGGTTTGAGACCCAAGATCCACACCAGGTGTTGTAAAGTTGTTAAAACTAGATGCCAGGCGCTTCCCAATATACTGCCGTGACAGTGAGCTAACGAAAGCAGCGCCCGCATGCATTGCAGATTTTTAGCAGTCAACATTACGGGTCCCTGCTGTGCTCCTACAAAGATAACGTGCCTTTGGTGGTACTTCTTCCTCGGTTGGAGACAAAAAATTGCAATCGAAAGTCACAGAGTCTGGGAAACAGCATTGAAATATGTTGTTTCTTTTTTTTTTTCGTAGAAGCTTTGAATGCTAGTCATGAAAAAAAAACGACACAGATTACAGAAAAAAAGAAAATGCCTCATCTTTGGACTTGATCAAGATATTTAATCTGTGTTTCTTAATTCTAATGGGGTTCTTCGTTATCTATTTCAATCTATTCTGACGCTCACACAGATACTTCTCGCGAGCTTTGTGGCGTAATGGGTTAATATTGAGTTTATCGAAAAAAGTTTCGAACAAAAGTTGTGCGTCATATCGTCCTCTTCAAAATGAATCCTATAAATAAATCAGGTATTATTGTTATGTGAAAAGAACAAAATTTCAGATAGATCGTGAAACTTCATATTGAAACCTTCTTATGTAATGACTAATGAGTATGAAAAATTGTTATCTCAAAATATGATGCCCGACTGATCGAAATTCCTAATTCAGATTCAGCAGTGATGTTCTAAATTTTCGATTTCAGCAAATTCTCAATTTCTTGCAGGTATTATTCGATCTAAGTCTTCTATTGAATGTATATCTACGATGAATGAAATAATGAAAAATTGAGGGCCAAAATTCCCGAAGTTTAATTCGGTAAATAAATGTAATTTTTGGAACCAGTTACTTTTTTTTTTTGTAACTCCGATAAAGATCGATGAAATAATTAGAAATTTGGCACAGTTGTTGCCTATACTGTTAGGGAGAGACCCTGAGAATGACAAATTTTTATATTCATTAATCGTTATAATTCTGGATGATTTCTGCTGATTTTCGATTATTTCATGGTGATTTCGAAGAATCTTCCGAAATATTTGGCTAGCTGACCGATCGGCCGTAACGCATCGATGAGCTCATGGGGCGGGGTATAAGGTGTGAAGGGCCTGCCCAACAGCGTAGGCGCTAGACCGCATATGAGCCTAAATTTCGACCCCACAAGTACTTTATTGCCCAACTGTACATTCCAACTGGACTATGATACTTTCTTTGAAAGACATATTTCATCGCGGTCGGATTTTCTGATTTTGAACAGAACTGGCTGCCTCATATGGAGTGTAATCAGTCTTGGAAACATTTTCTAATTACACATGGATGCAAGCGAGTTTCGATCGGCTTCCTCAATTAGAAATCTCAAAATCTTTACGAACCGATTGGCAACGATGCTGTAGGCAGCGGAGTACCAACAGCAACAACTTGCTGCCGGTAATCAGGCTCTCCGATATTAGCCGGATTGTATTGTACAGGATCTTGAGGTCTGGCGCTCGGCATTCCGTGGGGAGCGCTATACAATACAGTTAATGCATAATGGGGCGGCAAAGAAGCTTTACAGATTGCCGTGATGAAAGCATCTCTTGGTGTGTGTAGATCTAGCAGTCCGCAAAGCGAAGCGAATGTTTGTATGGCTTTCAGGACATTTTCTGAAGCTGATTCGTCAGTGCTGGAAAAGGAAAAAATAAAGGAATGGTTGTTTTTGAAATTGACGAATATAAGGAAAATCTTGCTTCGAAGATTCAGTTTCTATCTAGGCGTGTAACAGTTACCTAGCATCGACTAACGGGCTCAGAGCAGCGAGAAGACCACACCAACTTGATATTATCAATTGAGTGTGTAATTTTCGCTCAATTTCTGTTGGTTTATAACGATTCTGTTCTCTGCCCTCCTCGCGAGGACCTTCGATCGCTAAAGCCACAGAACGAATGATATCCAATAAGCAGGCGTAAGCGATGCTGATACCATAGCCGTCGGGTATTTGTGGTGGTTCTATCTTGTCCAACATTTCTAAACTGGGATTGATTAGTTTTGGGAAATTAGTTATACAAATAGAATAGGTAAATCACGGAGTTATTCATACAGCTGTTCTTTTCAAGGCAAGATATTTTTTCAAAGCCCTTCTCTTTTCTTCTTTGATCGAGTATACTTACTAAGTTGATCTAGCTTGGCCGCTACTAAACGTGGCAACAACAGGCAGCCATATTCCCCTGGAATAAAAACCAGGCTGCGGTGATACCCCAGGCCCAACTGGCATACCAGCCAATAGTGCGGGAGGCTGCCCCTGTGCAATCGGAACTCCGGTACCTGAAGAACATTAATGAGTGATATCGAAATTACAGTTGAAACATTGAAATTCCAAAAAAATGAAGAAGCTACAAAATCTTACCTCCTCCAGTTTGTCCCATCATTTGTGGATTGACGAACAAGCTTTGAACGTAAGCTCCGAGACTGTTGACTATATCTTGAAATATGTTAGTTGCGTGAGGCTTCAGATCGTAGCACTCACAGAAACTCGTTAGTAGATCAGCTTGGACAGTCATTTTATGTAAAACTTCTAAGGCCAAGGCACGTTGCCACGCCGGTTTATCAGGATCCAAAAATTTCACAATAAGAGACAAAAATATCTCGCATTCAGTCACCTGATTTCGATAATGAAACGGATTTAAAAAATTGCATCTCGAAAATTGAAACTAGAATTTATTTGCATTAATATTTCATTGAATTTCATTGAATTTCATTGAATTGAAATAATGATACTCACCAGAAGGGAGTGATATTTTTGTACTAGTATCGAAACGACTCTTAGAAGTCTCATGCTTATTGGAAAATAAGGTTTGTCAAGCGGAGTAGCTTGCTGTACCGACGCCGGTACAGAATTTCTATACTTTATGTTTGGAGAGAAAAGTTTTATCACCAAGGCACATACTCGTTCTTTCAAAAGGAAGCTGAACTCTGGATGCTGGAAAAATAATCGTCCACAAATAGAGAAATAGAGGAATCAAGGAAACTCACAAGAATACAGATTCATTTCTGCCGTAAACGACGAAGGCAACGTTTTGTAGTCATTTTTCTATCTACCTTGAAAAACACGGAGGAAAAATTCGTTAAAACTGATTCCAGAAGTTCCAGACCAAAGGTTCTGGTCATTTCCGTTATCCCTATTAGCCAGTAGGGTTGGTCAGCGTTTACCAACTGCACCAAATCCTGAAATGATTTAATGTGGAAATGATTAGACTTGGGATATGGAGGGAACAGGACTGACCTACAAACTAAATACTTACCTGAAACATGAGGTAAGCATCCGCAGCACATGGTCTTAAACCTTTCGGTGCTTGATTAGTGGGTATTTTAAGTTCTTCTAAATTGACTTCCTCCGATTCTGGACGGCCGGCAAATTCTTCGTCTTCAACAACTACTCGCTCAAATACGAGTGATACTAATTGCCTGACTGTTGCCCCCGCGGTATTAATCGTCGTTGAATCTTTTGTGAAGTGAAGCCGAAAACAGAGAACCAGATTCTGAAAGGCAAGCAATGTTCGCAAGTTAAGTTTGCTTCTAGATGCTTTCGATAAGTTGATTAAATGCTCGATCGGTTCATTCACCCTGGCCAATGTCTCTCCGTGAACAACTGTGTTGCTGGTAAGGAGAAGCGTAACGCTTTGAAGAATTTTGACCTCTTCTGTACCGGATTCCATTAGCATCCATAAAGCGTCTGTGATGTAACGGGCTCCTTTTGTGTCTACCGCTTGCTGCGTTATGAGCCTTTGCATCATGCCTAAACAGAACTGAAATGATTTCATGATAAATTGAAATTGAAACTTGTCAATTTTTCGGACGAATCGATGATTAGTTTGTTCAAATAACGGAAATCCTTGAATTGCTATTCCGTGGTTTGCGAAATATTGATAATGAAGAAATCTAACTAGGAAAAACCTTACTTTCTTGTACTTATTGCAGTTTTATTTGATAGATATGCTGATTTTTGAAGGAGTACCATTGTCCAGATTAGAGCTTATAAAGTTCCATAATGAAAATGAATTTCTCACTAACTAGACCCTGATCCTGTTCCTACAGTGGATACTCGATCTTTAAGAAGTAAAAAGAATCCTGCTTTTCAAAAGTAGAAATGTGAGAATTTTTATTGTGATTTGTAACCACCTGTTACTTTGCCCATAACTTTCCAACTCTTCTTGCAATGCTTCTGCTACTTCTCTAAATTCTAGTTTTGTTATGAATGGAGAGTGTGTGTATTTCATTGTGAAATTTAGAAGACAATCCGAAAGTAATATAATATACAATACAATAATTAATTGAGAAATATCAGAAATCAGCAATTTCCAAGTCTTTTAGCTTGATATTCTTTCGACTATTTCCGTTTCATATTCTGTGGCCTAGTTTGAATGGAATTCTCCAGCAAACAGTCTAATAGTTTGTATGTGAAATTCTCTATACCATGTTATTCCCCATTGAATGTCAATGTGGATGTTTTCAATATGAGCTTGAGTAGAGTACTACCTCGTTATAAGAGACTGTTAGGGCGGTTGGGGAATAGGATTCCAAGAAATTCGTCGCTGAAACGTTGCCCCACTACTGGGAAATCGTACATGTGTCAGTGTGTCAGTGAGCATCACCACTGGGAGTACTTTACGTAGACAGGTAGAGTGGGGGGAGCTATAAAGCTCGCTCGAGCGGAACGGTGGGGAAATTTTCTTATAACGAGGACTCTTATATCGAGGTAGTACTGTACAAATAAACAGATAACGGTGGATTATACGCCGCAAAGATAACAGTCTTTCTGATTGCAAGTTCAAATTGAAGAGTATACGGCACAAACTCTGAGAATCTGTACATACTTGAGCATCAGTATAGTAATTGAGAGTGACAAAATCATCCTTGACGAGTGAAAATTAATTGAAAAAGATGACTTTTTTTTATACAAAAATGTCAAAGGCAATAAGTGAGTTGACTGAACATGATGATAAATTTAGACACTATAAATGCATCATTATATCAACATACTTTTAGCTCATTTTTAGAAACAACCTATTGAAAGAAGCCAAAAGTCTACTCAGTAATTAGAATTCGTAATGTGTATGAAATTTACCTACTACTTGATCATATCGGAAAGTTGCAGAAGATAGACTAGCTGCTAGTTGTAAAAGTTAGAGCGCGCGATTCCATGTATTATGGTCGATGAAAAATTCCAAAATGGTATGGTTCATCCGCAACTGGTAGTACCTAAAGGATGCTAAGCTGAAGATTCAGAATTCCGTGAATCTGGCAAGTTTTTTGAATTTTAACGAAAGTTGGAAGTTGAAGACTTCTCTCTCGCTCTGTTCAAATTGTAGGAAATAAAATAATCTGCTTATGGTAAAACACAAATTTGTAGTAAATTTAGCTGGGATCATTTCAACAGGAATTTTGAACCGCTGCTGCTGCTACTACATACATTTCATCTCCAAATAGTGTTATGATTTGTAAATGGCAAAAAAGTTCAGAGCCTTGGGATGTTTCAAACCATATAAATTGCATTCGAATAACAGACAGTCGTGATGATTTCGACACTTCTCTCAAGCCACATCTTTACTTGAACTACTCAATTTCCTGGACCAATATTATTATTATTCGAAAAATAAAAAGTCTGAATAAAGCAAGTTGTACTTCGGATATTAGAAATTTGTATAAACTGAATCATAATAGAGCGTTCGGATAATCAAGGTTTTACTGTATATGTTATTTTCAGAAAAGGTAGAATTCATGGTTAGGCAGAACATATTCCACACAGGAAATTTCGGAATTCTTTCAGATTTTAGAATTATGGCTAAACATGTGATCATTTTCAAAAATCATAAATAAATTAGACACGTTTTGAAAGATATGAAAAAAAAATCCAAGTGATTTTCAGAGTTGGGACAACAACATAAAAAATCGTGAACCGAATCCGAGAGGTCAAGGGTTGGATCCAGGTCGATCTAGTATGGAATGCCCCATATACACTTTAAGAAAAGTTTGCTCGAAAACATTGACGTTTTCATAACTACACAAAAAATGAACGAACCAGTGAGAACAAAGTTGAGATTGTCCGAAAGTTTTCAAAAATTGGGGCTGGGCAGATGTTGATCAAAAATATTGTCCAATATTTCAGAACTTATAGATTTGACAAGATCAAGAAGAAAGGATAAAAAATAAAAAAAAATAATCGAAATTCATCTGCAAAATGCAAATAACTTGTTTGAACCAAATCCTGAAACATGAATTCCTATAAATTGTGTGAAGAATGAGAAATTTCTGTCCCAAAACTATTCTATGATCGTCAACCAGAAAACCTTGCAATCAACGAAACAAAACGACACATCCTACATGAGTGAAACTCAAAGAATTTTTGATCAGCCATATTATTGTATGAATATAAATAAGACTCGATCGAGAAATGTAGATTAGAGGCTAGTAGGTTCTAATGTGCATCACTCAGATGCCGTCCAGTATTCATTTCGATAAGAATATTTTTATTCAACACCAATAAGTTTCAACTAGCGTTATCTGAAACTTAATCGTAATCATGATGGATATAAAAATAACTGTTCAGTTCTGAGTTTCATCGAGTTTATGATCGGTTTTCATTGAATATTTTGATGCTACACAGTTTCAATAACAAAATTTGATATGAAAACGATTAGCCTATTTTCCACGTCGTACATGCATATTGAGTGCCTTCAAACAAGAAACATGAAATAATGAACAATTGAACATCCTATTGTGGCAAGATAGCCATTCGTTGCCTGATCCCCCTCGAAATGCAGACAATTTAACATTAAAGTGAAAAACTGTCCGGTTTGACGTGAAATCACTGATATTATAAGGATAGGAATAGGTAATCGTTCAATTTGCAATGGAGGGAAGGCTATACGGCTAAAGATGATCGGGTTACACTTACTTTTATGATCTTGACATCTCTGCTTTCGCATCCTTGTACCAAAGGGTATAATATCTGATTAACAATGTAGTATATTGGTGTCCCAGGACTGTTTGCAGCAGTCCTTAACTTGGCTATGCCTTCTTCGCAGGACTGTAAATAACGGTGAATGAAATAAAATGATGGGAGAAATCACATCTTGATATATTTATGTGAGATCCATGCAAAAGAGAAGCAATGATTAAGGGGCGTGAGAGAATTGCAGATTCTTCCTTGTTAGGGAGTGCTGGGTATTTTTGACAGCTGTCAAAACCCGCCAAGTCTGACTTTCCCGCTTCTCAAGGAAATCGAATAGGGCTTGAAAAGCGAATAACTAGAATCTGAAGAAATACATGCACCGCTTAATATATAAAAAAGACGATGACCAGAGAATGGAAGAAAGATATTTGCAGGCAGATTTGACGAGTCAAAATCCTAACCTAAAATTGAATTGTAAAGCGAATTATCTGATGATTAATTAATCGTTCGTGGAGGAATTTGATACCTCTTTTATCTGTGGATATTTCTTCTTAGTTTCTGATGAGAGAACTTTCAAATCTGCCTGGAGAGACTCGAGGAATTTCCCGACGTTCTCCTGGCCACCTCCGACGGCCGTATTTACCATCATTTTGTTTTAATATGTATGGATGAGGATGTGTATGTAAGTAATTTAGCTATAGAGGTGTCAGCCTTCGGGCAGGCGGGTTTAACTATTTCATGACAATAATATAAAGTTTTAGGTATTGTCTGCCTGTACGAACAGTTTTTTAATATCGAAACGTCAACGTAAGGGTACGTAATCACAAATGCCGCATTAACTGCAGATGAGCTGGCACACTCATCATACAGTTTATCAGGGACTGACAATCAGCCAACCACCGCTTGGTATTGGCTCGCCCTTTTCCGATTAAACATGAAATAACTCAAGCCGAATCCACGCGTCGAAAATTCACTGACTTTTAACGTCGAGCGACGTTCGTCGTGTGACGTCGGAGCGGAAGTTCGTGGACAAAACTAGAGGCTAGCTACCGGAATTATCGCGATGAACAACTTTGGGTGCGTTCCGAATCGAGCTGGCAGCGCTGACAGCTTTGCTAGCGGCGTTCCGAAATGACTTTCAGCGTGCATAGTGCGCTGTGACTCTGCTTCATAGAGGCCCGTCGCGAGGCTAGGGTTGCGTTCAATGTCTCTATATTGAAAAGCTGCGGCTGCACTACCTCTGACGGTAGTGCATCCACAGCGTTTGGCATTTTCCCGCCAAATCTAGTCATGGGGCGATACGACGTAAGCTGGTATTCGAACATTTTGTTCGATCATAAAAAATGAATTTAGAAATGTTCAATATGTGTGTAATCGATGCGGGCACAAATACTAACTATAATATAAAGGTATCACAGTACCAAAGCCGTTCCGTTATACGGCAGCGAAACCGAGTATGGGTGGGGGGTTCGTGACTAGACATAGCACTGTCGTGAATTCGGTACGCCCGGCAGCGAGAAACTGCAGCGTCTGCACTGTTAGCGCTGGCAGCTGATTTCGGAACGCACCCCTAGACGTTCACTCATTAGTTGTGGGTCACCAATTATCGATTAAGGGGGAGGGATACCGGATGTGTTACCGACACCGCCTATATCTCCGAAACGGGGCTATCAATCGACTTGTCCTTGCGGCAGTCGATGTTTGACGAGTAATGGGTTCAAACTGGTACGTTTGATCGGATGAAATCGGATTTTTTGTTTTTTTTTTTATCGAAAAGCGTGGTCGTGCCATTTATTTCGACTTATATCAAAGCCTACGGATCGAAAATGCAAAATCGGCTTCCTGAGCCCGATTCTGTATGGCATTCCGAACACAACCATCCAAAAACATCTTTGGTTTCGACAACGATGAAGAAACCACATCTAATCTACGTTTTTGTGGTAATTTTCGCGATTGTCAAGGGCCGTGAGCGAAAATGGCCGCTCACGGCTGTTGATATGATGTGGTGGTCCGCAGAACGCCCGTGAGATGTCGCCGCACGCCCATTTAAGCTTCTCCTTTTACCTTTTACACGGTGTACCAACCTAACAGCGGTGGTAAAAGGAGAAGCTTAAATGGGCGTGCGGCGACATCTCACGGGCGTTCTGCGAACCACCACATCATATCAACAGCCGTGAGCGGCCATTTTCGCTCACGGCCCTTGACAATCGCGAAAATTACCACAAAAACGTAGATTAGATGTGGTTTCTTCATCGTTGTCGAAACCAAAGATGTTTTTGGATGGTTGTGTTCGGAATGCCATACAGAATCGGGCTCAGGAAGCCGATTTTGCATTTTCGATCCGTAGGCTTTGATATAAGTCGAAATAAATGGCACGACCACGCTTTTCGATAAAAAAAAAAAAAAAAAATCCGATTTCATCCGATCAAACGTACCAGTTTGAACCCATTACTCGTCAAACATCGACTGCCGCAAGGACAAGTCGATTGATAGCCCCGTTTCGGAGATATAGGCGGTGTCGGTAACACATCCGGTATCCCCCCCCCCCTTAAATATTGAAATACTATAGTAGACTGGATTAATCTAGTGTTGATTTCGGTGAGATGGCGTCGTCTAACTAAACTATGCTTTCGTCTAACTATTCAAACTTGAATCTATCCGTCGATTTGAACCACTGATCTCTATTAATTACTGGATGGGGGATAGGCGGGCTCCAGAGGTGGATTAAAGGTCCCCGCCGCCCTGAGGCCCTACTTTTCTTTGCGCCCCCCCCCCCCCCCCCCCCCAAGTGGTAGGTATATTAAATTATCGCGTCGAATAGACATATATCAGAGTCATCCGTGGCTGAGTCAACTCTTTCATATATTTCAATCATAAGTATATCTCAATGTTTTATACTCTATTTCTGCGTCCCGTGCCGAATTCTTTTTCCCTCAGTGCGGTCAGTGCAGGTTCATAAAGTTGGCACCCGACTTGATCAGAATCATACACTGATCTCTATATACCACTGATCTCTATATACTGACTGGATAGCGTATCGGGTGAAATTGCTGTGACTATTATGGTGCCGTCCCATGTAGGCCCGGATCGCCGGAATCCGGAATCACGGAACGGAACGCAGATGAAATCTAGTGGATTTCCGAATCCGTTCCGGGCTTTGACTATATAACCCTGGACTGCTAACGCTAACTTCAGGCGTGTTGTCAGGATGTGGCGCTACAGGCAGTCAACGGTCGAGTTCAGAACTACTCAGTCGATACAATACATCGAAAGAATGTTCATGTGTTTGTTTATCGTTGTAAGCATGTGTTGTAGCGGTACTAAGTACTTATTTAAATTTCCCGCGGAATTGACTGCCGAGAAGTCCAAGGAGTGGGGTAGATGTTGGGAACATCGGCTTCGCATACGGCTTATGGGAATAGTGGGGGGGCATTAGCAGTCCAGGGTTATATAGTCAAAGGTTCCGGGTCTTGAAAAACCCTCCCGTCCCATGTACGAAATTCGCACGGAACGACGGAACGGAGCCGATTCATATTTGTGCTATTCGGCTTTATTTGTCTGTTTAGATACAATTTTTGTATCAATATATGTAATTTATTTCATTAGCTTCTATGTAAGAATAAATTCTGTAACTATAATTGATTATTTCATCAAATCAAAGTTGACCCTCCAGCACTCCGTTCCGGAATTTGGGTACATGGGACGCAGGGAAATCCAAATATACGGAACGGAACACGGAACTTGTTGTATACTCCTACATAAACATAACCCTACAAATTGTAAAAAGACGCGTGTGCGACATAAATACAATATATAGCCATAGAAGAAGAAGAAGAAGACATAAATACAAAATTTGATCATGGATCCTAAAGTGTGCTTATTGATGATGATTCGTTTACTCAAGGATTCCACCGATGCATCAATTTCTCAAAGAGAAATTATTCACGACAGAATATCAAAAATGTATTTCATCTACCGCTTGTTGAAAAAACGGGAAGAAAGGAAAAAACGCAAGTACTGGGTCCGTCCAATATTTCGTGAAGAAATGAGACGCTTACAAGGTGCAAGCGATAACCTGATCGCAGAGCTGCAATTCTCAGATATGGACCATTACATCAATTACTTTCATATGTCATCAACAACTTTCGAAGAAATACTTAATCTGGTCGGGCCTCGAATAACAAAACAGCGAAGGTTTAGAAATCCCATACCACCTCGCACAAGATTAGAAGTCACCGTGAGATATTTGGCATCAGGGGACAGCATGGCATCCTTAGCATATGCATTCCGGATCGGACCTAATACTGTGTCTAAAATAATCTCAGAAACGTGTGAAGAGATATGGAATGTCTTGAAGGATCGAGTCTTTCTTCAGGCAAGCGAAGCAAGTTGGCAGAAAATTGCTGCGGATTTTGAAAGCAAGTGGAATTTCCCGAATTGCATTGGAGCCATTGACGGAAAGCACGTTGTGATCCAGGTAAAAGAACTGCACTGTTTTATGAATTATTATTTTATCAGGTCATAAGTAGAGGTCTGATTACATTGTTGTATTGACATCCGATGTCTCTGTTCTTTGTTCAAGGCTCCAAGTAACAGTGGCTCTTCATTTTATAACTACAAGGGAACTCACAGCATAAATCTTCTCGCTATCAGTGACGCAAACTATTGTTTCACTATTGTTAACATAGGAGCTGGAGGAAGGCAAAGTGATGCAGGTGTGTTTGCGGATAGTGGTCTACCCGATCTTTTTGGAGAAAACTCTCTCAAGTTGCCACCTGCTAGACGTCTTGAAAACAGCACCAGAGAATTTCCGTACGTATTAGTAGGAGACGAGGCATTTCCATTGACAACATACCTAATGAGACCGTACCCTTGAAGTGGAAACTTAAATATGACGAAGAAAATCTTCAACTACCGATTGAGTCGTGCAAGAAGAGTTGTTGAAAATGCATTTGGAATCCTTGCGGCAAAGTGGAGGATTTTTCGTAAGCCAATTATTGCTTCGACATCAACAGCTAAAAAAATCATTCAAGCAGCAACTGCGTTGCACAATTTTATAATACAATGCGAAGAAAAGTTGCTGTCACAAGATAGACAATATTGTACAATAAACAATCAGGAGAACTTAGTTATTGCAGGACTTAGAGACAACAACAACATCAGAAGCAGATCTCGTCAGGTTGAAGCAGTTAGGCTTAGAGATGCATATGCTGAATATTTTGAACATGTGAACCCATTACCGTGGCAGTGGGAAAAAGTGCTGAACAATGACTTTTGAGTAGATTTTTTGTGGCAAGAGAATAAGTAGGAGATAGAATACCAGATACTCTATACAACTGTTAGAAATTTCCTCCTTACAAAATACAATATTTTTCGACCATGACTACAGTGAAACCTCCCAATAGCGGACACCTTCGGGACCGGAAATTTTGTCCGCTATTCAGAGGTGTCCGTTATTCGGAATATAGCTAGCTAGGGGATGAATAGCTAACGGATTTCTAACTTGTCCGGTATAAAGAGGTTTCCGCTATTAAGAGGTGTCCGTTAAGGGAGGTTTCACTGTATTATCATTTCATTGTTTACTATAAACGACTAAATTAGTAACATTAACTAAATATTGATCTTCAACCTCATTTCTAAACATATCTTCACCTACCTGCCCGATAGTCGATGGTCATAAAATATTGTTCGACTGATTACTATAACGAAAAAATGTAACATAACAAT
Source organism: Tenthredo livida (assembly GCA_963992785.1). Taxonomy (NCBI): domain Eukaryota; kingdom Metazoa; phylum Arthropoda; class Insecta; order Hymenoptera; family Tenthredinidae; genus Tenthredo; species Tenthredo livida. The sequence goes on along the minus strand of OZ023072.1, from coordinate 14,798,052 downwards.
ATGGATCAAATATTGAACTAGTGATTAGTCAAATTATGATAGTATAACTCAATTGAAATATTTATATACCTAATAAATAATCATGTATAAGTCTGAATATTACAAAATATAGCTTTTATTGTATATATTATATTATAAAATAGTATACCGTATTTACGCGCAAATAAGCCGCACCTTTTTCCGCTTTTTCAACCTCCCAAAACCTGGGTGCGGCTTATACGCGGGTGCGGCTTATACGAGGATGCAAATGCGAAATGTTGAACAAAAAATATTGGAACAGCGTGGAATGACTAGATAGGTGTAAGGAAACGCAATCAGTAAAAATGCCAGAATACTTTATAACATTTGTTTTGATCAGAATCACGATTCACTCCTTGAAATTGAATGAAATCATCGAAATATTCGAATTTTGTCGCCGGCTTGTGCCATCTAGTCGGTAATTTCAGTACCGCGCCATTTCGCTACCCGCGGCTTATACGAGTGTAAAAACTTTTTTCCGCAAATGACCCTTCCAGAATCGGGGTGCGGCTTATACGCGGGTGCGGCTTATTTTCACGTAAATACGGTATATATGAACTTGAATCTAAATCTAATACGATGAGTACGTTAAAAGGCAGTCGAGTCTCTATGATAAACTATTAATACTTACGAAATAAAAAGTATATATGAACCTAAATTTAAATCTAATCCAATAAGTATCTTAATCAAAAGACAGTCAAGTCTCTATGATAAATTATTAATACTCATGGAATAAAAAGCATGTATGAACTTAATTATCTAAGTATGAACGTGATTCTAAATCTAATGTAATAAGTACGTTATAAGGCAGTCAGGTCACTATGATGAATTAATAATACTGATGAAATAAAAAATAGAGCGTTATATTAAAATCTTCAGTTATTCGATCCTATAACTTTATCTTCTTCTACAATCGCTTGAGTCATTATCCTCAATTGGAAATTTCTCCTCTGAATATATGGTAATCGTCGGAGAATATCTCCCAACTGTTCGAGGAAGCTGTCAGTAGCATCACGCTTTGGTTGGGCTTCCTTGAAGTATTTCAAAAATTCAGCTTCTAGCTCAGAAGTATCAGCAGCTGCAATAATAAACATCAGTATATTATTAAATACAGAACTGAAAATGACAAATTTCACGATGCACGGTCAGCACCATAAAATAAGGTAGATATTATAAAATGCACTCACATCTTTTCTTCGACTTTTTTGACGTACTGGATGAGCTTGACGAACTTGTTCGAATTCTGACGTTACGTGAAGTCGATGGCTCGGACGGTGATTCACAGTCTCGCTCAGTTTCAGCGTAACTGCAGCCTGACTGCGGTTCAGTGTCTACAGAAATGTTCTGCCTATTTGGTTGGCGAATTGTCTCTGGTAACGAGTTGATAGTACTGTAAGCAGTTCCACATTCATATATAAATTAAAAATATATTTTTATTGTTTGAAATTAATAATATTAATAAGTATTTTGAAATAAAAAATGTTTACTCTTGGGGGAGTAAGATCGGCTGTAAAAACTGCATTCGCTCATAATGTCTGAAAGTGCTTTGAGTCGGCCGGCCTGCTTCTCTGCCCGAACCACTCGGCACATATGTCTGCATTTTTTTTTTCGCTTTGCCAAAGCAGTCACGGAGGTATTGCCATCTTTTTTTGTAATTCTGTGGGGGTCTTGCGACCTATAATTTTAACAAAGAAAACGTTGTCATTCTATACATTGCATTTTGATTTCTTGTGTAAACTAGAGATAAAGGAATAAACCATAAATGTAAAATATATTTACCGCCCATTGTGTTGGATATTTGGATCCACAACGCATCTTTTTTCAGCTTTGTCCGCTCGCTCACAGCTACCGTATGGTCCCATAGTGGCTTTCTTGCACAAACGGCATCTATCAATAATTCGTCCTCCGTTACCGGTTCGAGACTCTCATCCTGAATACTGTCGTTGGTTATTGTATCTGTGCATTCCATAAATAAAGTATCATCAATGAAATTATCTCTCAAAACATGGCTTTTTGAAATTATTAAACTTACTGATTGTCATGATACCATTATCATCGACCACAATCACATTTTCGAGCTCGTTGAATGAGGCGAAGCACTCATGCTGCTGGAACTGCGTGCCAAATAGAATCCAGCCGCAATATCCACATTTGGATTGCTGAAGGCATATATATAGATGAAATATATAGCATATATGGATATACATGAAATTCCACGATTTTTCAGAGCCATGATTGTACACAGCTGAGATAAACAAGTACTGAAGACATAACCTGAAAAATTTTACTTATGAAAATTCAGACTAAACTCTTATATTTATGATGTTTTACCTAAGTTTTTACCTGAATATTAACAAAGATCAAGACATCCATAACATTTTCAGAAGTTATAACCGCAAATGTATTATAACCACTAATTCACATTTACGAACATACAAGAATCAAAAACCCAGCCAAGCTTCTAATACGTTCAAACATTCAGCAATTATTGAAATATAATCGTAAAAATACTTACGGGACGGCATTCGTTAGTACTCATGATTAATAATCGCACTGTGGATCAAAGATTCTTTGCTGTAAATAACCTCCTGCAGACGCCGTGAACAGAATGTTATAAATTGCGGATACCGGACGGATCCACCATTGCGTAAAAATACGACGGAATGAAATTAACGGAACGCGGATTCTAGTTACTTTTCCGTCCATTCCGTTCCGTGATTCCGGATTCCGGCGATCCGGGCCTACATGGGACGGCACCATTAGGCTGGGTTTTCATGGACAGCAAGTTGCTGCAACAGCAAATTGCTGCAGCAGCGAGTTGCTGCTGCTGCGCATGAAAATGAGGTTTGCAGCAGCAGCAAGTCACTGCTTGTCAAACGCCCGTGTTTTCGCCAACGGTTCTCATTTCTGTTTATTCTAATTCTTAATATTTTAATTTTTAATCAGTTAATTCGGCGTTCGGGTAGATGGCGTTTCGGGTAAATGATAGTGTCTCATCGAGAACAATTGTTGACGCTATCATTTACCCGAAACGCCATCTACCCGAACGCCGAATTGACTGATTAAAAATTAAAATATTAAGAATTAGAATAAACAGAAATGAGAACCGTTGGCGAAAACACGGGCGTTTGACAAGCAGTGACTTGCTGCTGCTGCAAACCTCATTTTCATGCGCAGCAGCAGCAACTCGCTGCTGCAGCAATTTGCTGTTGCAGCAACTTGCTGTCCATGAAAACCCAGCCTTAGAAGGTATTTCTATGTGGGGATTTGACACTTTCAACATGGCGGCGCTTGCCATATCGGCTGCATAGCGTGTTTTTGTTTTGATCGTGGGTTTACCCACATAATCAATAAATATGGTGATGGAGTGCTGTTTTTGTGTAAAAAAAGTAGGAGACGATGATGGCCGAACATTTCATCAGTAAGTATATTCATAGTAATCGAATAAATACAGTAACTAAGTTATCCCCGGCGTTTGAGTTTGGTTAGGTTAGAAAAAACCTATGCGGCTGAAATTTGGTGTAGGATTTCCAGTTATGTATAAGTGTGTAGTATAGAATAATATTAATAGTAAATTTATAGCATTGAGTATTCTCTTTCGCTATGGTGTCTTGCATGTTGATCCTATTACAGATTTCCATTTAAGCAACCAGAAGTAATGGAATCCTGGTTAAAGAATATGGGTCTCGGATCAGACTTCAAACCTCTGCGAACTATGAGATTGTGTTCAGACCATTTTACAGAAACATGCTTTCGGAGAGAGGCGGTTAAAGTACAATTAGCCAACGGAAGTATTCCAACCCTGTTTGGAACATTCAAATCAGCATGCGCCTATTATGGTGCCGTAAAAACACATGAAGACGGTCGTTCATTTTATAAGTAATTTTCTTTTTCATTAAACCTTATTGTTGATGCAAATTGGCATGTATTATTTTTCATTTTCATCGCTTTTAGATTTCCTCTGCGTAATCCCACCCTCTTACAAAAATGGATTGAGGCTACGAAGAAGGCAAATTATATTCCCAACGAGTCAAGCCGACTTTGTTCAGACCATTTTGAAAATACTTGTTTTCGTTCTTCTGGATACAAAAATTCCTTGCGTTTGAGAAACACTGCGATTCCAACTATTTTCAATCCGTTACTACCTCAAGGTTAGAATATCTTGCGTTTATACTGCTTCAATATCAGCGAACACTACCCTGGGCAATAGTGATTAGTTTGGTCTCAAAATTTTTATACGTGCTCCTCCTCATTGTTTTTCTTCGATGAAGAGCATTGCAATTGATGGAATTGATGAAATTTTTGTTTCGTATCAAATCCTGAATTACTAATCTGTTATGGCCATTTCAGAAAGGGCTGTCGTGGCGCAAAAGAGGCCGTGTGATTCGCCCCAGGAATCATCAGCTGCTAAGTATTACCGAGCAGATACCGGTTGTAAAATGCCAGTGCATTTGCAAGACCCCTCTCCGGAGCAGGGGATACCAGAGTTGCAAGAATGTGTTGCTGCAAGTCATGATATTCATGATCATATATATAGGAGTCCGACAAACCACGTTGACCAGGTACTTTCTGAACATGTTTCAAATGAAAGTTCACAACAGATGTCTACTCCAAAGCGTACCATACGGAGAACGGTGTCAAATATTGCGAAGCAGACCCGTATAGCCAAACACGATCACCACTATGAAAATAGTCCTCGAACTACCAGAAGACAACTCATCGCGGCTAAGCAGAAAATCAAGAACATGCAGCAACAATTGCGGGCTCATAAACAGCACATCACTCGATTGAAGCGGAAGATCTCGTCATTAAAAGATATTGTGAGTGAATTACGTAAGAGAAATGCACTTCGGGAACCAGGTCTTGCATGTTTAGATTGTATCGCCGACGATGATGTTTCTCAATTCTTGAAGCGTTACAGCACCAATCAGAGAAACACTGCTAACAAAAAACCAGCTGATAAAAAACGAAAATTCAAATGTCAACGTAAGAATGTTGGTATCGGTATATCTCGGGAAAAATATCCAGCAGCGCTCAGGTCCTTTGCCATTACTCTTCATTTTTACTCACCCAAGGCATATGGTTTTGTCCGTAGAAAGTTTTGTAATGCTTTACCGGATCCTGCAACCTTAAGAGCATGGTATTCGACAATCAATGGCCAACCAGGTTTCACGTCTGAAAGTTTAGATGCTTTGAAAATGAAAGTATCCCAAGCAAAGGATGCCGGTAAAGAAGTATTAGTAGCTTTTATGTTGGACGAAATGGGGATTAAGAAAGGTATGCAGTATAGTCCAAATGGAACTGTAAGTGGACACGTTGACTTGGGTACCAACATACCAACAACAGGCTTGGTACCTCTAGCAAAAGATGCACTTGTGATGATGGCTGTTTCTCTGGATGGTGGGTGGAAAATCCCTGTAGGATATTTCTTCGTCAACGGTATTGACTCGAACACTAATTCTGGACTTGTGAAGGAAGGCCTCACTCGTCTTCACAATGTAGGTGTAAAAGTTGTTTCAATAATATTAGATGGACCATCCGAACATTTCGCGACAATGAAGCAACTTGGAGCAAATTTCGACATGCCAAACCCACGACCCTACTTTCCACATCCTTGTACTCGCGTTAAGGTTTTTGTTCTATTCGATGCTTGCCATATGCTTAAACTCATAAGGAACTGCTTGGGTGATCCAAAAGTTATTATGAAAGATAGCGAAGGTAATCTCATTGAATGGAAGTTCATAAGTGCTTTAGCATCGTTACAGCAAGACGAAGGGCTTCGTGCTGGGAATAAGCTTCGCATGGCTCATATCCGTTATCAAAAAATGAAGATGAAAGTGGCCTTGGCTGCACAAACTCTTAGTAGTAGTGTCGCAGATTCTATCTCATTTTGCGATAAGGTTTTAGGCTTGCCAAAATGCCGAGGAAGTGAAGCTACTGTGCGATTTATTCGTTGCATTGATCGATTATTTGATTTTTTGAATTCGCGGAACCCTTTTGGTAAAGGTTACAAGGCTCCTCTGCGTAGAAGCAATGAAATGTTTTGGCGTTCGCAAATTTGTTCCGAACTAGAATATTTAAAAGGAATAACTGATGGTATGGGTAAGCCAATGTGGAAGACGTTACGATATACTGGTTTTGTGGGGCTCATCACGGGAGTCATGTCCGCTATAGATATTTTTGATATTTACGTCAAGCCGGAGAGTTCACAATTGCAGTATCTCCTGACCTACAAATTAAGTCAGGATCATTTAGAACTGTTCTTTTGCGCAGTCAGGAGCTGCGGGGGTTGGTGTCCTAATCCTACTTGTAGACAATTCGTGTCGGCATACAAGAGACTACTCGTACATCATGAGGTGACTGCTACTAATGGTAACGCTGAAGCGATGGACAGTACTAAAGTTCTTTCTATATCTTCAGGCGTTCAGAGGCAGAAAAGAGTTGATCAGTATGATCCGACTACTTATGATACTATGATTAATTCGAGGGTATCAAAGAAGTATGGCCTGGACGATGAACACCATCTTGGTGCCCATTCTGACGAATTCTTGAAGGAATTCCTTCACTTCCACAACACACTCCCTGACACTTTATCTAACTTTTCAAAGAGTTGTGTAGCTAATATAGGCGGCTGGGTCGTGAAAAAGTTAGTCGATCCTAAAAGACCTGTAGTGAAATGCGAAGAATGTCGGGATGCGCTGTTCCAAAATTCACAGATTAGGGCAGAATTTGACGATAATGCTCTCGTAGAAGCAAAAACTAGGGGTGGATTGATTTACCCAAGCGCGTCTGTAGTTCTTATTTGTCAACGTTCTGAACAGCTGTTGAGGCATGCTTTGAATAGAAATAAGTGCATGACGCCCACTGAGTCAAACTTTCCAGCCTTGGTTTGTTCAAAGGTTATAGAGGACTTACTACAAACAAGTGGCACGTTATTCCCCTCTTTGAATGACCATGTTTTTGATGACGCAGTTACAGAACTCTCAAATCATGTCTATTTATTAACGAAGGAGGTCTGCAAAACGTATATAAAATTACGACTTTTCGCTGCTACTAATTTGGCTTCAGAGGCTGTAGTTGGTACAAAAATGCGCCACCATATGACGAGACAAATCATTTGGAACAGTCAGTAATAAAACCGTGTGATTCGATATAAAAAATGTGATACGTACTCAAACAAGACTGTGACTCGTGCCAAATCTGTATAACGCTAGTCTACTAGTTATATTGTATTGATAATGCTATGAATGTTATATATATATAAATATATTTTAATAAACATTGTTCATGCTTATTTGATAGTAATCGTTGTGTGTTTTGTTATTTATCTCTAGATCATAAAACCTGAAATTACTGTCCATCTAGCAGCAATATACGGTGGCGGGGAAGACGACTACTAAGTAACTATATCCCCCTTTGGACCAAGTAACAACGTGGCCGAGCGATGAAGAATGCAAGTTCGGTAACATCATCTAATGTTAAGCTAATTCCATCCAGCCCTAAAAATTGTACACTCAATTTTTTAATTAATTTTTTTTTAAATGTTACAGCGTCTCGGAGTGCTTAGTCCATGCGAACAGCACAATTAATTTAATCTCTTCAATCAATTTGTATATTATTATTCTGTTATCAATTAATTTAATGTTTACAATCAAATTGTATATTACTATTTTTTTTATCAATTAATTTAATCTTTACAATCAATTTGTATATAATTATTTTTTCATTTAATCAATTAATCAAATTTGATACTATTAATCCAATTATACAAGTAGTTTATACAATCGATGACCCATACAATTAAAAATAATTAGTACCATGCAACCAAATTATACGAATTTTGGGTGCGATCGAATCATGCGGTGAATTATAAAGTTTTGTACAGTTAATCTTGCTATGAATTTGTCTATTATATTGTGTACCTAAATATATATGCTGCATTTGCAATTGTAATGCGTCATTAAACCCTACAACATTTTTCCGTATGCTATGCTGAACTCCTCTCGTTCAATGATCATGTCTCCAGTATATTGACTACTGTGTTTCGCGAACTGGCCACAAGACGTATTCAAACTTGCCGCCATAAAGTGTCAAATTCCCACAATTAAAATGGCTGCCAGTGATCACAGCGAATCGCGGCAAAAGGGTAGCGTATACGCTATCCAGTCAGTATATAGAGATCAGTGAGAGTACTTCGTCTCTCTCTTAACAACGGCGTAGTGTCTTCCGTCTCTTTTGCTTTACTCGGCAGTAGGACGATAAGTCATAAAAGGATGAATTGAAAAACTTTACTCGGCAGCAGTCCGTACAATGCTTCAGCATAGGCAATGCCCTGTGACGTCGGAGCAGCGTTCGCGGATAATTCTAGAGGCTAGCTACTGGAAATATCGCGGCGGACAACCTAGACGTTCACTCGAGAGTTCTGGGTTACCAATTATCGATAAAGTATTGAAATACAGTGGACTGGATTAATCTAGTATCAAATTCAGAGGAGTCGCGCTATCTAACTATTTATGCTCTCATCTAACTACTCGTTTGAATATCTTAGTATTTGAATCTTATCTTCTTGATTCGGACTTGAAGTCTGTTTTAATTGAATAATGCGAGAATGGATTATTTTAGAGTGTTATTATGATTGCTCTTACCTTGAGTCGGTTTCTTCTGGATCTTCGATGAGGGCTCGTTCCTTGATCTTCGGTGTTGTCTAAGTTTGGACTGGATCAAGGGGGTGGCGAAGGATAAATGATTTCGTTTGTTCTTACTCGAATTTAACTCGTTATTTAACTTTATTGATATTATACTATGATTCCTGGTTTTAATATAACCCTCACTGGAATCTGTTATTTTAAAAATGAGTCTAGTTTGAAGCTAAGTTCCGTATTCGGAAAGATGTGAATGAATGGACGTTTGAAAACTTGAGCGTAATATGTAAAGAGTTGAGTTCTGGATCTTCGGTTGAGTTTCGATGCGTCTTCAAGTCGGTGATGTGAAATTGGAGATACTGCGAAGCTGGTGTGAAGAGTCTTCAAGTGCGGAACGGTGCAGAAGGTGCGAGACGAGCGAGAGCGAGAGGCGAGAGGAGGTATGCTCTAGAAGAGGCTGTTGCTGAGTCTGCCGGGGTGTTTTATATGATGATCGGGGGTGCGGAGTCCTAGATTAGGCTGGTGTGAAGGGCCTTAGCTGATTGGGCCGTAGCTTCATGGGGGGGCCTGTCAGCCTATGATTGGTCTATGGCCCAAAGGTTTTTTCCTCGTTTTTGTTAGTTTTATTTTTCCTTTTAGCGGGTGCTTTTTGTGGGGTTACCCTCCTCCCGTCGGGTGCGCTGCGGTGTTTCTTTCGTCTTGCCTCTCTGCCTCAGTGTTCCCCTCCCGTAGCTCTCGTACTTGTTTTTCATAGGGTTCCTTGATCTTTAGCCTCTTCCCATACTTCTTCACGTGTCTGGTGCACGTTGAGTTTTCGATGTTTGTCGTTTTGCTTTCTTTGCCAGTAGATATAATGTGGGGGTTCTGGATATGACTTCTTTACCGGCCGAGTTGTGTTGGTAAGTTACCGACCGAGCGGGGTAAGTTACCGACAGTCGGATGGTAACGATTTGGGGGTACCGATCGTCGATCTTTGTTACCGACAATCGGATGGCTGCCATTTTGCGTCCGATACGTCCCATACCGATATTCTGATGGTAACGATCGAGAATCCTGCATTGCCGATCTGCGCTTACCGACGATCTGATGGTTGCGATTTTTCGTCATGCGATGGCGCCACTATGGATCGTCGATCTTTAGTTATCGATAGTCTGATGGTGACGATTCTGAATCATGCATGCCGATTTCCCGATACCGGCAATCGGTCGGCTGCAATTTACCTGCAGATCGTTGATCTTCAGTTATCGATGGTCTGATGGTAACGATTCTGAATCATGGTTGCCGATTTTCTGTTACCGACAATCGGACGGCTGCCATTTCGAATTCTTAGCTTATATACGAATTATACTAGCCGAAATGAGTGGCGGGGTGTTTAATTATGCAATCAATGACTCGAATCATCTCATAATGACATATATGTTTATTTGTTATCTCTTAAGACTAACCTATTATAAAAGTGATAATTTTCTTAAAACTAGCTTAAAACTATGCTTATTTTACAATTTTCTTACAAGAATAACTTAAACTATACATGTACATTATTCTTAACCTAAACTCAAACTATATCTACAACTAGGTGGTGGTAAACGCACCGGGGTTTACACACGCGGATCTGAAACATACAGATATTTCAATAAGCGAACGATATATAATGAAAATGACGGATACTTACCGGGTAATATGTGAACGTGTGGTTCGAGTGGAATCACTCTTGGCGGCGGAGGTATCCCCGGAGAAGATGGGTTGCACACCCCCCCAGCCAAAATAAAATCAAGCCTAACCAACTCGAGAACGGCTCTCAAAAGACTCCGCCCCGACTCATAAAAATAGGCGAGTCTCAAGGGTTTCAGCAATAAAAATCATTCAGAAGTTTTTCACCATACTTTCGTCACCCGAAAACGCTTGAATTTTGCAAACACACAAAGACTGTGATAATCAAAAGATTGCACCTGGGCCCATAAAAATCGGTAAGCCTCAAAGAATTAAGCAATAAATATGATTCAAAAGTTTTTCATATCCTTCCAGCACCTGAAAATGCTATAGAATTCTTGTAAACAAAAAGACTGCGATAATCAAAAGATTGCACCTGGGCTCATAAAAATTGGTAAACCACGAAGAATCGAGCAATAAATATCATTCAGAATTTTTTTTACACGTTATTCGCGGCTCGAAAAACGCTAGAATTTTGGAAACGCAAAGATTGCAATAATCACAAGATCACACCTCGGCTCATGAAAATCGGCAAGTCTCAAAGGATAGAGCAATAAATATCATTCAGAAGTTTTTTTCACACATCGAAAATGTTAGAATTTCCTAAACACACAAATTGTTCAGAACACCTGCATTTTTCCCGCATTTTTTCCGACATTTTTTTTTTCACATGATGCCATCTGCACACCTGCATGTGTACCGATCCCATGCAATAAATCGCCAGCTCAGTCAATTTCCGACTTTGCTTGAGACCGCACATACAACCGTGAATATGGAGCTAATATTAGATATACAAGGTTTTGGGCGATTGAGTGATAAATTTGTGATAAAAGAGCTGGCCGCAATAAGCATTTGCGTACATGAGCCATATCAGCTGGGTATCACACGCATCCTCTTCAAGGCACCATGCTCCCGGGTGACTCTCTCAAGCGAGTATAAAAATCTTCATTCGCTGCAGACATGGTATCATCATGGAATACCCTGGAATGCTGGAGAAACGCCGTATAAAGATGTAGTGAAAATTGTGAGAAAAGTTGCACAAGATGTGTGTCGCATTTATGTGAAGGGATTGGAGAAGAAACAATGGGTCGAGAAACTTCTCAACGACGACTCGAAATCGGTGATTGATTTGGATGAGCTGGGGTGTCCGAATCTTCGAATACTGCGATTGGAATCAAGTGTATTTCGCTGTTTTTCGTATGGAGACTGTCATGGTAATGTACCTGGAGGCTACCATTGTGCCTTCGAGAACGTTCAGCGGTTCAAAAACTGGTATTTGGAGGAGGGCCATAAAAAATCCTCCCCACATGTCTCGAGGGCGGGGGATGATGGCTTAAAAGCCAAGAGCTCGCAGGGAGCTGCATTCGTACATTCCGACACCCCACAGTCGATACATCCTCCTAGTATATTCGAACCTGCAAACTCTTTCGACATCCCGCCACCAATACATCTTCCCGAATCAGCAAACTCTTTCGAACAAGGTAAGAATCTTTTTACACGATAATCGTATTCAATTATAATATATAAAAACTAATTCCGAATTATTCATTTTTTGTGCAGATGGACTTCAGCAGTCTAAACAATACCAGCCGTATGGATAATGATATGCAGATGAAAAAGATGTCCGAGCTGGAGATTGGACAAAAGTACGACATCTCAAAACTGAGGCTAGTGAAAACGAAATTCGGTCCTAGAATCATCGCTACGATTGCCAATGAATTCATCGTATTCCTACCTGCGAGAGTCGGAAAGGCCCTGGAGAACGACTCCAACCAACTAGATCAGTTGAACAACGAGGCGGATCAGAAACGTCTACAGATACTGTATCTTGGAGGACCATACAATAAATTTGAATTCTGTGGCAAAATATAAACACACACACACATGTATATATGTAATGGGAATGGGTTAGGGTTGAATAAATAACAATGAAATTGCAATCACATTTATTTATTTATTTATTGTTCCTTCAGGATAAGCTTAGTCTATAGTTCTCAAACATGCAGAATCCTCAAAATGTGGCTAATTTTTTGACGGTACCGCTAATGGGTTTGTATTCAACAATGCGATCGTGTATAATCATACAGTGGGCTGAAGTATTTGCCGGAAATGCGACGCTCGTTTCGAATTCCAAACGAATATCCACCGGTCCACTCTTTAACGATTCATTCTGCTTGGAACAGTCTATAGTAATAAGTGGGGCTCTATCCAAAAAATCACTCTTTGACAAAAGAGGTTCGGACTCCTTATCGTAGTATGAAATTTGAAAGTTTGTATACATATTGTAGAGAATGGCGTATTGATTGCGAGCAATATCAAGATTCAAATTTCCATAGGGATAGCACTGCGAGTTTAAGAAAAGTTTCACATCTCTGATCATACAATGATCGAATTGACTGGCATTTTTCTTCGCATCGTTTCGTCCTGCGGTTTGGAATCCTAGTATGACGTGCCTTGGTTTCTCTAGCTGTGTAGATGTCTTCACAACCCACACATGTCTCGTTGTTGTAGGCAGCATCGGGTACTCGTACATTTCCCACGAGCGAAAACTCATAGATACAGCCGGATCTTGGGCGATATAATTGAGCATCTTGATTTTTGCTGAATCTGACAGTCTGATGTATGGTAATAACCATTCAATTTTCTCGAGTCAAATTTTGATTCCCTCCACGACGGTTTGATGTATGGCATTTAAATCATTGTTTGATCTCGTAAATATCAGCTCATGTTTCGCATTGACGATGATTCGATTATAATCCTCGGCAAATCCGAGTAGAAAATTCAGCGGTATAACAACATCAAAGTATCCCTCGGCGTTGGCTAGTTTATTTTGATTATCCACCAACCAACCGGTGTTTCCCAGGAGATGTTGTTGTCCTGGGGTGAATGATAAGTATCCCTTCATAATACTCGTGATGCCGACATTCTTATTCTTATCAATCTCGTGACCATTCAACTCGTAACGCATATCGCCAAACATGTGACACACAGCCATATTGACACATTCCGTGCCTGCACTAACAGCGGTGCCATCCGATTTTGTAAGCCGACCGTAGATGTGGAGCAAACTTTTGCTGGGTAATACACATGCATCTTGATTCTGTACAGCTATGCGGATCTCATCGTTATTTTTGAAGGTGGACGCCGCGTACGGTTGATGCGCATGTATTTCACAGTGGGCAATCGACTCGTCGAAGGTCACGGGTGTTTGGATTTTTATCATTTTCGCGATGGGCATATGCAGAAATAGCAACGAATTCTTATTTTCCACCACAACGAAGTCGAAGTCCTAGGCTCTGGAGAAACTGAGCGTTCTGATGTGTCACTCGAATCGGAGCTGCTCGACGACTGATGATGCTTGGACATGTTATCGAGCTTTTATAACTACCACCAGATTTTCTTGTCCTCTCAAACACAATGCCCATTTTATCTCAAAGATTTCACATGTAATCGTATAGTTACAGTTTCACTGCGAAAATTGATTAATTTCCCGTCCTGATCGACTATTCTCAGTTGTATATCGTGTATTGACTGTACGGTGATTGGATGATAAATGACATTTGTCGGCACTTCCACGATCTTATATCCGGGTGGTACGGTTGGGAAAAATTGATGAATCGTATGTACTCGATGCTCGTTTATATAAGCACCCGTGGTAATATTACACTCAACTCGCAAGGCGTTCACTTTGAGTATGCGAACGGGTAACTCGGATTTATGGGTAATACCACCTTCGAGAGTTTTGGAGGTAAACCCGAGCAATCGACCAATGGAATCTTTTGGTTTAAAGTCCACAGAATGATTGCATCTAATTTCACTGAGCAACTCATTGTTATTAGCTTTAAGACTAATATTTATATCCTTGGGTACTGCTCTTTTCAAATAATTTGCGATATCTTCGATTTCATAGCTCCCAGTGGGTATTGTGATCGTTGTGTCTGGTTTTATATAAAACTTATTACACCCCACATCTATATTGGGGATTGCATTGAATGTCAGGAGCTCTATGAGTCCGAGAACATACGTCTTTGTTGGTGATAACTCGATTGGAGGAAAATATTGAGTCCTCAATACCGACGATTCCCCGGAGAGTGTCAACGTGAACGAATCAGCCATGACTAATGTCACATCAACGATTCGCATACATTTTATAGTTGTCCGCTGAGAAACTTGAGACACAGGTGACCGCAAATTACCGTGTTATATTCTTGATATCTCTTATGATTATATTTTACGCTACCAACACCGAGATATTTCATCAGATCTTTAGGTGGTTGTAAATCGCCAAAACTATCGAAATACACCGCATCGTTGCCATTTTTCGTGTATGCAACCCAATGCGTCCCCGGACCGTTTTTATCATCAAGATTGATGATTGCAGATTCACGCTTTCTAGGTCCTGAACTGGGTAAATCATTCCGCATGAAAACACCTCGGAAATGTGGAATTTTCATAGCTTTTGCATAGTTAAGTAAATCGACATCCGTGAGGGCTCGGTGTGGTAGCTTTGTTAGTTTTTTGCCGGCTTCAAATACAGTCCCATACCCTTCTTATATGGTTTCAGGTATAAACCCGCCCCCAGGGCAATCGCCTCCATTGTCGCATTATGACGCTTGGATTCTTGTAATTGACGTTTGTTCACTTTAGCCTCATTGAAAGCCTTTGCTATACCTGCTGCACCACCAGCTAAAGCACCGGTGGCACTGAGAGCCGCAAATATGGGGATGAGAAACGGTAATAAACCTCCAATTTTCTGGGGAACAGGTAAGATGCGAGGCACACGCACTTTTCCTTTAGACGCAGCCGAACGGGCACCCGCCAAAGCCGACTCAATAGCTTTAGGACCAGGCTTCATAGATTTCTTTGCCGCCTGTATAATAAATTTCAATGTTCTTTTCTTGTTCTTGGGTGATGTTTGCGTCTTGATTCCCCTCATACCCATACCTAGTTTGGATTTTGCTTTCATGGTGTTGGTGACCGCCCAGGCGACAGCTTTTTCAGCTACACTTGCGTCTTTAGCCAAAACTCGATTCCAGGCCCTCTCAGCAAGCACTTTATCAGCCTTATGACGCTCCGCAATATTATCGTGATTCTTGGAGTATGCGATATCGTGCTGCTTGCATGCAGCGTCTAGAGCGTTGATACCACGATCACCGCGAGCTAACCTCTTTGCCAATTTTGTACCAGGTCCGCAGTATTGATAGCCAGGGACATGCAATTCGACAGGGAGATTGTTGATGATTTTATTTATGAATCCAGAACCGCTTCTTTGCCTACGTGTGTATCCAACCATGACTAATCATGAACTGACACAAATTCTATAAAAGCCTGTATTTTATACGTAAATATATTAGTTCTCATTACGACGTTTGCCAAGCATCATGAAATTTCAAGATCAAACGATTAAACTACCAATCGCCAATTTCGATAATTTGGTCGAGCGAAAAAAGAAGAAGGGGAAACGGCATGGGTCTCTATTGCCAAATAGTGTGAGGGCTGTCTTTTGCGGACCTTCGAATTGCGGTAAAACTAATGCCCTTCTCACGTTACTGACTCATGCGAATGGTCTACGATTTGAGAATGTGTACGTCTATTCAAAATCCCTCAATCAGCCAAAGTATGAGTTCTTGAAGAGACTATTGGAACCTGTTGAGGGGTTGGGTTATTTTCCGTTTGATGAGCACAAGGAGGTTGTAGAGCCGAAAGATGCGCATCCCAACTCGATTATGATCTTCGATGACGTGGCCTGTGAAAAGCAAGATAATATCAGAGCATATTTCTGTATGGGACGACACAAGGATGTCGATAGTTTTTATCTTTGTCAAACGTATGCCCGAATTCCGAAACATTTGGTGCGTGATAATGCAAACTTATTGGTTCTTTTTCGTCAAGATGAAATGAATTTGAAACACATCTATGCTGATCATGTGAATACCGATATGACCTATCAGAAATTCAAAGATTTGTGCTTGGCGTGTTGGAACGGCGGTAGATATAGTTTCGTGACCATTGACAAAGACAGTGAGATTAACGCTGGGCGATATAGGAGAGGTTTCGACTGCTTTATAAGTCTGAATCACGAATAAACCGCGTACAGTTACAACACATCGATCAAACTAGCAGCATGGCGAGCTCCAAGATACGTAAGCAGAACGATGTGTTGCAAGAAATAGCCAAGGCTAGCGATATCATTCGACGTAAACACGAAATGATAAAAATGGGCAAAGACACTAGCGAGCAGGCTATCAGTGAAATCTTCAAACCTCTGGTTACACCGCTGCATCAATTGGTAGATTCATCGAAGCAGCAACAGCGGCTACTAATGAAGCGAGAAGTGAAAACGGAGCCGAGTTCAATTGAAAAAACAGAGAAGACCGCAGATTTTGTAAAAACAGAAGATTATAAGAATGCTGCTGCTGCTGCTGATGATAATGATGATGACGACGACGATAATGATGCATATAAAAGTGCGATTGAGGGAAGCTTGTCAACTAACATTGCTATTGGCAACAATACCACAACAGTTGCCGCTATGGATGATGATGCGAATGATATCCTTGATGATGATGATAACCAGGATGACGCATCTGCAATCGCCTCTACAAGCACACCGATGACCAAAAAAGAAGTCAAGACGATGCGCTATTTAAGCATGTTCAACTCGATCAAAGAGCAAAAGAACTTGGATATGAAATATGGTGTTCGAAAGTTAAAACTCGGCGGAATGAAGATTGGTGATTCGGATATCGTATTTGAAGATGATCGGATATATATAGGCGATAAGAGCTATGAGAACACACCGGGATTGCTTGAATTGTTATTCAAAAAGTTGCCCAATCCTGCGATTGTGGATAAAAACGATAGATTGAATTATGCTAGAATCGTGAAAAAAACGAATGCGCATCGAAAATATTACAATGCTGACAAAAGCTTGCGTTCTGATAGAGAAAAAAATTCAAAGTACAAAGATTTTATTGCCCCGTACATCGACTCACCTGCGAAAAACCCTAGGGAAAGATCCGGTAAAGGTTTATTACCCACCCATAAAATCGCGCGAGGACAAAGCATGGATTATGTGTATTGGGATGATCCTAATGAGCTCGTTGATCGTCTTCGACTACTCATGGCATCTCAAGCGGCTGGTAATACTAGCCACAACAATGAAATATCCTCCATCATTGAGGAGCTGCGCGAGGCGGAAATCATTTATTAGGCTGAGGTTAATCATAAAATAATCATTCGGTCACAGATCGTTGAACAATGAGCATAGACATATTTGGGCGACCGCTGACAAGCAACAGCCGCGAAAAAAGTGTTATTCGAGGTCTTCAGGGTGTTGGATTCAAATTCACCGCTGATAAACAGTACGATCTGGACGACAAACGATTATGTAATATCGCGGATCCGCAGGAGCCAAACGACGCTGTTTCTCTAGGTGTCCTCAATAGATGCATACAGGAGAGGCTTGACGATCTTCATAGCGTTTTCGTGAATATGATTTATCCCATCAACATCAAAATCGATAATAATGATAAGCAAATTCGTGAACTTATAACAAGCATTTCGAGGGATATTGCGCAATTGAAAAGCACAGTGGATTCGTTGGAAAAAACTTTCAGCAACACAAGATTGGTGTACGCTGATCCAAGGGTTGCTGAAGTAAAAACAAATAAAGTGTACATCAAACCTTAAACATTCGAATGGTAAGCAGCAGCAACAGCATGCAGAGAACAATAGCGGGTGAACTTCATAGACCCGCCCGGCGTAATTATCCTCGACGTTATGTCGATATACGCAGCTTGGATGAGACCTGGCAAGCCGATCTCGTCGATATGTCCGCATACTCATCAGTCAACAAGGGCTCAAAATTTTTGCTCACAGTGATTGATATATTTTCAAAATTTGCGTGGGCCGTACCGATCAAGAGTAAAAATGCCAAAGATGTGACTGCTGCGATGGAATCTGTGCTCACTCTGGGTCGCGTACCGAAACATCTACACGTTGATCAGGGCAAGGAATTTTACAACAAAGAATTCAAATCTCTTATGAGACATCACGGGATCAACATGTACTCGACATTTAGCAACTTGAAGGCGTCGATATGCGAACGCTTCAATCGTACACTGAAAAATAAAATGCGGAAGCAATTCACACTTCAAGGTTCTCATAAGTGGACCAACATTCTACCAAATTTAATTGCATCGTATAATAATACCAAACATAGCACGATTAAAATGAAACCGAAAGATGTAACTACAACTGATGAAAAACAACTGTATCGTAGTGTGTATAAACCGCGTCAAATCAAAAGAAGCAAACGAAAACGTAAATTTAAGGTCGGCGATAAAGTTCGAATTAGTAAATATAAGAATGTATTCGAAAAGGGTTATACGCCAAATTGGACAACAGAAATATTTACAATTGATGAGGTGAAGAATACCAACCCTCCAACTTACAAACTCACCGACTACCTGAATCAGCCCATTGAAGGCGGTTTTTATGAGGAGGAGCTCAGCAGGGTGCAATATCCCGATGGCTATCTTGTAGAAAAGGTCTTGCGAAGGCGTGGTGATCAACTCTATGTAAAATGGTTGGGATTCGATGGTTCACATAATAGTTGGATAAATAAATCGGATATGTAATATAATTTTCATGAATAAAATTTATTATAAACATATTTACATTTGTTTCTTCACTCTCCTCAATCTTAATGCTAGATTACATGATCATCATGGAAAAGAAATGTTTCCTCACATTTTCTCACATTTTCCAACATTTTCTAACATTTTCTAACATTTTCTAACATTTTCTAACATTTTCTAACATTTTCTAACATTTATATGTAAAGTAAATGGGAAATTATTTTATTCTATTTTAGAAAATGTTAGAAAATGTTAGAAAATGTTGGAAAATGTTAGAAAATGTTAGAAAATGTTAGAAATTTACGAGTTTGCAGAATCTTGGTATCCCCAAGGTAAAGTATCAGTTTTACCAGGTATCAACTTTCGCTTATCGTCACACCAGCTTAGAGCTAACTTATTCTGTATAATAGTGCTAACCGTGTGTCGACTACTTTTTATCATACACTGTTGTTCAACCAAATTTTGGTAGCCGAAAAGGCATCGTTTGTAATCATCAAACGTGATGGATTTTAATGTCGAGCCCTTTACACCCTTTGCACGTTTCTTATCAGTATCGCCACGAGTTCTGAATGTATAGAGTTTTGCTCGCAAGCCGATAAATTCAGTCATAATTTTTCCATTATTTTCATCTTTCATCAGACCGATGCGTTTTTTGTTCAACAGGGGAATGCCATAGGTATTATTCGGCGGGTAGTCTGATGTATCAAACATGGCCGCAACATCACGCTTGATGATTTCGTAGATATTTGGAACGGTAAACTGATATATCAGGCTATCTGTATCAGTATACATTAATTTCGATTCAGTACTTGAAAAATTATTTTTTACATAATCATAGTGGAAGTTGTATAGAAATATTTTGGAAAGATCGAGAATAGCAGCACCAATGTAGATGGGTTTATTGAAATATACTTTAGTTCGACTTAGCTCAATAATTACCATATCTTCATCAAATATGGTGCAGCTATGAAATGTTGGCCTTGCAATGAGAGCTCGTGCACCACCCCTACCCTCCCATTTCGTGATAAGTTTCACGGTTCTATGGTTACGCACATTCTCCATGGTCTTGCCAAATACAGCGTTATTCATGAGCTTGTAGAAATTTTTCTCAAACTCGTTTTTCGACTGCTTTCGCATATTTGTGTTGAGATCGATGTATGACTTTAACCATGGCGATTGTGCGAACCTTAGAATTCTATGCACTTTCGTCAACTTCAAACCAAATTTAATACATTGCTTCAAATTACGATAGTGCAGAACATATTTTTTCTTGGGTAGAAGCGTTGTCGTAAGTTTTCTAATTTTACTACCCGGCGGTGTGAAATGCTCGGGACACAGAGGTAAGTCGGCATGTTGTTTATGGAGCTCTGTAGGATAATCTAAATCCACCTCTAGAATATAACCGATTGGTGCGTCATCCGGATGGGACATCACATCAATGGCATCATTTTCCCACTCGAACGACCCACTCGGCAAATGCTCACTCATAGCTGCACCATAAAGATTATTTACATCGAAATTCATTAAATATGACTCCGCTTTGCTTGGATCAAAATCTTCACCCATGAATCGATTATTTGCTCTAGCATAGCGATTTGAGCACTGCGCCACACCACCTCTTATGCTTTTCTCAATAAATAATATCATTTCTGGATCGTCTAAAAGTTGGAGATTAATTTTCGTCTGTTTCAACATTGCATCAAAAGCAAGCCCCGGCGCGGTATAATAATGCAGGGGATCCAAGTTGTACGTTTTGAAGCAGCTATCGCGAAAATTTTGAAATATATCGGCTAATAAAAGTACATCAGTTTTCAGGTATAAATCCGAATAATCGCCTAACGTTTTCAAATCAAACTTGGCCCAAACATCTTTCGCGTGTTCGTAATCCGCATCGGTAATACCCGCGGCACTGAGTTTCGAATGGAAATTTTTTTTATCGGGTAATTTTATTTCGTCAAGTTTCTCCCAAGAATCAATATACTCGTACGGAAAGACACCTTTACGAATCATCAAACTGAATTCATCTCGATCGCTGTAAAATTTCCGCGTTATTTGCTCATCGGCATCGTCGACGTACGATGCTAATTTCTCTATACTGCTAGCCATGAATCGAAGTGAATCTATGAACCTCAAACTAATCATAGTACCGTCGACTTTCTTTGTGAATGATATGTATTTTTCCTTATTGATGGGTAGCAACGTAATATCACCGGGGAAAGTTGTAGCCAGAGATTTAATGATAAAGTGAGAATCGTAACCCGATAAATTGTGAAAAACCACCGGAATCGTGTGCGACTCTTGAAAATTCAGATTGCATCGATTGTGTGCGGCCCCGCGATATTTACCCGTAAAATGACAGTGATCGCGACACTTTTTCTCTTCAGGTAAAAATGGCTTCTCACAGATGTAACAATTTTTCGCGCGCATGTGACGATCGCGTTGTGCCTGATTCAACACCTCCATTGGAATCACATTTTTTATACGCGACTCTACTTTTACGGCTAATTCACGAAGCTCCTCGATCAACCATTTAATACAATCAGATCCGCGGTGACCCTTGTATTCCGATAATGTATCATCGTACACGCAGTGTGTATAATACGCCGCACTATGCGGAATATGCTCTTGGGATTCTTTTACCCCGGGCTTCATCATGCATTCAAGATCGGCATATACGACGAAGGGTACAGTGCTCTGATTTTTAAAATTGGAAAATCCCAAAGTGTTCTCCTTGGGAAATTCCATTCGCACTTTATTCAACCGCAGACAATCTTGTCTATGATTTTCATAGGCATTTTGTACGCTGAAGTGACACAAACATCTATCGCACAAAAATTGTGCACATTTATGATTTGACAATTGCATGCTAACCAAACGTGAAAGATTCTTGATCCAAGCAAAGTGGAATCGTGGTTTGAAATTATCTAAATTACCATTATCTAGTTCGCTTCCACTTTCAATCATGAGCAGGTGGATTGTATTGTTCTCTGTTACATTTTTACTCAAATATAGCGGGGTAACTATACTATTATTCGAGTTTTTCTTGCCTTCAAAAGTTTCCGACTCGATTCCATATACGTTAATACTCAAATTATTCAACTTCTCGAATTTTTCTACAGTATGAAGGGTTGCGGGGAATTTGATACCTGTACAATCTAGCTCCGATATGTACTGTCGATAGCTGCATGTCATAGTTGCGTTAACGTTTACGGGGTGGAGGGCTGAGGTAACAGACCACAACAAACATCGATCGTCATTGTTTTTCACGTTGACCACCGCCTTCTTTCGCTGAATATCCTCGGGTAGCGGTGCGAATGTCGAGAGTCCACCGCGAAGAGGCTCGTATCGGTTGATGCAGATCACAGCATTTATGATCTCAATCATGCTCCAACCAGAATCACGCTGCTCGAAATCCTCTACCATGGTTAGCAGAGGATTCGTTACATTATCGGTGAACCAGGTTTCCAGATCCGTCGATGGAAGAATCGTGGCGTTGCGTGTATTGAAGTTCTTCACTTCCACACTGATCTCATCGTTTTTGACGTTTTCAAATTTACACGAAACCCCCACATTCACCTTAATACTTCCTTCTTCGCGTAGCACATTTTTCAGACGTTCGATCGTCACCACCCCAGCGTCAGTCAAAAATCTAGCCAAATCTTTATGTTGGAGATTTGTCACGGCTCCGGTGCGTATACGACACTTGAAGGCACTCTCCATATCATCCCATCGAACACGTTTATGAATATCATCGCCGATATTACCTCCAACGATAGTCGCACGATGTTGTTCAAATTTCACCACCCACGATTGGAGGAGTGAAATTATATGTTGCAGTCGTTGTTTTTCACTCACACTCTGTTTAGATTGCGTTAAAATATTGTTCAAGAATTGAATATTTTTGAGAGCGATATCGCGCCAATGAATAAAAATATCTTCATTCGCTTGTTCTGGGGGTAGTGTACACAGTAACTTGTATGCATCTTCCATCATCTCAACAAGATTCATATACACGGCGCTGTCCATTTTTTTTTTCTTGGGTGAATTTTACAACTGGGTAGTCAAACTGACACTCTACGAATGTTCACACCCACCGTGGGTTTTGGGGTTTTAGATGCACACGCCCCCCACCACACCGACGTTCAAATACCATGAAAATTCAAACGTTTCCAATGATCGGTCAGAGATTTTGTACCTGAGAGGCTTACATCTTTTGCACCTTTATGCAGAAAAAATATTACCCAAGTGTGTCAATGGTTAGCCCCTCCAATATTGTAGGCGTATTTAGAGTTTCTAGTTGGGTATAAAAGTGCGAGTTTGCTTCGGGATTTTACACAGTCTACAAACCCTACCGAAGAACAGAAAATTGTGAAAGAAAACTGAACAATCCTCAAAACAAGTGCAAGCCCTACCGAAGAACAGAAAAAATCGTGAAAGAAAACTTAACAATTCTGAAAACAAGAAGTAAGTATCGTTATTCTTCGATATCATAGCTTTTTTTTCATGGTGGATATAGTTTGTAATTGATATTTCCCATTAAAACAGAAGATGGCTCATCGTCCAATTAATATCATCAAGCTGGTGGACGATGGTTGGATGTCTGACGATGATGGTTATGCAAGTCATCGTGAGGAGATGGAGGTGAATGGGGTTGTATATTATACATCCCATTACATTGATGGTGAACCGGTGTGGCTTAAGGATGAACCACTAAGGTGGGATGGGGAGGAGGTGCCAGCGGAAGTGGAGGTGCCTGAGGTACCTGAAAATTGGGATGAGGAGGAGGTGCCGGCGGTAGTAGAGGTGCTAGAGGTGCCGGAAAATTGGGATGATGAAAAGAAGGAGGAGGAGGAAAAGAAGGAGGATGATGAGGATGAGGGGGCGGAGGAGGATGGGCATGAAAATAATCCATGGTAAGTACCCGTAATTGTCATTATATATCGTTCGACAATTGAAATACCTGTATGTTTCAGATCCGCGTGTGTAAACCCCGGTGCGTTTACCACCACCTAGTTGTAGATATAGTTTGAGTTTAGGTTAAGAATAATGTACATGTATAGTTTAAGTTATTCTTGTAAGAAAATTGTAAAATAAGCATAGTTTTAAGCTAGTTTTAAGAAAATTATCACTTTTATAATAGGTTAGTCTTAAGGCTGTCCGAGGGGGTGGTATGGTGGGGGTAACGGCACATACACATGTACACACCTACGCGTAAATTTCGCACGCTAAATTCTCGGGAATGAAGAATCATTTCAAGAATCTGATGTGTACGAAATATTCCTTGATCGAAATTGTTCTGGGTGAAATAGTGCAGGTTAGCCACGAATAAGCCTGACGTCCTAATTAAACATTAATATAATTTCCTCGTGACAGCTGGCACACGGATACACACACTGACACAGTAAACATGGCCGCCGCGTAAGACGAGTGATATCAAATTTTGGCGATATAATGATTTCTTGCACTCGACGTGTACTGAGCGATATTTCACCCACAACAATATTCTAGCAGAAATAGTTCAATCACCATCCTCGGTTGTAAAGCTATCCACATTCGGAGAATTCAGCGTGCGAAAATTTCTAGTCAATAGATGGCGCCGCTATTGGCTCGTCGACTCAAGTCAACTCAAGCCGTCAGGACCCATCGCCGAATAAACATTTCCGAGAGCCCCGTCTGTTTCACTCACACAATCACACACATTTCCATCTTATACAAAACGCATACTATGGCGGCTTGAAACAGTGCGCTACGTGAATGTCCTACAGATTCGCATTTATTTGACAGTAATTGTTAGCTCCGAAATCACTAAAAAATCGATTATTCGTTTTTGCCAGAAAAGTACTCGAGAGGCCTTTTCCCGCTTTGTGAGAAATATTCCAGTCCCTCAGATTTTTTTTTAGTTTATGGGCAGCAGATTTTATACATCAAGTCAACGAATTTTTTTATTTTTTTTCCTCACAAACTCCTAAAATCTCATAAAACTATTGGGAGCACCATCGAATGTGAGTTTCATGAAATATCAAG
This sequence comes from Tenthredo livida, assembly GCA_963992785.1. Taxonomy (NCBI): domain Eukaryota; kingdom Metazoa; phylum Arthropoda; class Insecta; order Hymenoptera; family Tenthredinidae; genus Tenthredo; species Tenthredo livida. The sequence goes on along the minus strand of OZ023072.1, from coordinate 14,773,016 downwards.
TCAAGGTGTAAGCCACATAGTCAAACGTATGGGTACTTCAGTACTCCCAGATGCAATGAAAAGCTTGAGCGCTGAAGAGATGAAATTTCTTTCTAAAGCTTCTTCCCATTTTCTCAACTTAACTTTGATGACAGATATGAGGGGAACATAAAGGTACCTGAATCAAAAAAGCCATTACTGATAGGCTAAGAACTTGTCAGTCCACCGATCAACAATCCTCAATAATTGAGTATAAATAATTTCGAATGAATCAAAATGTTGAAGTTTTTAGTTGCTGTAGGGTCTTTTTTTGATGGTAAGCACAGAAGATCAGACCAAACATTTGGGATAGGCACCAATACTAGTAGGTATACTCGAATCGTAGGCATAATTAGCTGCCAGTTCAAAATGTATAAAACCAACATGATATAAGGTGATGATGAATAATAAATCATTCTGACTACACCTAATGATACTCGGAAATACGTTTCTAGTTCTAATTATGTTTGGTAGAGAAGAATCGTAAGATTGTTTTCGTATTTTCTAGCTTACTGCATTTCTCTTGTAGGGCAACTCATAAGATTTAGCATACCTATGGAAGCATGTTGAGAACTAGGAACTCAGTCGACTGATCTTCCTAAGGGGGTCTGCGACTGAGATTTTTACAAGAACTATTTCATTTTTTGCAAATTAATAAAAACTAGAGAAATGCTTTCTACAATTTTTAGATTATGGAAGTATATATGTATTGGAGCATGAATTTCAATTTTCTGCAATGCAATTGTATGCGCAGGGAACCTTTCGCAGAAGATCTTCTACGTATTTCTACGAAGGTTCCCTGTGCTGAAATTTTATCGCAGACGATTGAATTATTTTTTCTATACAAATACACCATAAAGTACGGATTGTAGTAAGTGTTTTCTCATTGGACCTTTTATAATCACAAACATGCCAAATAACATCAAATTATATAAAAAAATGTGCAACTCAGTTTATACATGTTGACATTATTGGAACAATCGAAAGTTTATTTGGAAATTTAGAATTGTTTGAACGATAATTTCAAGTAGAATTACTGGATTAATGTTTAATGTGCCACGTCTACTATCAATTTTTATGTACCCAGTTTATAAATGAACTCGATGTTAAGATATGAATAAATAATTTCAGTTTTGTGATGTATTGGCTGTGAAATTGTTTACAGACACGAAAGAATTCAGATTTGAGATATATTCTTGATATTTAAGGGAAGACCCTAGTGGAACTGAAAACTTTTATATCTTTCTTATGATCGAAATTATTTATAGGTCATGTGAAACTGTATTCCAAACCTAAGAAAATCACACCTTAAGCTGTAAGATTACTTGAGAAATGTAGAAGCTACGCAACATTCAATGGTAAAAATGTACTGAACTTCAAAATGCTTCTTGCGTCTTAGTTTTCATTGCATCATATTCCTCTTCGTTTGAGGTCTTCAGCACACTGAGGCGAAGAAAGTGAGGGATCGGATTTGAGTTTGGATTACTCGTTTCATTTTGAGAGAATTTATTATTTTTGATTTCAAATTTTGAGCGTTTTTCATTTTATATAAGACCAAACAAAATGTTCCTTTTGCAATAGATTAAAACCGATCCCTCATTTTATGCATAAGGTCTGTGTGAATTTTCACTGCGAAGGAGAAGTTGATCGGAGCAAAACTCAGACGCAAGAAGCATTTAGCGTAGCTGAAAAGATAGTTCTGAGTAAATGGCATTTTAGTGAAAACTGGTGTAAGTTAATTAAATTCTCCATAATATATGGCACAAAATGATTGGAACGGTCATATCATTAAACTTTATGATCAACGTATCTCAGATTTTCTATTTTTGCTGCGGTGGCATCTCGGACCGTGACTCCTCTTCGCCCTGCATCTGTAGATTCACCGTCCCAAAAAAGGAAATCAAAACAAGAACTAAATTAGCTGTTGCGGTTCCCAGAAAAACTTGGCGCTGATCTATAACACTCGTTTATCTCTGGCTCTTGCCTTAGAACAGTAACGCACGCATCGCCCAACAGCTGCCGTTAAGGGGGTACGTACACCTTTAAAATAATTTTTTTCAAATTACTGCTACGCTCTGAGAGAACATTCTAATGACTCAGTTTTTCTACAGTTGATTAGTGCTATTTTGATACATAGTTCATGATTTTTCCAGATCTTAGGTCCTCCGCTGAACATAAATTCAGTCCACCGAAGAAAAAGCAGTTGTCGTAGGATGCAGGTTGCTGGGTTGGATGAAATTTTTTCAACTTTTGAGGAAATATTCTTTATGAATGTAATTTCGGACCAAACCAATAATATTTGATGAATGTAATTTTTAGACATAGAAATTTTTGGTTTCAAAACATTTTTTCCAGAATAATGGAAAAAAAATTTCTATGTCTAAAACTTCAAAATCGAAAAAATGGCGGTCCTCCTCGGACAGCCTTAAGAGATAACAAATAAACATATATGTCATTATGAGATGATTCGAGTCATTGATTGCATAATTGAACACCCCGCCACTCATTTCGGCTAGTATAATTCGTATATAAGCTAAGAATTCGAAATTGCAGCCGTCCGATTGTCGGTAACAGAAAATCGGCAACCATGATTCAGAATCGTTACCATCAGACCATCGATAACTGAAGATCAACGATCTGCAGGTAAATTGCAGCCGACCGATTGCCGGTATCGGGAAATCGGCATGCATGATTCAGAATCGTCACCATCAGACTATCGATAACTAAAGATCGACGATCCATAGTGGCGCCATCGCATGACGAAAAATCGCAACCATCAGATCGTCGGTAAGCGCAGATCGGCAATGCAGGATTCTCGATCGTTACCATCAGAATATCGGTAACAATCGGCAGTGGCGCCATCGCACGACGCAAAATGGCAGCCATCCGATTATCGGTAACAAAGATCGACGATCGGTACCCCCAAATCGTTACCATCCGACTGTCGGTAACTTACCCCGCTCGGTCGGTAACTTACCAACACAACTTGGCCGGTAAAGAAGTCATATCCAGAACCCCCACATTATATCTACTTTTGCCTCTCGGGGCAATTTCTTCTTTTGTGACCGTAAGGGTTATTTAGGTTTTATGTGATCTTCCAATACCTGGGGTTTGCTTTTACTTGCTCATTTCAAGTTTTCGCACGTGTTCATACTGTTTCGAAATTTTATGACTTTAAGAATTTCCAGTGAAGCTTATTTTGAAGATACATACAATAAATTGTAGTTTATAATTTCTTCTCTTAATGTTAATTTCTTAATATTTAATATTATAAAAAATTATCTTATGCTAGGTGTCGAGTGGATATTTTCTTATCTGCCTTTGGTCTGGGTCCGCAACCTGTCTCGCTCGGTTAGGGTGGTTGGTATTTGAGACTTTGGTCTCTAGAGTGTTCCAGACGTTAGGGTGTTTGAGGAGGTGTCAAAGCGAGCTTGGGGCTCTTTGTATTATGCCGTTTGAGAACAAAGGATAGAGGGTGAACTATATTGTAATGTAAACCAAGGATGGTCTCCAATATTTAAGCTGCAATTAGTTAATAAATCGTTTGCTTGGTTGATTATATGATCCTTTGACAACTAGTAAAATGATGGTTTGAATTATACGATATTATGAATTGGAGGTTTCAGTAAGTTAATAGGTTGGCATTGTTAATCTAGTATGATAATCTAACTTAATGTTAGCCGAACATCGGATTAACATTGTCTTAATAATTAACATGCAGGATATAATATTCTAAGGTGGATAATATAAAAAAGTAATTGTAAAAGAGTAATATGCGTATATAGCATAGTCTAGCGACTATGGTTAAATGAGTATATGGTTATAATATATGAGTATGACTTATAATTAACATGCAAGGGTGAAATAATATTCGAGTGGTGAATCTGTAGTGATATGGTCATGTGAGGGATTGATATTGTTTATGGAATAGTAATTGACATGATATGGTCATTAGGCCGAGTGTGGTTGGTGTGAATATTATCTCGTCAGTATTCGAGTTGTTTTGTATAGTTGGTATCGTGTAGGATTTTGAGCGTTGAGTGAGTAGTTTGCATATGTGTAAGGGATTTTGGACTGCCGCTTGGTCGTCCGTGTGCGCAAGTGGGTTGGTATGGGGTGTCTGGGTGCGCGTCATAGTTTTGAGGAATGTGCTTACGTCTAGGCTTAACTAAGTCTAAAGTATGTACTATTTGGCCATCTCGAATGAGTGGTTCCAATGCAATATATAGTTGATTATGTTTGTTTATATAGTATTTGCGTTTAATAGTCCTCTATGAAATAGAGTGATGAGTTAAACGTTGTGCTAATAATGGTAAAATAGTTATTTTATATTATGGGTAGTATGTACGTGAATAGATCAGGGGGTTTAAAAGGTAAATGTCATAATTAATGATTAGGTGAATATATAATAGTGTTAAAGTAAATATTAGGTTCGATTAAAACGTAAGTTTTATAATTATAATAATGGTTTTAAGTATGTAATAATATTTGGGTAATGTAGGTTTAGTGGGTATAAGGATGTGAACGTTATGGTTATTCGTTTTGAAGGTGATGCAGGGTGTATATCCATAGTTGGTTACTGTGTGGACAATATGTACGTACCGTGTGTTGGTTCGGTAGGTTTATATGTTTGGTGATAGTATGGTAAGTTCTGGTGATTTTAGGTGGTGGAGAGCGTGAATAGGGTATGTCGTCCGCTCGGACGTTACAGCCCAGTCCATTCTATATGGTCTAAGGGTGTGCCTAGGAGTGCAGCTTCTCTCTCTAAAAAAGTTTCTCTCTCGTTTGGCGATGGACTTAAGTACGACAGTGAACCAACCGTTGAAATTCCCTAGATCGTTAGGGATTAGTTTTGCTGATGTTGGATTTTTCTGGGGAATTCACGAGCGAGTGTTTTAAATATTGCGAAATCATAAAATCTACAAAAATTTGATGTATACTCAGAAATTTAATTTGTAGATATAATAAAAATGAGTAAAATAGGTAATTACTAATTACAATTTTATTGGTAGGGCTTATAAAATAAAGTATGCAAATTTGGTATAATGCAATGCGCACAATGTCACGAGACTGTATTTTATATATATTTGAAAAAACATGTAATCAATGAAATAATTCAGTGGAACAACATTAACAGTATTAAAATATCACATCAGTGAGCAATATACAATACAGTGGTACAACGTAAAGGTTAACAACGTAAAGATATCTTATGATTAATATAATAATGAGATTACGAATCTCATAAAATTTACAGTACAAACTTATTTTTTTTGTATTTATTTTATCAAGAGACTCGGTAGAATCTCGCGCCAAGTACAATAAAAAAAAAAAAAATATCATATAAGGTATGTATATCTATACAGAGCGATTCTGAGGAAACAGGTCACGCTAATAGAGGCTCCCTTATTTATTTTCATCAATGACAACGCTGTCAAATACCACGAACAAGCGATCCACCGATATTTCATATGCGTATGACTGATATCTTCAGACGACTCAGCGGTAGCTGTCACGTCGTAGGTTATAATGAACTGGTCATATTAAAATATTGTGTAATTAATTCTAATATTGTTCATAATACAACGGTATACGATATTATTTCATAAGTAAGTAGTGATCAGGTTAAATTGATTGCAGACGTCGATTTCTGTTTATTCCAACATTATTAGGTTATAAATAATTGTCTTGGTGAAATTCACAGATCTGGTAGTGATAAACTTATTAAGTCAATAGCATACGATATTGATTCTTTATGAATTCATTCCAGGTGTGAATTTCTGTTTATTTACTACATTAGTTATAACCGAGGATTTCTTTGGTGACTGACTGACCCGTTGCATCTCTTCGACAAGTAGGGTTACGAACAAAACGATGTGAATATCATTCATCGAGCAATATCTCATCGATCCAGTTGAAGCTTCCCATCCTACGAGGCAGCTCCGCTAAAAATATTACCTTTAAAATATTTTTTTACAAATTACTGCTACGCTCTGAGAGAACATTCTAGTGACTCAGTTTTTCTACAGTTGATTAGTGCTACTTTGATACATAGTTCATGATTTTTACAGATTTTATGTCTTCCGCTGAACATAAATTCAGTCCATCGAAGAAAACCAGTTGTCGTAGGATGCAGGTTGCTGCGTTGGATGAAATTTCTTCCACTTTTGAGGAAATATTCTTTATGAATGTAATTTCGGACCAAACCAATAATATTTGATTAATTGAGGTTTTAGACATATAAATTTTTGATTGTAAGACTTTTTTTTCCATCATTCTGGAAAAACTGTTTTGAAACCAAAAATTTCTATGTCTAAAAATTACATTCATCAAATATTATTGGTTTGGTCCGAAATTACATTCATAAAGAATATTTCCTCAAAAGTGGAGGAAATTTCATCCAACGCAGCAACCTGCATCCTACGACAACTGCTTTTTCTTCGATGGACTGAATTTATGTTCAGCGGAGGACATAAAATCTGTAAAAATCATGAACTATGTATCAAAGTAGCACTAATCAACTGTAGAAAAACTGAGTCACTAGAATGTTCTCTCAGAGCGTAGCAGTAATTTGTAAAAAAAATATTTCAAAGGTAATATTTTTAGCGGAGATGCCTCGTAGGATGGGAAGTTTTTTTTTGGTTTCGAACGACGGACGCGGACGTCCTGGATTCTTGGCTGCGCAATCATCCGCGATGGTCAAAAAGCTCTGTCAACCCACGTGTTTCAAAACCATTCCTATTATTTGTTGATTGGTTTTATTTTTTGTTTTTTCAATTTGGTATAATCCGTCCTATTAAATCAACATCGTCCCGTAGTTTCACTACTTTTTTATTCATTTTACACAATATCGTCCCGGCAACGTAACAAGTAAACAATATAAAAAAATAAAATCTGCTCATTTGCAATCGTAACACAGAGCAAAACAGACATAAAAATGCCGAATATAAGATTTACCGTCGAAGAAAGGGTCGGCATGGTCCTGAAACATGCGGCCGGGCGGAGTTATCGCACCATTGCCGACGAATTTGCTGTCGAAAATCCGGGACGTCCGCGGCCGGCGATGAATACCGTGCGCAATATCATCGTCAAGTATAAGGAAACTGGAGTGACTGATCCGCGCTCTGTGAAAGTGGCGTACCCGACGCGTCGGGTGAGCGCAGAAGATAAGGCCGAAGTTCTACGAATACTTGAAGTGAACGGGAAACAGCCAGCGTCGAGAGTGGCTCAAGAAGTCGGAGTATCCAAGTCCACGGTACAACGCATTGTTAAGGAGGTGCGTTGTCTACCGTACAAGTTCAGAAAAGTACACAAGCTTGCAGCACAGGATCCGCAGAACCGTGCAATGTTCTGTGACACGATGAGGAACGTGCTGCGGGAAGACGATGGCATCCGCCACATATGCTTCAGCGACGAGTCTACCATCGTGCTAGTTGGAGCTCACAACAGCCAGAATTTGAGGTTTTACTCAACAAGAAATCCCCACGTGACCATCGAGGAGAATACACAGTACCCAGAGAAGTTGAACGTCTGGTGCGGCATGTACCTGGACCAGATCATCGGGCCATTTTTCATCGTTGGCAACCTGAACGGGCCAAAATATCTAAACATGCTTCGAGTGCAAATAGTACCAGCCATCAGAGCCCTCGAAGGAAATGTAAGTGCATTTAATTCTCTAGCGCTTTGTCAAGCTTCATTATTGTACTGTCGCTGTAACGTTCTGCTATTTATTGTTACAGGGTCCGAAGATCTGGTTCCAGCAGGACGGGGCGCCGCCACACTTTAGCGCCGACGTCCGAGCGTACCTGAATGAGGAGTTCCCTGGTCGTTGGATCGGTCGGGGTGGGCCAATACAATGGCCAGCTAGGTCCCCCGATCTGACACCGCTCGACTTTGGTCTCTGGGCGTACGTAAAAAGCAAAATATACGTCGGCGGTCATATAAATGACTTGCCTGCACTGCGAGCTAGGGTATTGCAGATACTTGCGGCCATGACTCCGCAAGCTATCTTCAATACCACCCATTCATTCTGGGCTCGCCTGGATGAATGCAGCGCGGTGCAGGGAGGCCAATTCCAACACCGTCGACGTATACAGCAGTAGGTCCAGGGGTCAAATTCGAGTAGATAAGGGAACTCCCATTTAAGGTAAGCGTTGATCAATGATTTTTGAGTGGAAATGGTAGTTGTATTACTGGAATTATCGAAAAGATTAAAATTAATTGAATACAAGATGCATGACTGAAATCATAATTTGACTCGAGATTATTAGTAATAATAAATTGCATTAATTTCAACTACTGTTTAACTCAAAGTGGATATAATCTCAATGTAAAATAAGTATGAAGTAACCTTTTGATTTTTTTTTGGCTCATACAGACCGACCCAGACGTTCAACTTCTGCGGGTACTGTGTATTCTCCTCGATAGTCACATGGGGATTTCTCGTTGAGTAAAACCTCAAATTCTGGCTGTTGTGAGCTCCAACTAGCAGTGTTAACGGTCAAAACATACGAATAGTACGAATGAGGAACGAATGAGCTAGAATGGAAGAATGATACTAGTGTGAGAGCGTATGTATGAAGGGTACCCGAATGAATGTATAGGAACGCTAGAGGATTAGTAGAGAATAAAAGGATGACGAGTGAGTGATTAGTGGTAAGACTTAAGCTGAGTAGTACGTACGAAGTCATCGATATAACCAGACGTGGTTACACGGATTTACGAAACGCGATCATTAAATTATAATTCATAAATTAGTCATATTTAATAATATTTGAGCCAAAGGCTATAACGAGGTTTCTGTAGTGTTGTCTGTATTTATATTTGTTTCTTCAATAAATCAGTTGATTTGTTACTTAAGGCAGTTCCTATCGTTTAAATCTTTACACAGTAGCGTTGCGCAAATAACCGTCACCCTGACTAACTTACCGGATTTAACATTCAGAAGTGGGATATACCTACAATATACCTACAATATACCTACAATATACCTACAATATCCCTACGATATACCTACGATATTAAGGATAAAGAAAATAACGGAAAACGGAAAATTCGAAAACGTGGCCTGACCGGTGTACGCGAGGAATGGCCGACAAACGGGTCAAAAATTAGTGCGCGAGTGCTAGATCAAGTGTTAAGAGAATGAACAATAACGGGACAGCGATCCCCGAAGATCAATTCGAACAATTTTACCGAGAGATCCTACATACGGTACGCGGTCAAGATCCCAGAAACATGGCGCAGAATATGCTTACTAATTCGATAAATAATGGCGATGATAATTCCATCGGAAGAGGAAGAGCGACCGGAAGAGGTCTCTCGATCAGGAATCCAGGGAGTGCGCAAATCGTTAGCGCACCCCTGGTAGATCAAGAAAGACTGTATGAGAACCGATCAGCAGACGCGAGCGCGGCAAGTGCAGACATGGACTTGGAAGATATGGGGAGGCCACCAAACCAATCAGCGAACCGATTGGAGAACGACGGCAACGGGCTAGAAGGAGCGACGTTTGCCATGATGGAAGAAGGGCGACGAAGAGATATGTTGTTGAGAGATCTTCTTGACCGACTGACGGGTAATCGGTTGACGGATCGCCCTCAAGCCGATGAGATACCGACTGTGGTATCGAATTACCATATCATGCCCGACTTAAGCGCAAATATTGGCGATTTCCACGGCGAAGTCGATAGTTTGAATGCCCGCAGATGGATCGAAACGATTGATAGCATGCGTAGACTGCATAACTGGCCTGATAACTTTGCTTTGGAAGCCGCGCGGACACATTTGAAGACAGGAGCGCGCGATTGGCATGCGATGCAAGCGCACGAACTGACGACCTGGGCTGCATTCAAAGATGCATTTCACGTCACCTTCATCACTACCGATAGCGCGACTCTGTTGTGGAAACGCATGACGGAGAGAGTGCAACTTCGTGACGAATCGCTCAGCGCATATTTCCATGCGAAGGCAAAACGATGTAATGACATCCACCTAAGTGCAGCAGATACGAAAGAACAAATCCTGATAGGACTCTGGTCGAGGGAATTATGTAATGCGATGGCAGCCCGAGATCACGCCACTAGAGATGATCTGTTACACGATATGCTGGCATGTGATCGATTGTTGACTCAAAGGACTGACCGTATCAAGGCAAGCAAAGAGGTGACGAATAATAGACCGAAGCCGTCAGGAACAGCAGCGACTGCTGGCTCTGGAACGAAAACATATAAGACTAATTCGAACGATAAAAGCAGTGAAAAACGACCAAACATCAATCCGGACGGTCAACCGAAATGTTTTAATTGTAACGAATACGGTCACCTTTCGAAATACTGCACCCAACCCCGCCGTGAGTTGTCGTGTTTGAAATGTAAAGGAAAGGGGCACACCCAAAAACATTGTACAGTGCAAAAAGATAACCCGGAACGAACAGTGAACGCGATAGTCGGCGTCGATGATCGACTCGCGGTTAGTAAATATTTAAAAACGATTCGAGTGAACAATAGTGAGTTGAGTGCATTAATAGATCCCGGAAGTTCCGAGTGCACAATAAAAGCATCAGTTGCGCTTATTGAGCAGTTTGAGTTGATTCGAATAGTGTCGGAACTAAAAAGTTTCGGGCCGAATCATTTTAAGGTAAAATCCCCCGGGATAGTACGCGCAGACATTACCGTAGACGAAGTTACAGTTAAAGAAGTGATCTTAAGAATCGTGCCCGATGACGCGCAAACAGTAGACGTCCTAGTAGGACGTACGTTCACCGAAGCACCATACGTAGAGTATCACAAAGTCGGTAATACTTTAATATTCCAACTGAATCAGAATATACCAAACGCGAGTGAGCACAGTGCGAGAGTACAATCAGATACAGACAAAATTGAACTACCCCCTCTTTCGCTAAACTTTATACAAATGGTAACGAGCCAACAGGCGTATGATTTACCGATACTCAATCTAGGTACGATCGCACAAACAATCGCGAAAGACCAACTGAGTCTACCTGATGAGATAGTGAAAATACCGACCCCAGAACGAGAACCAGAGATCTATGCACCCATCGAACGCAGCAATCTCAACGTGGGATCTGAACAACCCGACGAAGTAGTAAAGGACTTGATAAGTGTATTGAATAAGTATAGAAGTTGTATAGCTATGAATATGAGCGAACTAGGTTGTGCACGAGACGTGGTAATGGATATTAACGAAATACCCGGAGCCACGCCTGTAAGTAGGAAACCCTACCGTATGAAAGATAAAGATCGAGAAACAATGAAAAAAATAGTTAAATCCTGGAAAGATGCGGGAATTGTAACGGAAACAAATTCGCCTTACGCGAGTCCGGCATTATTAGTAAGTCAAACGGGAAAAGACCCTCGAGTAGTTATTGATTATAGAGATCTAAACAAACAAACGAAACGTATACATTTCCCACTACCGGATTTAGACGAGCATTTAGCATTAATAGGAGACAGTACCGTATTCATTACATTAGATTTAGCACACGGCTATTTGCAGGTACCTCTGTCTGAAGAAGCCAGACCAAAGACCGCATTTATCACGCCGGATGAAACGGGAGAATTTACCCGAATGATGTTCGGTCTTATGAACAGTCCATTTTATTTCTCTAAAGCCATGTATAAGGCCCTAGGACCGTTGCGCGATCGAGTAGTCTTATTTTACTTAGACGATATTTTTATTCCTGGGAAAAATTGGGACGAACTCAAAGAACGATTTGTCGCGGTAATGGAAGCATTGCAGAACGCAGGACTAACGATTAAATTATCTAAATGCCAGTTTCTGAAAGAAAGGGTCAGTTATTTAGGATTTGAAATTTCGAAAGAAGGAATCGAACCCGGCGATCGAAAGGTACGAGCAATAACCGACTTTCCGACTCCGACGGATATTCACGAAGTACGACGATTTTTAGGTCTAACAAGTTTTTTTCGTAGATTTGTACCGAAATTTGCTCAAATTGCCGAACCCTTGCACGCGCTTCTAAGAAAGGACCGACCCTATGTCTGGGGACCTCAAGAATCCGACGCGGTTCAAAAACTAAAGGCCGCGCTAACGAACAAACCGAGTCTCCAGCCGTTTAACGCGAAAAATCCAACGGAATTGCATACTGACGCAAGTTCGAAAGGATTAGGTGCTATGCTTTTACAACGAGGCCAAGACAAACGATTGCATATGGTGTACGCAATTAGCCGACGAACTAGCGACACAGAAAAAAATTACCACTCGAGTAAATTGGAACTTTTAGCCATTGTATGGGCCGTAGGTCGATTACGACATTTGCTAATCAATACCCCGTTTACAATCGTTACGGATTGCCAAGCTCTATTATACTTAAGCGCGTATAAGCCGAAAAATCCGCAAGTTGCTCGATGGTCGGATCAATTAAGTGAATTCGAATTTGAGGTAGTCCACCGACCAGGTACTCAACTTGCGCATGTTGACGCTTTAAGCCGATCCCCCGTCGAACAGGCGGATTGTGAGGATCGAGCGGAATGTGTGAAAGGAGTGTTTACAGTAGTGAATGAGATGGATGCATTAATAATGTACCAGTACGGAGATCACGATCTCAAACAAAAACGCGCCATATTGTTAAAACCCCTCAGTGAACGTTCGATTCGTGAGAAAGGCGAAGTGTTGAATTTTGAGTGCCGTGACGGAATTCTTTATAAGCGCGAAAACGATAAGTTAAAATACGTTGTGCCAAAAGCCATGAGAAAAGGACTCGTTATACGGTTCCACGACCTCAGCGGACATTCGGGACTGGAGAGAACCCTCTCCAAGCTGGCGGACTATTATTATTTCACGGGAATGCGTCGTTACGTCAAAGTACATATCCGTTCCTGCGTACAATGATCATGACCAAGTCGAAGACCGGAAAACCAGCTGGCGTGCTGCACCCGATTCCGCCCGGAGAACGACCTTTCGCAGTCGTGCATGTCGACCACCTAGGTCCACTGATCACGACGCGTCGACACAACAAACACATCTTCGCGTTGATCGACAACCTGACGAGATTCGTAATCCTGAAGGCAGTGAGGGATACGAAAGCTACGAACGTGGTAAAAGCAATGGAAGAATTTGTACTAAATTACGGCGCCCCCATCCGAATAATTTCAGATCGAGGAACCAGTTTTACGTCTAAACAATTCGAAGCATTTTGTAAACGCCATGGTATTCGGCATACTCTTAACTCTCCTAGACATCCCCAGGCCAACGGGATGGTTGAACGAATGAACGCGACCCTCATACCGACAATCCAGGCGAGTATTGAGGACGAAGAAGGTCGAGATTGGGATACTAAACTCAAATATGTGCAGCGAGACCTCAACACTGCACAAAATGCCACGACACAGAAAAGCCCTTTTGAGCTACTATATGGATATACCGCGAGACATGATGAAGGAGATCTACGAACCCTCACGGTCGAGGATACCGCTAGGTATACGCCACCCGCTACTCTACAAGACGAAATCAGAGAAAGAATCCAAGAAAAACAAACGAAATACAAAACTCGGTACGATAATCATCGGTCAAAAGATGTGAGTTTCAACGTGGGAGATATTGTCTTCATGCAGATTGCGCCGATTGCGACAGGAGAATCCACAAAACTGCAACCCAAGTATCGAGGACCCTTGGTGATCACACGACAACTACCAAGTGACACCTACGCTATTGCCGATCTCCGTAGTGACCACCCTGGCCGCACCTACTCGGCAACCGCTCATGCGAGCCAGTTAAAAATTTGGCGCCCGACTGATGAACCCCTCGAAGAAAACGAACCTCTAGACGATGAGGAAGACAACGATAACGACGACAATGAATTACCCGAAACTAGAAGAAAATCTGAAGAAAACGATATGATATCGGAAGAAACGACGATAACCCCCTCCGAAAATCAACGACGCGAGCGACCAAAACGATTACGAAGAAACCCGCTCCGATTCGCGGATTATGCTATTTAAGTGAAGTGCGCGAGGACGTGCACTATGCAGGATGACCGAGTGTTAACGGTCAAAACATACGAATAGTACGAATGAGGAACGAATGAGCTAGAATGGAAGAATGATACTAGTGTGAGAGCGTATGTATGAAGGGTACCCGAATGAATGTATAGGAATGCTAGAGGATTAGTAGAGAATAAAAGGATGACGAGTGAGTGATTAGTGGTAAGACTTAAGCTGAGTAGTACGTACGAAGTCATCGATATAACCAGACGTGGTTACACGGATTTACGAAACGCGATCATTAAATTATAATTCATAAATTAGTCATACTTAATAATATTTGAGCCAAAGGCTATAACGAGGTTTCTGTAGTGTTGTCTGTATTTATATTTGTTTCTTCAATAAATCAGTTGATTTGTTACTTAAGGCAGTTCCTATCGTTTAAATCTTTAAACAGTAGCGTTGCGCAAATAACCGTCACCCTGATTAACTTACCGGATTTAACAGCAGGATGGTAGATTCGTCGCTGAAGCATATGTGGCGAATGCCATCGTCTTACCACAGCACGTTCCTCATCGTGTCACAGAACATTGCACGGTTCTGCGGATCCTGTGCTGCAAGCTTGTGTACCTTTCTGAACTTGTACGGTAGACAACGCACCTCCTCAACAATGCGTTGTACTGAGGCCATAGATACTCCGACCTCTTGAGCCACTCTCGACGCTAACTTTTCCCGTCTTCTTCGACTACTCGTAGAACTTCGACGCGGATCAGTCACTCCAGTTTCCTTGTACGATGATATGATATTTCACACGGCTTCCATCGCCGGACTCGGACGTTCCGGATTCTCGGCAGCAAAATCATCTGCGATGGTCCGAAGGCTAGGACCGGCCGCATGTTTCGAAACCATGCTATTTAGTTATTATTCAATTGATTTTTTTTTTTTTTCCTTTGGAAGGACAGCGTCCTTTCACTATCATAAATTATCATTAATCATCATAAAGTTTCATTAATTATTTGATATTATTATGGAATATCGAATGAATAAACGAAGAATTCTATTGAATTTATCCAATTTATTTATTTATTTATCCAAGCGCGCGAACTTTGATTTACCTAAATCTCATTGGCCAGCAGAATAGCGCCAGGGACTCCACTCACTTCTCAGTAATATCCCTAGTTCTGTCGTCTGCTAGATTCACACAAACATAACCTATTCCTGCAACGGTCTGCCGCCATTTGTATTTGACAACAATCAGAAACAAATAGCAGACGGACTCTAGGGATATTCGTGGCGAGTCTGAAATTAGTGATCCTCGAAATATTCGAATAAATCAGCGCCTGCGCGCTTGGAGCCTTTCATTTCCACATAATCTCCCGGTAGTTAGCCCCTCATCCACCCCGATTGGATTGATTTTTGTTTTAATCGGTTGTCGGTGATTTGTTGGTGATTGATGGATTAATTCGAACGTTTGTCGGTGATTAGCTTATTTATTAATTAATTAATTAAATTTCCTAGGGAATTTTTTTTTCCCTAGCCCCTCGATGAACATTTATTTCAATCATTTTAATGCAAATCGATGTGAAATCGTTTGTCGGTGATTGATGGATTAATCCGGACGTTTGTCGGTGATTAGTTAATTTATCAATTAATTAATAAAATTGTCTAGGGAATTTTTTTTTTCCCTAGCCCCTCGATGAAAATGTATTTTAATTGTTTTAATGCAAATCGATGTGAAATCGTTCGTCGGTGATTGATGGTGCATTATTTGTAAGTTAATTTGGATATTTTCCTCGTAAATGTAAGAAAAAAAAACAAAAAAACGCCGACAGCTTGCAGTGTAAACGTGAATTATTATGGCTGTGTATAGCCGACCGGTACCAGCGCCCTTGTATCATGACGGTGGTGCCAGCTGATTGGTCCACCGCTGATGGGCGGGGCCTGCCGGCATGCGTGTTGTCGGACGGTAACTGACTTTGAATATTTGTCGCTCGAGTTAGTTACCGGCATGCATATTGCCGGACGGTAGCGGACTTGGAAGTTTCACGTCCAGAGTTCGCTACCGGCTTGCATTTTGCCGGACGGCATTCGCTACCGGCGTGCACAATGCCGGACGGTAGCGTACTTGGAAACTTCCAGTCCAGAGTTCGCTACCGGCTTGCATTTTGCCGGACGGCATTCGCTACCGGCGTGCACAATGCCGGACGGTAGCGGACTTGGAAACTTCCAGTCCAGAGTTCGCTAAGGGCTTGCATTTTGCCGGACGGTAATGGACTTGGGATTTTTTTCATCTCTGAAGAAATATTTGCATATTTTTATATATCTCATGTCATTTATTTTTATTTTTCTCGAGAAAAGATCGATACATGCGTGGAATAACCGGCTATCTCAGTCGGGTTGAAAAAACGACTACCTCAGAATCCGTTCGAAAAAGCGGCCTTTGCCTGTATTATTAATATGATACAAGGGCGCCGGTACCGGTCGGCTATACACAGCCAATTATTATACTTCATGGAAACTGGCTCAATTGATGGAGATTTTAATACTTTTGTATTGTTACTGTACTCCATTATTAAAGGGCTGGTTTTTCGGAGCAGCTATGGCAGTAATCTATGCAGTAACCCTGAGTAACTTAAACAACTCATCAATTGCAAAGAGAATTCGTAAATTCAATTACAGTTACTAAGTCTCAGATTGCAGTCTAATATTGTTTCAATAATAGGTGCTGTATGGGAAACACTTGCCATGGCCAGATCTTATTCATTTTGGATTCATGAAATTGATCGTGTCATGTTAGTTTTTGCCTGTGCTCTTCAAAATGAATCAATAAATCATGTCAATGTAATTTTGCTATTTATTATAGTATCTGTAAAAATCTGTTGTAAATGATTCCTATTAAAAGTTTGTGTCAGGTTAAGTAGATATTCTACGGATAGCTGGCTTGCTATGAAGTAAATCTTGTGCGACAACTTACTGGAAAAAATTTTAACATCGGCAGTTTCTTGATCGACTGACGCAGATGAAATTGTTGGTGATTCAACTCCCAAGAATTAAATTTGTTCAGATACGAAAATGAATGAAGAGTTTATTTTTCAAGCACAAAGTAGCTCGTGAACTACGAAACATTGAGAGAGACACTTCTGGTGAGTATTTTCATTATCATTATATTCATCATGCAAAAGTTTATTATACTCTAGGAGACTAGTTTCTTTCGATTAATATGTGGTTACCTTACCTTAATTATTGTTTTCAGATTCATACTTCTATTTTATTGATTTGTGAGCAGAGTAAAAGGCTTATAATTATCCTATCGTTTCATATCACAGTAGCCAGCCATTATCTGATATAAGGTTTACATCAAGTCTGCGTCCATCCAATTGTGAATATGACCATCAGCCACGACATTTGGTTTGGATTCATTTTTTGGAATAGTAATTTGGAGCAGCACAGCAAATGTGAGTAAAAGTTTTATGACTGTCTACCCGATTGAAACGAACAGAACAAAAATATTTTTTTCGTCATTGTAGGTGTAAAGTACGCTTGAATATGCATGTTTTGTGGGCGTAAGGTTGAACTTTACGCCTACTAGGCGTCAACTCAGAACATGCATATTTAAACGTATGTTTATGTCTGCTATATCCAAAAATAATGTTCGCATATCTTTTCAGTTACAGATCTATTTCATTCCACGACAGTCTACCAAATTATACAATTGAAGGAAATATACTCACAAAACACATCAACCATGATACTATCAACAAAGAATTTGAGATACTTATATACAACAAGAAAAAGAGCTAGGAAGAAACCCAGTATGAATGTAGTAGAAAAATTGCCATGACTGCTAGTTGCAACATATTCAAAACTAATTCAGTAGCAGAAATATGGATAAATTAATACGTGTACTGGAAAGTTCTTCGATTACAACCAAGGCACAGGGTTTTGGATATTCACAAGGTAAAATCAAACACCTTAATAGTTTATAGTTCTATACTGCCTTCATTGATAGAGCTATAGTAGATAATCGCAAGTGAGGAGAATGTAAAGGTACATAAGAAATATAATCGTTGAATTTAAAAAAATATATTTTTTCGACCGTATACATACTTTATCATTTTAGAGGTGACATTATCCTGACGTACCATCATCTGGTTCCATGCCGTGTACACGACCCAACGTACGAGCAGAATGTAAGTATCGTTAGTCAATGAGACTTGTGACGTATGCATACTTTGAATTTATAAACAGATTTGTCACATGATGAAAGCTATGAAACAATGAAAGTATATAATTGAAAACAAATCTCAAAGTTGGAATTGTGGTAAAATTTAATCAAGGCTTTGCCTGAGAGCGCTCTTAGTAACCTATGATTCATCCCAGACTCTAGGAAGGTACAAAATATATGGAGAGTAATTCTTCTTCGGGTTTCGATTTGTATATCAAGTTCAACGTAGCGTGATTGTGGTCCTTTTTCGGAATCTTCCAACCAATCTCTTTTCAATAGAACGACAAAGACTCAACACCGTATCATAAAATACCCTTCAATTCAATTAATCAAAACTGTAATTGTTGCAACTAAAAACCGCGCAAGACTGAAAAGGTGCACTCTCTATCGTTTTCCTCAAAACGCTATCTGCTCCTCTCAAAGTTGATATCAAAATTTGCCGATTTTTACTCAACATATTGGAAAGACTATTGCGCACAATTGTTGAAAATTGCAATACAATTCTGTTTCATTGAAATATATGAATTTTACGTATTTTTTTTTTTTCGAGATAAGACATTATTGATTGGCTGCAATTATGCATGAAAAAACATCAACACCTTCGTAGTGTGGATATATTATAGGGCTAGGATTTCGCTATCGGGTTCTCCCAATATATGAAATCATAATGAAGATGTTATTAAAGAATTATAAAACCTCAGAAAAACGTTACCAGTATTCTGATGATACCTGTACGTCAGAATATAGCGGAATCTACTATACTGTATTACCGACATATCAAACCGGCTTTTTTCCTCTTCTACCGGTAAAGCATATTGCGCCAATGTTTTAAAATATAACGATGTATTAATTGTCGTCTGCATTGAGAGCATGCTAGTGAAAACGATTGAATTTTAAGTTTCTTCATTTTTGGTTTGAATCCGAAGATTTCTATCTGTGGTAGGCTTTGTTGATTCTTTTTATTCTTACAATGATAAATGGATCTAGAAATTGGCTGTACGGATTGTTTAATCAATATATCTAGGTAGATCGAATCAATTAACCACTATTTACGCCAACCACGTGTGTTATTTGAACGTTTTAGTGCCATCCTAATTTCCATACTTCCGTATTATTCCGAAAATGAGTCGAAATTTTTTATTAATGGAAATGACTCGCAAATGCCTTCATTAACTTACATGCGAAAACCTTAGAAAAAAACCCTCCCTTACAGAATCTGTTTGAAAATCCAGATCATAAATTCATATATAGGCCAATGCATGACATCCTCAGAGCTACAAAAACTGTATTATCTGATTTGTTAGGTCACTGCACCTATCTCTGTACCTGGTCATCTTTACAGCGAGCAATCAAAAAATTCGGAATGTGGACTGGGTGATTTTTATCCTTGAGTACCTCATACTTACTTCGAGAAAATACACTTGGTAATATTTTATAACTTTCACCTTTGTATACCATGTAGATATTGTAAAATGTGTCTATGGATTGATCGTTTATAATTTTATTAATTCTTTTGCAGATTCTGCAGAAACTGTCCAATAATCAGTTGAATATTTCGTAATATGAGAAAAAAAGGTGAGAAAGAGGTTTTGTGTTTAATCTGTGTAAAGAAGAAATGAATGCATTTATTAAATATTTCAATCTTGTATCTATGTTCCTAGCACAATGCCACGGAAAGCTTTGGTATCGGTAGAGGACGCTATCGCGGTCATAGAAAAATTCTTTGATCATTTCCAAAATGGACAATATCCAGATTGGTCCTCAGATATCTGGAAACAGATGAGCAGAGCATTGGATAATAAGTGGTCTTGCGATAATGTTTATAATAATGTTACCAAAAACAGAAGACAAATAATGGAAACTTCATGTGCCAACAAGAATGTACCATTCATCCCATTCAAAGGCAGAAGAGATAAAAGTACCTTGGACGAATCAATGTTGAATAATTGAATAACATCGAATAATGATAAAGAAGATAGTCCTTATAATTATGAAGAAAAAACAGCTGGACTGGATGATTTTGAGGTTCGCATAACAAGTAAGGAATGGAAAGAAATGCGAGAACCAGACGTTGTATACAACGATAACAGGAAGTACCCAATACTGCACAGAAATGTTTGGACAGACACATTGGCATTAGCCATCGATCGTCAGCTGGAACTTCCTTGTGCATTTATTTTTAATAAGTCCAAATTATATGAGACTTCGGAAAGCCTTCATTACATGCGAATTACGGGAATCTGTAAGAGTAAGGAATGTGGAAATCCTCTTTTTTGCTACATATACGAAGAACCTGGAGATCATGACTTCAACATTTCTGTACGAACACGAGATACTTTTTATGACAAACATGAAAAAGTAGAACGTCCGCTCCGAGGTGTTAGGCGACAACAAGTTGGTGAACAAGTTTTCAATGAAGGATCTGCTAATTGGCGCAAGCGACAAATTGTCGCAAATACAAGATTTGGAGGCCGCATTCCATCTCACATCCCCAATCTAAACGTTCTTCATCAGGCTAAAAAAGAACATGTTGATCGTAAGCTGGGAGTGAAATCTTCAGATGGAAAGGACTTGTTAAAAACTATAGAGGAAATGAAACATTCCGCACCTTACCATGGTTTCATTCATGAAATTAGGCGGGATAAATTCTACGTTGCATTTAGTTCACCAGCGCAATTGCATGCCTACAAACAATATTGTAGGACCACGAAAAATTTTTCATCAGTTTCTATCGACGGTACAGGTAGCATCGTGAAACCACTGATTCGTGAGGACGGTAGTCCATCTAGCCACATTTTTCTGTACTCTGTGACAATCAACTTTAATAATACTACCTTATCCCTCTATGACATGCTTACTGAGAGTCAGGACACTGACGCGATATGGTGGTGGTTAAAACATTGGCAAAAACTGGGTGCCCCTAAGCCAAGAGAAGTCGTTTGCGATCAATCTAGAGCATTGATGAACGGAATATCGATGGCTTTGAATTATCAGACAGTCAAAGTGTACAACGAAACGTGTTTCTTATATGCTTCTGGGAATTCTGAGTATCCTTATCGATCGCCCATTTACACGTACCTCAGATTAGATGTAGCGCATTTAATGATTACGGTGCGAAAGTGTAAATGCTTCGAACAAATGCGTCACACAGTAGTACGGCAGTTTTATCAATACTGTGTTGGATTGATGATCGATTGTCAAACACTAGAGCATTTTCAAGACATTTTCCGGCTAACATGTATCGTTGGAGTAAACGAGTTTCAAGACTCAATAATTAAAAGTACCGGTCATTCAGTTTTAAATGCTCGAAAAAAACTTGAGGCACTTGTTACGTATTCCACCCTATTCCATACTCCTCTATGCTCTACCACTCTCAATACCCAAGACACAACATCCTGCATCCATCCAGTCTCGCCACCTCTAATCAGAGGAAGTCTCACCCTTACATTCCAAGAACTCTATCCCTACCTATGCACCCATAAAACTGCACCTGCATCAATGCGCTCATGCCCGGGAGAACAATGAAAAGGATGATCTCACTACTAAGATCGGTAGCCATTTTTATATATTCGCACTCGAGCTAAAAGCACTTGCATTCAGATCATTGAAGAAGACAGTCAGTCTCAGACTCGCTCTTAATCATTAACTCAGAATCACTTACCACTTAAGCTTTACGACTTGTAAACCAATAAACAGTTATTCAGTTAATATACTTATTCACATCAGTCACTCATCATCCAGATCCCGGTTACCTTAAGGTGTAAAACGAGGGACGAACTCAACGACAGCTTCATCTTATTCTTAAGAACAACGATCCCTACTCATTACATCGGTAGCAGCTCTAACTCTATTCATAACAATGGTGGCAGCGGAACTACCTCGTTTACCGGAATATACAGTGACAAAATAAGTGAATTCTACATCTTTACATATACGTGATACAAGTGATTACTAATTTCTGAACGTGCAACTCTTCGTGGAAAACCCACCACACTCTCAATCTTTGTGACAAGTCATAAAGAACAAATCAACTAAATCAACAAAATCTACTAAATCAACAAAATCTACTAAATCAACAAAATCTACTAAATCAACAAAATCTACCAAATCAACAAAATCTACTAAATCAACAAAATCTACTAAATCCACTAAATCTACCAAATCAACAAAATCTACTAAATCAACAAAATCTACTAAATCCACTAAATCTACTAAATCTACCACATCTACAAGATATCAAAGTGAGAACATGATATAAAGTTCTTCAATTACTTCTACAAAATCACAGAAAACTCAGCAATAAAATCAAAGTTGCTAAGAAAAGAAGTTCGACTACATCCTCAAAGGCACCTAGCCCCACAAAGATTCATCTGAATCCAACGATTAGCAATCTCGCTACAACAGGATCCAGTTTCCTGGACCGTGACATCTATACTCTTCTCGACGACTTCTCGATACCTAACGCAGTCCAACACAACAGCTTCATCCCCAAGATCAACGCAGATTCATATTAGAATGAAAATTTTCATAATTCTCATCATCAGCTTGTAAGTTATCTATAATTATAATAAGCACATACACATATCTCAAACGAAATAATCTAACTCACAAACTCGCAAAATGCCTACTCCACCCGAAAACGAAGGAGAAAACTCATACTGGTCTCTTAAAGACATATTAGATACAATCCCCTACTTTAATGGGAAAAACTTAAATATAAATAACTTCATAAGAAGCTGTGAGAATGCAAAACCTCTCGTTAAGCCAGCTCAACGTCCAGTCCTAACGCGAATGATTAGAACTAAAATCTATGGGACAGCTGAATCCTACCTAGGATGCAAAGAATATAATAGTATTGACGAAATCCTAACAGTCTTAAAACGAGCTTTCTTACCCAAAAAATCAATTTTTGAATGGCAAGCAGAGTTGAACAATGTCAAACAAAGAAGCGACCAGCGTGTTTTAGATTATAGCGCGAGAGTCGAAGACATATTACATAACACAACACAGGCTATTAACAACTCAAGCACAGATGATGCTGCTAGCATGATAACAGCAATCCAAACCAATGTACTCAAATGCTTTGTTAGAGGCTTGATTCCGGAAATTGAATTTAGAGTAGCTGGTTCACACCCAAATACTTTAGCAGAAGCTATTGAAACAGCTCTAACAGAAGAGCAAGAATTTCTAAATCGCAACGCTCGAAATACACAAGACAATAACCAACCCCGACAGCCTAATCAACAAAACCCTTCAAATTTTTGTAACTACTGTAAACGCCAGGGCCATATAATAGATAATTGTAGACAGCGCGACCGCAATAACCTGACACAACCTCCAAACAGACGACCACCTAATCAACCAAACACACAATATCCTCCAACATTTTGTAACTATTGCAAGCGCCAAGGACATACAGTAGAAAATTGCAGACAACGTGCCTACAATACCCAACAACAGCAGTCCCAAAACCAACCCCAACGGTCAAATCAACAACCAAACCAACCCCAACAGTCAAATCAACAGCCTCACCCACCACAACAGTCAAATCAACAGAACACACAATATTCTTCCATATCCTGTCATTATTGCAAACGGCAAGGTCACACGATCGAAAACTGCCGAAAACGCGCCTATAATAACGCACAGAGACAACAAAATCAGAGTCCTTTAAACTCGAACTCAGTTCGCCGGGAGAACGTGCCGACGGACCCAACACAAGCTCAGCCGCGTTCAACAACACAATAAATCGCGTCCTCGAAACAGAATCAGAAGCAATACACGGACTATTGCCAGTTGCCGAAATCGATATAAAAGAATTGAAAACGAAATCTAAATTTATAATAGACACCGGTGCGGATTTGAACATCATTAAAATCAATTCCCTAAAAGAAGAAACCGAATGTGACAGAACCAAAATACGGAAAATGACAGGAATAACAGACGGATTTACTAATACTTTAGCGGAAACTAAATTAAAAATTAACAATAAAGAACACGATTTTCACGTCGTCCGCGAAGATTTCCCAATAGCTCAAGACGGTATTATTGGACAACCCTTGTTATATAAAGAAAAAGCTACCATCTCCTATGAAAATAATACATTAACTTTGACAGATACTGTAATTCCCTTCAAACTCCCAAAACACAAACCACACATCGCAACTCTCATTATAATACCAGGTCGTACCGCTCAAGTAATTCCTCTTAAAGTCTCAAATTCAGAAATCAACGAAGGCTATGTAGATACGATTAATTTAGGTCCCAATATTCACTGCGGTAAAGCATTAGTTACAAACAGTAACGGTCAAGCATGTATACTCGCGATAAACTCAAACGAATCAGCTGTTGAAATAAGCGTGCCGACGGTAACCCTAGAACCTGTCAACGAATCTCCAAGTACACTCGATCCCAAAAGTTCCATAAACCAATCTGGTACTGTACAAATTTCAAAAATTACCGGTGATATACGAAAGTGTTCAGGCACAATCCTTCATTTCATACCACAAAAAATTCAAATATTACGAGGAATCTCAGTTGAATTACTAAAAGCTTCAAATCTAAACGAGTACGAGCTAATTGCTTACGCGAAAAATGATATAATCGGAGATATCATAAAAGACACAATCCCTAACAGCTCGCAAGTTATATACCACTTAATTATCATGGAAACCTATTCCAGTGATCTAAACGATACAGTCATTACTAAAACGCTCAATTCTCTAAAAAAACATTTAGAATCTAATAACACAAAATCAATCTCAATTCCTGACCTATCCAACGAACTAGGTAGCCAGAAATGGGACAAAATCTTACAATTAATAACATCAATTTTCCACAACTCCGATATCTCAATACAAATCTATGACATTAAATCTAACAATCAAACTCAAAACACAAAAACTAACCCAAACGTGCTGACAATAAACGACACGACCGAAACCAATATACCCAATACACCAGTCGATAATAATAATAATAATGGTTCTGAAAGATTAACAGTCCTTAAAAACTCAATGCATCTAGACCATCTTAATGACGAAGAAAAAGAATCTATACTCGCTCTCACAACAGAATTCAACCACCTATTTTTTTTACCAGGCGACACACTATCAAACACATCCTTAGCTAAACATTCAATCCCAACGACAGACGATAACCCGATTAACGTAAAACAATACCGATACCCTACTGTCCACAAAGACGAGATACAGAAACAAGTTTCCGAATTATTAGACCAAAATATCATCAAACCATCATCCTCACCCTATAATTCCCCCGTTTGGGTTGTACCCAAAAAACCAGACGCAGGAGGCAATAAAAAATGGAGAATGGTCATAGATTTCAGGAAACTCAACGAAAAGACCATAGGTGACGCATACCCCCTACCAAACATTAACGACATACTCGACCAACTAGGTAATGCGAAATATTTCTCGACTTTTGACCTTGCTTCAGGTTTCCACCAAATTCCTATGGACCCAACTGACGCTCATAAAACAGCATTTTCAACCCCCCACGGCCATTACGAATTCAATAACATGCCATATGGACTTACGAACGCTCCTGCAACATTCCAAAGATTAATGGACCAAGTTTTATCCGGTTTAGAAGGAAACGTAGCATTCGTATATTTAGACGACATCGTTATCTATGCACACTCTCTTGAAGAACATGAAATTAAATTCAGAAAACTAGCTAATCGACTACGGTCAGCAAATTTGAGTTTACAAGTAGCCAAATGCGAATTCCTAAGAAAAGAAGTTGCTTATTTAGGTCATATCATTACAGAAAACGGTGTAAAACCAGACCCAAAGAAAATAACAGCAGTTAAAGCATATCCAGTTCCTAAAACAGTTAAACAGATCAAACAATTTCTCGGCCTAATCGGTTATTACAGACGCTTCATCGAAAACTTTTCAAAAATATCCAGACCACTAACTACACTATTGAAAAAAGACGTTAAATTCCTTTGGACATCTGAACACCAAATGGCTTTCGAAACTTTACGAGACTCGATATGCACATCTCCTATACTACAATACCCTAAATTCGATCAACCATTCATACTAACAACTGACGCATCTAGATACGCGATTGGCGCCATACTCAGCCAAGGCGAAATAGGAGAAGACCTACCGATAGCTTATACCTCACGCACACTAAACAAAGCAGAACTAAATTACTCTGTAATCGAAAAAGAATTACTAGCAATCGTATATTCAGTCCATCACTTCAGACCCTATCTATACGGACATAAATTCACACTCGTTACCGATCACAAACCTCTTGCCTGGGTCAGCAGCGTAAAAGATCCAACCTCGCGATTACTCAGATGGAGATTTAAACTCGAAGAATACGACTATAACGTTGTATACAAGAAAGGTCAAATCAATTGTAACGCAGATGCATTATCGCGCAATCCACCCGTAGAAACCGATAAATTATTACCAATAAATGCGAAACGTAACCGAAACTCTAGTTCAGATAGCATATCAAAACCAAGCGCAAAACAAAAGAAAGAAGCTCACCAATTCCCAACCCGCGCGCGACAAAGTACAGATGACTCACCAAATCCCGCTCCTATAAAGAAATACAAAGACGACGTCGACTCAGAAACTGAAAAAGACGAACCCAACCAAATTCCCATGGATTGCTTACCAACAATAAAAGAAACAATACATTTTCAAAATATACCTTTGACAAACTATTCATCAACCGACAGTTCTACAGACGATCAAATACCTACAAAAAAATTAATTTACCCCGACCCACTAGAAGAAGATATAGAAATCAATTCACTAACCGATACAGAAATGGACAGCCCCTCAGATAACTCGATGCAAGATCCATCCACAGGCGATACAACAGACAGTTTTCCTATGCCAAAAAATCCTATCAATGTTTCAAAATCTGTTAGACCAATGACAACTGATTCACCTACCGACATGTCTATCGACGACTTACCACTATCTAAAAGAATCGACCAAAAACGAAACGCCACATATACCGATATCTCTCCAGACAATCTACCCGTAAATAAAAAATCACGTAAACCCATAAACACTTCCGCACCAACTTCATTTGAAAATAATCAAAAACAAAACCGCGATTCAAACCATATCTCAAACCAGCTTATCGATGATTCAGACCCAAGTGAGACACATAAAAATGAAACAAAGTATAGCGAACGTAAAAGCGCGCAATCCCCAACACACGCACACAAATACAAACTACGACCAAGAAAGCCTAAACCCCCCTCACCACTACCTACTTCCTCATCGTCGGACGACGACCACATGCCTTACTATAAACAAAAACTTCCTACCTCGAGCGGATCGGGAACCCCAAACTCTAGAACGCCTTATCACAAACAAAAACTTCCTACCTCCAACGAATCATGGAAATCGAACTCCAAAGACTCCCCTGATAAAAACATACTTCCGACTTCCAGTGAACAACAGATCCCTAAACCTAATTCCAGAAAATCATACGCAGACACCATCAGAGCAGAACAAGTAAGAATACCCAAAGTTACCATTCCACCACAATACAATAGCCCTCCAATCACTAAATCAATTTATCATAAACCATCCTATAAACAATTTCGAGAACTCCTAAAAATTTTACCAGACCCGACAAACGAACTCATAATACACGGAGAAAAAAATATCGCTCTCAGAGCTATACTGTATCGCTACAGTAACTATACGCAGTTGACTATCTATTAGATCGTTACTGTAGCTATCTGGTAGATAGCTCTGAGAACGATACGTTAGATAGCTAAAATAGCTATACGGGATGTACAAACGTCGTTGGAACGTCATATGCTGCGCTGTCGTGTTGCGCGTTGACATATTTTATAACCTCAAAAATTTGAAGATACATTTATTTTGTCGATCATTATTGTTTAAATGACCAACATTACATAAAATACTATGTATGTATTTGAATTTGAGTCTTTTAAAAGGTAGATTTTCATAGAAATAATTAATCAGATATAGTTAAATAAAGGCCGTTGAAAAATGTGGTATAGCAATTCCAGCTATCTAACAGATAGCTGGAATAGCGATACCGTGTTGTTACCATAAGAAAACGTATCGCTACAGTAGCGATCTACGAAGAGCTATCTATTAGATAGCTCTGAGAGCGATATTTTTTTCTCCGTGTAGAAACAACTGAAGACCTATTTACACAAGACGACAATATAGCACATTGCATTCCAGCCGACTGCTTAATCGGACAAGGTATAGCACAAGAAATGATTGAACGCAACATCATAAATCGCGACGTGTTAGAATCAAAGAGCCCCCAAGTAGGTGACATCATAGTAACACCATACGACAATAACAACGTATATAACCTAATAACCAAAGCCCAATTCAAAGGCAAGCCAACGTACGAAACTATGTACCAAATTTTATGTAAACTCAGACGACAATTAGAATCAGATAACGTACAGTCAATATCAATCCCAAAAATCGGTTGCGGACTTGATAAACTAAACTGGAAAACCGTTCGATCAATGATTTATTTCATTTTCCAAAATTCCAACATAAAAATAACTATTTGTGATTTTAAACCAATCCCATTAAGTATACAAAATCCAGAAGACGATAGCATTGTAAACCCTAACTTAAATAACGAGAATCCCATGCAACTTGACTACTCAGACGTACCGGAAAACCTTGAGAACAATCATACAGACAATACCCCCATAGATAATGTGCCCCTCCTTAACGAAAACCAAGAATTACAAAATATCGAAGATACTAATTTTGACAGAGAACAACAAGACCCACCTGAAAATCTACCTATAAACCCACTTCCAAATCCACCAACTCTAAATTCAACATTACAACAAAAACCACCTCTACATGTAACTATAAATCCACTACCTCAAGATCCGATTCCACATTACAGTCACACAGACCCAACACCAATGGCAACTAATATCAAAGAAACGAATTACGATATCCTTATGAAAAAAGATAACTATGTACACTGCATGTCAGCCGACTGCGTTATAAAGAAAGGAGTTGCTAAACAATTAATCGACATCGGAAGTCTAGATATAAATTTTCTAAAATCTCAAAATCCAGAAATAAATAGCGTGATCATAACACCGAATAATAAGAAATTTATATTCAGCCTGGTAACACAAAAGAAATACTACCAAAAATCAACAATAGATGGAATATATAACACACTAATTATCCTTCGCGACATACTACAAACAAAACACATAAAATCTTTTTCAATTTCCAAATTAGGAAGCGGATTTGACAAATTAAATTGGTTCGCAATAAAAAACACCCTCAGAAAAGTCTTTAACTACACAGATATCACAGTTAACATTTGCTTAAACGAGATCAACGTTCCTAAACCTGAACTAATTCAAGATATAATTCGCGAAAACCATGAATCCGTAATAGCTGGCCATAAAGGAATAACTAAAACTTTTAAGCGAATCCGAGCAATATACTTCTGGCCAAGCATGAAAACCGATATAGAAAAATTTATAAAATCATGCGAAGGCTGTCAAAGACGAAAACTCGTGAGAAATAAAGTTAAACTCCCGATGGTAATAACAGATACGCCAACGACCGCTTTTGAAAAAGAATCCTTAGACATTGTCGGTCCCTTACCAACCTCAAATTCACAAAATAAATACTTACTTACAATTCAAGATAATCTAACTAAATATTCAGAGGCAATACCGCTAAAAAACCAGACGGCAATAACGATCGCTAAAGCATTCGCAGAAAATTTCATTTGCCGCTACGGAGCGCCTGAATCAATCCTAACAGATCAAGGCCCAAATTTCCTCAGTCCTGTTATGAAACAATTGGCTAAAATCTTCAGAATTAAACAAATAAAAACCACAGCCTACCATCCTCAATCCAACGGTTCCCTCGAACGCAGCTATCAGGTCTTAATCGAATACTTAAAGCACTATATCAATAATAAAAATAACTGGGACAAGTGGATCCGATACGCGATATTCTCATATAACACATCGGTACACGAAGGCACCGGTTACACGCCACACGAACTAATATTCGGAACACTCGCACGTCAATTATCAAACATACGTTCAGACAAACACATTTCTAACAAATACGAAGAATACTTACAAGAAATAATAACTCGCTTGAAAGAAACTAGACAAGACGCAACAAAAAATCTTAATAACGCGAAATCAAAATCAAAAATAAGATACGATAAACACATAAACGCACACATTTTTCAACCAGGTCAATATGTCTACTTAATAAATGAAACTAAAAAGAAATTAGACGATCACTATAAAGGTCCTTATAAAATAATTCGTATAATTAACGACATTAACGCGGAAATCGAAATTAACGACCACAGAACAAAAATCGTACACATAAATAAAATAAAACTAGCTACATAAATAATTAACTAAAACTATTCAGATGGGTCAAAAATAAACACATAAACTCAAAATCAAAGAGCTACAGACAACGACAACCGTATCGAAAACATGCTTTACTACATTTCCTCCCTATTCGGATCAGTATCGCTAGTTTATATAGCACAAAAATTTGCAACAGCTGAACGAATACTAAAAATATTTAAAAGATTCAGAAACACTAACCGAAATCAAGACTCTACTGAGCAAAATAACCCTCCAGCCATCACATGTGCACCAATTACACCAACTACACTAAACATAGAAGCTGCTCAGACAGCTCAAACATCCTTTTATACATGAATAAGACATTTATAAACGATTTTATTACCAATAAGCGATTTTACCTATATCATAAACACACCTTTACCACTGTAATACACATATTCACTAAACATAGAAGAGGCTCAGACAGCTCAAACATCTTTCTATACCTCATAAAAATGTAATATTGTGATTAAATAAAAACTTCATATATATCATCTATTATACCTACAATGCTGATAATACATGTACTTAACTATTATTCAAATATTTGATTGTATACCTACCATACCATTGTAATAAGTATATTCAACATAAACCATTTACTAATTCAGCATAAGACATTTATAACTAACCGATCTTATTGCGAATAAGTAATCCTAGCTATATTCTAATTTTAACTCAAATCATACACCTTGACACATCCTCTAACGTAAATATACAACCCTTATACCTAAAATATATTATATACACTTCTATTTTTACAAAAAAAAAAAAAAAAAAAATTCCTCCTGCTTCACAGGAGCAATATTTTTTTTTCCCCCGAGGATGGGCGTGTTACGTATTCCACCCTATTCCATACTCCTCTATGCTCTACCACTCTCAATACCCAAGACACAACATCCTGCATCTATCCAGTCTCGCCACCTCTAATCAGAGGAAGTCTCACCCTTACATTCCAAGAACTCTATCCCTACCTATGCACCCATAAAACTACACCTACATCAATGCGCTCATGCCCGGGAGAACAATGAAAAGGATGATCTCACTACTAAGATCGGTAGCCATTTTTATATATTCGCACTCGAGCTAAAAGCACTTGCATTCAGATCATTGAAGAAGACAGTCAGTCTCAGACTCGCTCTTAATCATTAACTCAGAATCACTTACCACTTAAGCTTTACGACTTGTAAACCAATAAACAGTTATTCAGTTAATATACTTATTCACATCAGTCACTCATCATCCAGATCCCGGTTACCTTAAGGTGTAAAACGAGGGACGAACTCAACGACAGCTTCATCTTATTCTTAAGAACAACGATCCCTACTCATTACATCGGTAGCAGCTCTAACTCTATTCATAACACACTCATAGCCAATCGAAATTTCGATCTCAATTTCGAAAACAGCACAGGTTCTGATGATAGTGGAAATTCTGATGAGAAGAGTGAAGAAGAGGACAGCATGGATACCAGCCGTATAAGGAAATGGATCTCAAATTTACGTCAGACAGCCGAAGTCAAAGAGCACACAGGATCTGAACCAAACGTGTTTTATTTCATTGATTTTATAGATCGGTTTATGTTACTTGCATACGAATTTCCCTTATGGACTCCTGTTGCCATCCCTTATGTAGCCGAGCATGGACTTACTGCTTTTGTTGAAGGACACTTTAACATTATAAAGCATGGAACGTTGAAAAATTATTCTGGACTCTTGCGGGTAGACAAGTTTCTGAAGTTGATTTTCGAAGATTATTCTGGGAGTGCAGCTCTTGTAACATCCAAATTGAAAGTTTTTAATCAAAATGGGGGTCCACATCCTGGTCCGTTGACAAAGCCGAATATTTTCCTGCCGCGAAAGGAATCAGATACAAAGGATACAAATGAAGTTTTTGAACAGCACTTTCAAGACAGCAGCAGCAGTCCCCCCACGAAGAAAGTAGAATCAATTACTGACGTCACCCCGGAAACTCATTATACGGAAAACAAGGATGCAGTTGACAACCAGCCAAACATAGAACCAAGAAAAGCAAAAGGCAAATATTTTAAACCGAACCCTAATATACAGCATCGCAATACCTTGGCTGCTAATATTCAGAAGTCGTGGTTGCTGCAAAATGGTAATCTCGTGACTAAGCCTGCTCGCATAGATGGCTCATATTATTTTGCTCGTAATACTTGTGGCTTTGATTCTATAGTGCAAATATTGGCAGCAAATGCAATGGACGATCCGGAATATATAGCTTTCATACAGAAATCGACAAATGAAACATTGCAGTTTATAGTCAATTTCATCCAGAAGGGACCTTGTGCTGCTATATACAAAGAGAGAATTGTACTCCTGAAACAAATCTTCGATTGTAATACCTCAGCCAATTATCATCAGTGCAGTCAATTAACATCATATTCAATCGACTTGTTCGACAGCATAAATACGATATGGAGTAAATGCTTAGATTCAGAACCTAGCGCGTGGGATATTTATCAATGTCCTAGATGTGATATGTATTCTTCGTCCATCGCAACGTTATCTATCAATCACAAGACCATTGGAGAACAGGGATTTGGTGCACTACAAGAAGCTCTAGCATTTCATAGCAAGTCTTCATGCATCAATGACAATTGTACCGAGTTATGTCCAGTAAAACGCACATACAATACTCATATTTTCATCGAGCTGGATGTAAGACCAAGTTTGGAATTTTTGACAGGGATGACCTGCAAATTGTGTGATTTTCCTGTCTATCTCAATATTGATCGGCGTCAATATCGACTAGCTGGTGTTATAGCTAAATTGCCAGGACACTATGTTGCATATTGCAGACGGATCAATAATTGCTGGGAAATGTGTAATGATACCAAGTCAAAAATCGTACACTGTCTGCCAAATTCCCTCATTGAACCTCATGGTGTTGTGTACATTGCATCAATAGATCAGAAGGAAGTTCATGGAAATTTATCACTCGATGTTTCAGAACAAGATTTATCTCCTTTCCAAATTCCAACCTCAACGAATCCTCGTGAAAAAAAAAACGAAGGAACATTAGGCATAGAAGATAATTACAAAGAAATACCCAGAAAGACAAGACTTTTACTACCTGCACGTTACAATAGATCGAAATTTTCTACAACAGTCCCGCTTGATGATTCGGATACTACCAAAAGAGATAACTGGCGCAATAAAGAAGAAATACATGACATTTATTTTGAGACATCACTTGATAAAACTGCAGAGGAGAATTCAATTTCTAAAGATGAAGTCCCGCTTGATGATTCGGATACAACCAAAAGAGATAACTGGTGCAATGAAGAAGAAATACATGACATTTGTTTTGAAACATCACTTGATAAAACTGCAGGCGACAATTCAATTTCTGAAGATAAAACTATGGAACCTATTCATAGTGATATTTTCTATGAGGGGGAACAGGTGCTTGTGTTGCAAACAGGCAATGTCATGCCCGGTATCATCATCGATGAAGAAATTTGTCATCTTCGTGACACACAGAATTTTGATTCCATAGTGCACGTACTACGTTGCAGCGCTTTGGACGAACCTGCATATATGGCTTCGATAAAAAAATCGGCGAATAAAACATTACGATTCACCCTCGAGTGGACAGAAGGGAAATCACATCAAGATATCTACCGAAAAAGAGCTGTGTTGTTAAAATCTTTGTACTCTTCAAGAATCTTCAAAGAGGTAGAAAATGATATTGGTCAGTACACAATTGATTTACGTGAAAAGCTCACAAATACGTGGGAAACCTGTCTGAGGAATGAACCTAGTGTTTTAAAAGAATATGAATGTAAATCTTGTAAAACATATATTTTGCCGATGCCTGTATTGACGGTTGATCATCACTTAGTTGTTCGAAAAGGCTTCACAGCATTGGAGGAAGCACTTAATTTTTACAAGACATTGAAAAAGGTCAAATGTCAGCAGGAACATTGTCACGACCTATGCACTGTGACTGCCTATCCAAACTTTCACATCTACATCGAATTAAACATCACAAATAACGATCGTGCACGTACCAGATTGAGATGTAGACTGCAAGATTTTCCGAAAACATTGTCTTTGAAAGGTCAATCAGGTCGATACAGGTAAATTAGTCCTTCACTTTTTAGTATTTCAATTATATGATTATCTCTGTATTATTATTCTTTATTAAGATGCAAAAGTCTTATTAAAAATACCAGAAATTCTTCCGTCAATATCCAGAGCATCTGTATGCGAGCCTGATATATAAAAATTGAATATGTTTTGCTTATGAAACTAACAACCAAGCAAACTTAAATTTATTCATCAAGCCTTACCTGAAACTCAATTTTACACTCTTTAAATTTGCATTACTAATTCTTATTTCAGATTGAAGGGTATTGTTGCTCAGACTTCAGATTATATTGCCTCATACTGCTTGAGAGCTGACAATCAGTGGGAACTCTATGACAGTTACTCTACGACGACTTCAAACTGCCATCCCACAGAAGCAATTGAACCTCACGGTGCAATATACGTCATTACAGCCTGAAAAAAAAAAAATTATATCAAGATGTCATTCTACGGCGTCCTTTGACAAAAGTGATAGGTATTTTTCCAATGACTGAGAAAAGTTCAATAACAAAATCCTCTGCAGCAATTTTCCGATTAGCCTGGTATGTGTCTTGGAAAAAACGTCTACTTGCGATATTGGCTCCGTGTACGAAAATACTAATACTATTTAATTATCAGTGTGTAACATATTCATGCATACTGTCAGTGCCATCTAAAATCATACTCAGCATTTTTACGTGCTTAACGTAGTTAACCAACAATAGTTGGTTTTCAATCAAAACACATACCACTAAATTCATAAATTACTGTAAGGATTCTTTGAGCGGAGTTCTATTTTAGCCATTTGAAAGACAAAAACATCTATTTGTGTGACAAGACCTGTGGAGCCCAACCTTAATAATAGCGGGAACACATAAAATCAACGCAGAGGTGGCTAATGCAAAAATTCGAAAGTTGAAAGGAATAAAGAAACATTCATTTTCTCTGTTCTTTAGTGATTCTATCGACAGAATCAGCGATAATATTTAATATAAGGGAAAGATTAAAATCTTACGAACCTGGATATTACATTTCTTCTAGTCAGAAACGCAATTAGCGTTTTTACAACACGCTATTTTGTTTGAAAAATAAGTAAAAAAAGACTCGATTCTTGGCTGCGTCAGGCAGCATTCATACACTGATCGCTTCTCAGACTGCTGTAGCTGTTGAAGCTTGAATATTTTACGATTACTCATAATGTAAGAGTATAGGTATAACAATTATATTATAGTTTATGTTTATAATTCTATTTTACAATTAATCTAGTCTAAGGAATCTTTATAATCTCATAGTTTTTTTTACTGCCGTCAAAGCAACACCTGTGAGAATTAAGATTGTTTTCTGCTGCTGAGGGGCAATGTTATAAGTACTATGAAACAGGGTATAACAATTAAGTACTACTAAACTAGGTATAAAAATTACCTATTATGGTTCATGTTTATAATCGGCTGTGCAATTAATCTAGTCTAAGGCACTTTTATAAACTCATACACCCGTATTCATAGACATTTAGTAGCCTACTAACTCGTTTTTATTCGGCTACTAACTTCATTTTAGTCGGCCGCCGATAGTAGGTTACTAATCTAGTAGATGATTAATTAATTAATTAATCAAACACCGGTATTGGCTTGTTTATTAAATAATCACGGTAAACTGTTATTTGAATGATCAGAGATTTGTATAACCTATAAGTATGGACGCAGCGATAGAAATTGATAATATAGATGAAGTGCGAGATGTGAGGGAGATTGAAGGTAGAGGAAGAAAAATGTATTTTGCACGACTTGACCCGTTTGAAAAATTCCGTGATTGCGAATTTAAAAAGAGGTACCGATTCTCAAAGGCCGGTGTTGAAAATCTTATTCAACTAATTGGTCCTGAATTGGGATACCCAATCACCAACAGAGGTCTTCCAGTAAGGCCGGAGTTGCAAATTCTGACGGCGCTTTTAATTTATAATAAGGGGTGTTATCAGCTGCAGGATGGTGATGTGCACGGTTTGAGTCAACCAACCGTCTGTAGGGTATTGCGAAAAGTCTCTGTAGCACTATCGCGAATGCGAGGGGAGATCATAAAGTTTCCGAACACCATTCACAAGCAAAGGCAAGAAATGCAGGCTTTTCAAAGGATCAGCGGATTTCCACAGGTGATAGGATGCGTTGATGGAACGCACATACGTATCCCTAATCTCGGTGGCCCTTATGCGCAGACGTACATTAATAGAAAAGGCTTTTATAGTCTCAACGTGCAAGTAAGTGAATTATAATCACACATAGCTATAAGAATCTACCGATTTTTATCTAGAAACGAAACAACAAATACGTCCATAAATTGAAATATACTGCGCTCGCCCGCCGGATCTTCAAACCTTCGCCTAGAATAATTTATTGAATGCGAAATTTAATGAAATATTTTATCATTAAATACTTGACGTCCGTATGTAAGGACCCCCCACCAACTTGAGCCGCGCCGCCGAACGTATCGTCGATTACCGCTGGGGAAAAAATAAAAAACTTTCAAATGTGGTATTAATGTCAGTAATGATTATAGGTGGTGTGTGGAGCAGATCTCCGTATCACAAATATCGTAGCCCGATGGAGAGGAAGCGTTCACGATTCCCGAATTTTTCGTGAATGCCGACTGCAACAACGATTTGCGAACGGAGAATTCGCTGGTTTGCTGCTGGGAGACAGTGGATATCCCGCACTCACGCATCTGCTGACTCCAGTACTCAATCCGCAAGGCGCAGCTGAAGAAGCTTACAATCATGCCCATATCAGAACCCGTAACACTGTAGAACGAACTATCGGCCTATGGAAAATGGTATTTCGTTCATTGCATCGTGGACTGACGACAACTCTGCACAACTCGAAGGCTATGATAGTTGCCATTGCGGTACTTCACAACCTCCGCATTAAGTTTCGTCAGAATGACGATGATTCGGATTCGGATTCGGACGGAGATTTAGATGACGTCAATATTGAGCGCAATAGAATCCATGATGCAGTGGCAGTAAATAGGCAAGGAAACGCTTTTCGCAGGAATTTCATCCAAACGCATTTTCAAAGGCAAGAGTAGCTAACACAATAAAGCTGTATTTCAACAGAAACTCAATAAATAAACCAATGCTATCAACGAAACGATCAATTCAAGAGTGAAATTTTATTCTTCAGCTCGTTGTTATATACATAGATCCTTCATCGGCTGAGCCTATACGGGCTGAGCGAATTCCGCTCCGTCTCGTTGGTTCTTCTAGACCTCCAGTATAGAATTTCCTCTTCAAGGACTTCTAACTGTTTTTGGTGTCGTTCCTCTTCCAATCTCATCTGTTGCCCGATGCGTGCAGAATGCAATGCCAATAATCTCGATTCATATGCGGTCATATTCCCTTCAGCTCTAGCAAATATCCGCTTCCTCGATCTGTTTTGACTGTAAAAAAAATCAAACACCAGTAAGACAATGATAAATGATAGTCATTGGATAATATGCATGTACCCATAGACCATCATTATAAAAGTCGCTCAACAGAATAAGTCTCTTGTTATGCTTTTGATAGCGTTTCTATAAGTACGTAACTTAATAAGCCTTACTCTTCAGCAAAGTTTTCATTAACAAGCTGTTCGTTGTTGCCACAATCCTTTGCTCGTTTACTGGTTTCTAAAATCACCACAGGCTGCTGTACTTCCGGGCCAGTTATTTCAAACTTATCAGATTCGTCATCGATTACTGCGGTATTCTCATCCAAATCAGTCGCTATGTTGTTGTCGTATTCCTTTTGAAGAAAGAAAGATTATAATATCACCGAACAGAAATTCATCAACTTCTTGATGCTTCATATGAATTGTGAACCATCTTACTTCTTGTGGATCTTCTGGTCCGTCGTCGTCAAATTCATTAAGATCCTTTTTAAAATCATTCGGCACGAGATCTCTGATTTCCCAATCCATCTTTGATGGACCACTCTTTTGTGGAGGGGCTGGACCTCCTCCGGTGCCTTTCTGATATGTCTTATGCTGTAAAAATATTAGTTTTACTTTCTGCAAACGAGACGCTGACTACATTGCTAATGACGAGCTAACTTTTTTTTCCTTCCTTTTGCATTATGTACTCTCACCTTCGATATATTACTTTTCGAAGTAAGTTTCATTCGCCGCCATTGTTCTTTCAACCGATTCAGATCTCTGTGCCCGTGCTCAGCTGCAAACTCCTCGTAAATTCCGTCCCAAGCTCTTGCTTTCATCTGTATGAATTTTCCTTCTCCAGATTTATTCTCGATCACACTTATTCTGCCTTTCACTAGATCTAACAAACAATTTTTCTCAGCTTCGTCCCAGTTTGCAGCTCGTTCTCTTTTTGGTTTGTACATCTTTAAAGAATCAATTTACAAAGATTCACGAGATTGAATAAGATTTTCAGGATTAAATAGGTTAAATACGCTATGAAACTGCGTCAAAGTGAAAAGACAAACGAATCTTGGATCTCAGATGGATACCTATTGAAATTGCAGCAGCAACCCTGCAATTCGTTTGTCTTTTCACTTTGACGCAGTTTCATAGCGTATTTAACCTATTTAATCCTGAAAATCTTATTCAATCTCGTGAATCTTTGTAAATTGATTCTTTAAAGATGTACAAACCAAAAAGAGAACGAGCTGCAAACTGGGACGAAGCTGAGAAAAATTGTTTGTTAGATCTAGTGAAAGGCAGAATAAGTGTGATCGAGAATAAATCTGGAGAAGGAAAATTCATACAGATGAAAGCAAGAGCTTGGGACGGAATTTACGAGGAGTTTGCAGCTGAGCACGGGCACAGAGATCTGAATCGGTTGAAAGAACAATGGCGGCGAATGAAACTTACTTCGAAAAGTAATATATCGAAGGTGAGAGTACATAATGCAAAAGGAAGGAAAAAAAAGTTAGCTCGTCATTAGCAATGTAGTCAGCGTCTCGTTTGCAGAAAGTAAAACTAATATTTTTACAGCATAAGACATATCAGAAAGGCACCGGAGGAGGTCCAGCCCCTCCACAAAAGAGTGGTCCATCAAAGATGGATTGGGAAATCAGAGATCTCGTGCCGAATGATTTTAAAAAGGATCTTAATGAATTTGACGACGACGGACCAGAAGATCCACAAGAAGTAAGATGGTTCACAATTCATATGAAGCATCAAGAAGTTGATGAATTTCTGTTCGGTGATATTATAATCTTTCTTTCTTCAAAAGGAATACGACAACAACATAGCGACTGATTTGGATGAGAATACCGCAGTAATCGATGACGAATCTGATAAGTTTGAAATAACTGGCCCGGAAGTACAGCAGCCTGTGGTGATTTTAGAAACCAGTAAACGAGCAAAGGATTGTGGCAACAACGAACAGCTTGTTAATGAAAACTTTGCTGAAGAGTAAGGCTTATTAAGTTACGTACTTATAGAAACGCTATCAAAAGCATAACAAGAGACTTATTCTGTTGAGCGACTTTTATAATGATGGTCTATGGGTACATGCATATTATCCAATGACTATCATTTATCATTGTCTTACTGGTGTTTGATTTTTTTTACAGTCAAAACAGATCGAGGAAGCGGATATTTGCTAGAGCTGAAGGGAATATGACCGCATATGAATCGAGATTATTGGCATTGCATTCTGCACGCATCGGGCAACAGATGAGATTGGAAGAGGAACGACACCAAAAACAGTTAGAAGTCCTTGAAGAGGAAATTCTATACTGGAGGTCTAGAAGAACCAACGAGACGGAGCGGAATTCGCTCAGCCCGTATAGGCTCAGCCGATGAAGGATCTATGTATATAACAACGAGCTGAAGAATAAAATTTCACTCTTGAATTGATCGTTTCGTTGATAGCATTGGTTTATTTATTGAGTTTCTGTTGAAATACAGCTTTATTGTGTTAGCTACTCTTGCCTTTGAAAATGCGTTTGGATGAAATTCCTGCGAAAAGCGTTTCCTTGCCTATTTACTGCCACTGCATCATGGATTCTATTGCGCTCAATATTGACGTCATCTAAATCTCCGTCCGAATCCGAATCCGAATCATCGTCATTCTGACGAAACTTAATGCGGAGGTTGTGAAGTACCGCAATGGCAACTATCATAGCCTTCGAGTTGTGCAGAGTTGTCGTCAGTCCACGATGCAATGAACGAAATACCATTTTCCATAGGCCGATAGTTCGTTCTACAGTGTTACGGGTTCTGATATGGGCATGATTGTAAGCTTCTTCAGCTGCGCCTTGCGGATTGAGTACTGGAGTCAGCAGATGCGTGAGTGCGGGATATCCACTGTCTCCCAGCAGCAAACCAGCGAATTCTCCGTTCGCAAATCGTTGTTGCAGTCGGCATTCACGAAAAATTCGGGAATCGTGAACGCTTCCTCTCCATCGGGCTACGATATTTGTGATACGGAGATCTGCTCCACACACCACCTATAATCATTACTGACATTAA
This sequence comes from Tenthredo livida, assembly GCA_963992785.1. Lineage (NCBI taxonomy): Eukaryota > Metazoa > Arthropoda > Insecta > Hymenoptera > Tenthredinidae > Tenthredo > Tenthredo livida. The sequence goes on along the minus strand of OZ023072.1, from coordinate 14,731,824 downwards.
TACCACATTTGAAAGTTTTTTATTTTTTCCCCAGCGGTAATCGACGATACGTTCGGCGGCGCGGCTCAAGTTGGTGGGGGGTCCTTACATACGGACGTCAAGTATTTAATGATAAAATATTTCATTAAATTTCGCATTCAATAAATTATTCTAGGCGAAGGTTTGAAGATCCGGCGGGCGAGCGCAGTATATTTCAATTTATGGACGTATTTGTTGTTTCGTTTCTAGATAAAAATCGGTAGATTCTTATAGCTATGTGTGATTATAATTCACTTACTTGCACGTTGAGACTATAAAAGCCTTTTCTATTAATGTACGTCTGCGCATAAGGGCCACCGAGATTAGGGATACGTATGTGCGTTCCATCAACGCATCCTATCACCTGTGGAAATCCGCTGATCCTTTGAAAAGCCTGCATTTCTTGCCTTTGCTTGTGAATGGTGTTCGGAAACTTTATGATCTCCCCTCGCATTCGCGATAGTGCTACAGAGACTTTTCGCAATACCCTACAGACGGTTGGTTGACTCAAACCGTGCACATCACCATCCTGCAGCTGATAACACCCCTTATTATAAATTAAAAGCGCCGTCAGAATTTGCAACTCCGGCCTTACTGGAAGACCTCTGTTGGTGATTGGGTATCCCAATTCAGGACCAATTAGTTGAATAAGATTTTCAACACCGGCCTTTGAGAATCGGTACCTCTTTTTAAATTCGCAATCACGGAATTTTTCAAACGGGTCAAGTCGTGCAAAATACATTTTTCTTCCTCTACCTTCAATCTCCCTCACATCTCGCACTTCATCTATATTATCAATTTCTATCGCTGCGTCCATACTTATAGGTTATACAAATCTCTGATCATTCAAATAACAGTTTACCGTGATTATTTAATAAACAAGCCAATACCGGTGTTTGATTAATTAATTAATTAATCATCTACTAGATTAGTAACCTACTATCGGCGGCCGACTAAAATGAAGTTAGTAGCCGAATAAAAACGAGTTAGTAGGCTACTAAATGTCTATGAATACGGGTGATAGTTTTTATTACTGCCGTCGAAGCAACACCTGTGGGAATTCAGATTGTTTTCTGCTGCTGAGGCTTTAATGTTGAAGGTACTACTAAACAAGAGTATATGAGAATTATATTATGATTTTAGTTCATAATTCCTTTGTGTAATACTGATTTTATAGACCAAATTTCGAATATTTCAAAATATAACAGTAAAAGAGTTTATTAATCCAAGTAAGCGTGCTGTGGTATTCATACTTGTGGTGTATTCACATAAGTTGTAGTAGGTTCTATGAGTATCAGTATAGATGGCGTTAGTGTCGCTTTGTCTAGCGACATCTATAATACAATAGGATTTGAATACTCTCTCTTGTTCGGATGATCCCAACTGTGATAGACGTGTATTAAAGATTACCAATGAAGAATTAAACTCAAATCAATTATATATCTGTGTAATCATTATTTGAATACCCTAAATACATTACAAATTGGCGACGAGGATTAAACAAGTAAATGGTGCGCGTAATATTTTTTGAAACTGTCAATTGACAAAATTATCAAACGAAATTCTATAAAAGTAATTAGTGGTATCAGTATTAACACGTGTTTAAAATGGAAGAAGAAAGGAAGCAGTTGGAACATCAAAGGGCTCAATTGTTAAAAGAGCAGCAAAATATTAATAAAGAAAAGTCTAAATTGACGGAATGGAGTCAACAATTGCAAAAACAGCAATCTGAAATTTTAAAAAAAGAACAAGAGAATGTGGGAATTAATAGACAATTTCAAGAATTGCAACTGGAAATTAATAGACAATTATTAATCGCCAGGCAACCACTTCAAAGTGCGCAATCAGCTTTAAATGTAATGACTGGCAGAGTTGGGAATCTTAATGAGTTTAACATCAAAGAAGATTGGAGCATGTGGAACGAACGTTTTGAACAATATGTCACAGTGAACGATATTAGTGATGGTGATAAAAAAAAATCTCTTTTCCTGACATTATTAGGCTCGGAAGCTTATGCGTTACTAAAAAATCTTTGTGCTCCAGAATTGCCACAAAATAAAACATATAATGAATTGGAAGTAATCATGAAAAATCATTTGCAACCATTGCCGAGTGTAATCACCGAAAGGTATAAATTTAAGGAATGCAAACAAGAAGAAAACCAAGATGTTAAACAATTCATTGCTCATTTAAAGAAATTGTCCATGTATTGTGGATTTGAAAATAATCTCGAGGATAATCTAAGAGATCAGTTGGTTTGGGGATTGAGGAGCCAAGCTTTAAAAAAACGTTTACTTGGAGAAGCTAATCTTACGTATAAAAAGGCTATCGAGTTAGCAACAGCTTTTGAATCAGCCACGAAGGACGTGCTGAGGATGTCAACATTACCAACGGAAAAGGCAGAGTCTCTTAATACGATCAACAACAACAATTCCAAACAGAGAAAAAAATTTAACCAACGTTCGTACGTCCCAGCATCAAAGTGTTATTGTTGTGGTAGAACTAATCACAAGTCATCTGAATGCAGGTATAAATCATTAACTTGCCATATTTGTAATATTCAGGGTCATTTAGCTCCAGTTTGCAAAAACAAATTCCGTTCCCAACAAAATGTTGATAGAAAGAAATCTAATTTTAAAGTAAATTTTAAGGATCGTAATTTTAATAAATCTCATTAAAATAAGCATAATTTTATCAAAGATATGCAAGACGAGACAGAGAATGATGAAGATAATTTGGAACAATTATTTTTTAATATTGAATCTAGTGAAAATTATGATGAGGATTATAATGTAGAATTTGAAAACTTGTTTTATTTAGACAAATCTAATGACACTATTAGCATTGTTGATGAAGAAAAAGTAAAAGACGAATCGATGTTAGTGACAATTAATGTAGAAGGATTAAATATCAAGTTTGAGTTGGACACTGGGTCGTCTATTTCAGCAATTTCAGAAAAAGATTATAAACAATATAAAGTATTGCAATCAATTAAGCTGGAAAAAACAAATAGGCGTTTTAAACCTTATCAAGGTAATATTATGATCCCATTAGGCATGCTATCAGTCAAGGTTAAATATAATGGGAAAATTGATAATCTTAAGTTGTTTGTTTTTTCTGGTGATAGTAGACCAATTGTTGGTAGAGCCTGGATTAGAGTATTCAACCTAATTAAAATTCAAGAATCAAAATCTTGTGATGAAGTTAATTATTTAGAAGACAGGAAAACGTCTATTAGTAAATTAACAACTGAATATAAAGAAGTATTTTCTGATAAATTAGGAAAATATAATAAGGAGAAAGTTAAGTTAACACTTAAACCTGATACCAAACCGATTTTTCACAGGCCTAGACCAGTGCCTTACGCTTTTAAAAAACAAATTGAACAAGAAATTAATCGATTGTTGAACGAAAGGATTTTGGAACCTGTTACTAACAGTGATTGGGCGACACCTATTGTGCCTGTATTTAAAAAAAATGGGCAAATTAGAATATGCGGTGACTATAGAATAACTTTAAACCCTAATTTGGAGAAAAATAGGCACCCGATACCTAGAGTACAGGATTTATATTCAGCTGTTAATGGTGGTACGGTTTACTCAAAAATTGATTTAAATAATGCTTATCAGCAACTTGAACTTGAAGATAATTCAAAACTATTAACGACTATATCAACTCATATGGGTTTATTTGTATATAATCGGTTATGTTTTGGAGTTTCTCCAGCACCTGGTATTTTCCAAAAGGAAATGGAGTCAATATTGATGGGTATTGAAGGAGTTTTAATTTTCTTCGATGATATTTTAATTGCAGGTAAAACTAGAAGTGAACATGACAAATGTCTCAGATTAGTATTAGATCGTCTACGTGATTGTGGATTAACAGTTAAATTTGAAAAATGTGATCTCTTCAAGGAAGAGGTAGAATTTTTAGGTTATGTTCTCAATAAAGAAGGACTCAAAATTTCTAAGAAGAAAATTGAAACAATTTCTCAGATGCCTAGACCTGAAAATATTACCGAGTTACGAGCATTTCTCGGGGCTTTAAATTACTATTCTAAGTTTATAAAAAACTATGCAAATATAGTAAATCCTTTGTATAAACTCTTAAAAAATGATTGTAATTGGATTTGGTCTGAGGAACAAACTAATGCTTTTAATCAAGCAAAAAAATGTTTAATTTCACATCATGTTTTGGTACATTATGATTCTTCTTTGGCGATCAAAATAACTTGTGATGCTTCACCATTTGGATTGAGAGCAGTATTATCACATGTATTTGAAAATGGTGATGAGAAGCCAATTATGTACGCAGCTAGGGCATTATCAAAAATTTAACAAAAATATTCTCAGCTTGATCGTGAAGCATTGGCTTTAGTTTTCTCAGTCAAATATTTTCATCAATATATTTGTGGAAGACATTTTGTTTTGGAAACTGATCACAAACCCCTTATATATATTTTCGGTCCTAAAAAAGGTATACCAGTAATGGCAGCTAGTCGTCTACAACGTTGGGCAATTTTCTTACTAGCATACGATTTTACCATCAAACACATCAAAGGAATAGACAATAAAACCGCTGATTTTTTGTCAAGATTATCAATTAAAGCTAAGAGGGAAGGGGATTCTGATGTTACAGAGTTTTCATATTTAAATTATGTCGAGAATGAATTCGTAATCATAAGTAGTAATCAAATTAAATATGAAACCGAACGTGACTTAGAATTGAGTCAAATATTGAAATTCGTGTGGAATGGATGGCCTAAGGAAGTTGACAATAATTTATTACCATACAAAAATCGTGCTAGAGAATTAACTGTAGAAGGTGATTGTTTGATGTGGGGGCACCGTGTAATAATTCCTAAAATATTGAGGGAAAGAATGTTGAAAGAATTACATGATGCACATTTAGGAATAGTTCGTATGAAGTCTGTTGCTAGGTCTTATTTATGGTGGCCCGGTATCGATTTAGATATTGAAAATTTAGCAAAATCATGTAAATTATGCCTTGAAAGTTCTGATAATTCGCCTAGATCAATATTACATGTTTGGAAGTGGCCGGAAGGGCCTAATCAAAGACTACATGCGGATTTCCTTGGACCGGTTAATGGTCAAATGTTTATTGTGATTGTCGATGCATTTTCGAAATGGGTTGATATTAGAGCTATGCATGATATCACATCCAGATCAACGATATCTGTATTTAGTAATTATTTCGCAACTTGGGGTTTACCTCTCAAACTAGTGACTGATAATGGTCCGGCATTCATTTCACAGGAATTTAGTGAATTTCTTAAAAAGTATGGTGTGTTGCATATTCGTACAGCACCATACCACCCAGCCTCAAACGGTTTAGCTGAAAACGCAGTAAAGACTTTTAAAAAGAAATATAAGATCTTACTAAAATCTGGACTAACCCAAGAATCAGCTGTTGACAAGTACCTATTTCATTATAGAGCTTCACCTCATGTAACAACCGGCGTTAGTCCAGCGGAATTACAAATTAATCGATCTTTTAGAACACGCCTGGATTTAATTAGGCCTACCTTACGTAACGACATAGAGAATAAGCAAGATGCACAAAAGCAAAGTTTTCATGGTAACCGTAGCATTCAATTCAAACCAAACGACGCTGTTATGGCGAAAGATTATCAATCAAAGTCGTGGCGTTCAGCTACAGTTATTAAGAAAAATAGTGCAGTAACTTATGATGTCATCACAGATAATAACTTAATCTGGAAACGGCATATCGACCAACTAAGACCCTATAATATTAATCACAATACTGGATCAAAAACTGAACTGGAAGAATCGGTTATGCGTAACATGATTAAAATATTACCCGTCGTTACTTGTGAGCAAAAATCTAACATTATGATAAGTAATAACCCGGATAAGACTATTAATAATAACCCTGACAAGACTGTAAATAGTAATATTAAGGACCCGATTGTAACAACTAATATTAAGGACCCGATTGTAACATCTAATAGTAATAATAATTTAGTACGTCGCTCATCGAGGATAATAAAAAAACCACAGAAATTAGATTTGTAAAACTGAAAAAAAAAAAAAATGTCTATACTTATATAGTTATTTAAATAAACAATGTAATTAGAATAACATTATTATTAGGCATACTATAAGTGACAAAAGACTGAATTGTAATGCAATTGACTAAGAGGGAAGGAGTTGTGGTGTATTCACATAAGTTGTAGTAGGTTCTATGAGTATCAGTATAGATGGCGTTAGTGTCGCTTTGTCTAGCGACATCTATAATACAATAGGATTTGAATACTCTCTCTTGTTCGGATGATCCCAACTGTGATAGACGTGTATTAAAGATTACCAATGAAGAATTAAACTCAAATCAATTATATATCTGTGTAATCATTATTTGAATACCCTAAATACATTACAATACTATTTCTGCAAAATCATCGCCTTATATAATTCTAATACGAGTTCAATAACAATCAAACCATTCAATATGGCTTTGGAAAAAATTCAGACTTCGAATATTTACATGCAAGCAACATCGGTGGTAGAGTCATTAAAATGATAGCATAGCTTATCACGTTAATCATTCCGAATGAAGTTTTAGCGACATTTCAGAATACGTACTAGTTGAATGATCTACACTGTTTCACAATAATTCCATCAAGAGTTGACTAGTATTTTCTATTCCGAAGTAAAGTACTTATTCAAAATACTTCAACTTCTTTATAAATCAAATCAATTATTTAATGGTCTGCATGTATATGATAAGAATGAAGTGCTTTATTCAGTTTGTACACATAATTTTATGTTTTATACAATTCATCAGATTCCACGTTTGCATTAACTATTCCCATTCATTTTTGTTCCCTTGTTGCTTTAATGTCAACTTTTGTATCAGCAATGTTCACGTGTTGAACTTCGACAATGACTAACAATCTGAAGTACGTCGCAAGCAGCTTTCTGTTAAGTATACTCGATATTTTTTCAGATTGTGGAATAGATTCAATGACTCGCAGTTCTATTCCATGAATTCGCCGTAGAATTCGAGATAAAACACTACTTTCCAAGATCTGGAAATAAAAAAAACCACGTTAATGAAGTATACAGATTTAGAAAAGAAATTCGTGAGTGGGACAGTCATGCAGTGGAAGAAAAAATAACCTGGGGCTCGATTCTTGAGATCATGCGATAAATTTTCGTATGCGAAATTCGCCTTTTGTCCAATCATGTGATAGTTTCAAAGAAAGCGAACATCGCAATTGGCCGGAAAACGAATCTCGCATACGAAAATTGATCGCATGATCTCAAGAATCGAGCCCCTGTTACCGTTTCGGTGAGACTGGCCGACCATCTTCAGAAATCTGTGTAAAATGTTTCACTTAGGTATGTAGTAAACATGGCGAGGTTGATTCTGGCCTGGAAGTGATCAGGTCAGCGTGTTAAATCATATACCAAACAGTCACTTCCGGGCCAGAATCAACCTCGCCATATGTACATACAATACATTACTAATCTACATAGTTTTAATAAATCTGTTATGAATTTTGACATAAAAAGAAAAACCTTGAAACCTTGCCACATGGCTGTGTGATAACCGCTATGTTTAATTCTTAGATCCGCTAAAATGTGCTTAAAGATGTAGAGATTGGTAATGTATGTAGTTAAGTGAAACAATTTTTCACAATTTCTGAAGATAATCAGCCATGGGCTCACAGAAACATCAATAAATGATTTCTTTTTCCACTTCATGGCTAATTCAATTTTCTCTCTGAATACAAATCCATAGTCAAGAAGCTCACTCTAAGTATACAGCGTGAGTTTTGCAGATCCTTGAAATCAAAGTAATTTCGAGTGCTGAGAAAGCATATGACTTTAACAAACTATATCTAAGCGCAGCATAAATTTAAAATATAATGGCTGCATCTAGTACGCCGGACACCGGTCGAATAAGTGAAAATTATTCGTCCGGATATCCGTAATAATAGTGTTATTTTTATTCGTCCGGCTCAAAAAATCCGGACGAACATGCGTATATTTATTCGTCCGGATAAAATGTCCGGACGAACAAGTCAAACATTATTCGTCCGGACGAAATGTCCAGATAAAATGTCCGGACGAACAAGTCAGACTTTATTCGTCCGGCCAGATTTTGTTCCGACCGTGCCTTGAACGGCGCGTGGGTCTACGGCACTGGAGCACGATTGTGGCGCCTAGACTGAACGCCTGTGAATTGTTCCTGGCGGGAATTATAAGCGTGGTGAGTACAAATTGCGATCTATTCTACTTGGCTTGGACATTGAGTGATTCGATTCGTATTGTTACGTAATGATTGACATTTATGCACAATTTATAATCAACTGGGATTCGGGTATTCAAGATAAAATTTACAACTATTACAATGAGCCGTGTATAGATTTTTTCATAACGCATGCATGAAAAAGTCGCTTGTTTGGGGCTCTGTAGCGGTCATATTGTGGCACTTTTCTGACGTTTCCGTAGGCGATGCCAACATGAAACAATGTTGCATGCCGAACGTGCGCACAACGTTCTGCGCACATTCAGCGTGTTCAACAAGATTCTTGTCGCGCACGGCGTGCAAACAAGAGTCATTTATCCTTCATGACGCGCCACCTCCGTGCGTATTGCTTGGCATCCTGAATCAACTCGATGTTCTTGGTACGGGTCGTACACTTCGTTCTCGGCGCTCGCCGTTCCACGTGAATCAGCCATTTCAGTTGTTGACATTGTAACACCGATCCGTTCGCACGTGTTTTGATCGTTCTCAAATCAAATGTACTATTTTCACTATTTAATAATTATTATTTAGATTTTTATATAAGTACTCTACTATACCTGTAGAGAGGGATAATAGAGAAGTTTTGCGTCAATAAAATTGTAATCTTTTTTTTTGCAATAAGAATTTTGGTTATGTTTTATGTCGGGGGGGCTTCGCCCCCCCCGAACCCCCCCACGGGGGCTTCGCCCCTCGACCCCGCCAGGAAGCGCAGTGGTCTGTTAAAAGTCGGCTTTTCAGAGATCTTTGGTGGTTAGCTTTTGCGAAACTTTTTCATGCATTTGTTATAAAAAATAGTGTTCGATACTCGGGCGAAATGAGGCGTTTAGGTTCGTACGATGTTTTCAGCACTCACCTTCGTCTCGGCTACAGCTACGCGCGGCGCCTAGCTTCCGCCTCGACTACGGTTCGTGCTGAAAACATCGTACTCCCCTATAAACGCCGCACATTTCGCCCTTGTATCGAAATGTACTAATATAACATTTCAAAAAAGGCCTAACCTATTCTAGCCTTTGGGGGTGCGACAACCACCGGGTGAGTTGCCCACGCGCTTCGCGCATGGGTAATTAACGAAAATCATCCCTCTCGCCCGGAGACCACCTAGCGGGCGGATTCTCGGGCGGGATTCAAAAAAAGGCCTAACTGATTCCAGCCTTTGGAAAGCCACAACGACCGTCTGGGTATTTCGCATGTGTGTGTGCCTGTATAATGGGATCAGTGGGGTGGCCTAACCTATTCTAGCCTTTGGGGGTGCGATAACCACCGGGTGAGTTGCCCACGCGCTTCGCGCGTGGGTAATTAACGAAAATCATCCCTCTCGCCCGGAGACCACCTAGCGGGCGGATTCTCGGGCGGGATTTAAGAAAGGCCTAACCTATCCCAACCTTTTGAAAGCCACAACCACGGTTGCCCACGCGCTCCGCGGGTAGGTGATATGCGAGGAGACCATCAACCGAGGCTACGTATCAAGCTAGCTTTGAGTTCAAGACATATAGTTCGGGAACTTATTTTATTTCTTCTTCGGGAATCGCGTATTTGTGAAATATATGAATACGAGTTATAAAAATTAAATACACTCAGCCACCATGAACCTCCATAATAGCTCAAGAAGTACACTTGGGGTAATTAATTATGAGACGGCTAGTTTTCTGGACAAAACATTTATGTAAGCAACACAAAATAAACCCACAGCGCTACATAGTGGGTCGATCGTGAAGCTTAGTCAATCTCACTAAATATCACATAACTCGTGACAGTCCCGATGGCCAAAAAAGGAGAGGAAGTAATTATGACAGTCGAATCCAACCTAATACCTACTAACCTAATAACCTATAGATTGACGTGTGAATCAGTTGGAAAATAATTGTAATTCATAACTTCCCCCTCGAAGAATACAAACGGGCGAAAGTTTATGTTTTCAATCTTTTGAAGTGATTACAGAAGAAATTGTAACCTGAAAATTTACGGTAAGTTGATTTGATAAAAAATACAATTAAATTAGGAAATGCAAGTTACGCTGTGCCTGTCAAACAAGATTCTTTGTTGATTTTGCGTGTGAAACCATGTCCAGGACTAGATTCTAGATCATTGAGACTATCGTGTAACTCATTAATACTTCTTGACTGATACAAGACATTCATCAAACACAGACTAAACCCTGCAAGAACCACCTGTCGAAACAGGCAAATAGAGGAAACATTCAGCTTCAGAAAAACGGAAGGAGTCAGCTTGTACTAGTCCAGAGATGAAAGGAGCTGGTTTTGGTAGAATCGTAGTGGGGACTTTGAATGCCTTCTGCGGCGACTACTCGTCTTTCACATTCTAAACTTTGACCATTCTTAGACTGAGACTTAAAATACTATCAGAGACGACTGCTCGCTCCTTATAATGTAAAATCCTCAGCTATAAGCTGAATAAATAAAAATGCGTGCAAGAAAATCTTATGTTCCAGCTGATTATTTATTCACTTTCCAAAGTTTACGATCACATTTCAATACTATCACTTCATTATCACATATACTATTCACAGTCATTAATTAAGAAAATTTGAAATATTTACATGGATGATTCTTCTTATTGCAATTCGTTTCAATAGAAATGGATACCTACTATCAGTCCATGTTCTTCAAATATTATTCAAAGATTAAAACTTTGAAAATTATAATCTGGATAATATTATAAAAATAAATTAGTTAGTCATCTGAATTTTTTATTTAATTAATTGAATATTGTATTCAATATCAAATCATATCTTTCTCGTAAATTAAAATAATATATCTATATTACCATACATTCATGAATTATTATTATAAGTATTCTAAATATTTATTATTTTAATGTCTTATTAATAAAAATAAAAGTTAAAAAATTTTGGTGCACGTGACAACACGCTGGTCATAAATAACAATGACGAGATATGACCTCGACTAGGTTCGTGGCTTTGCTAATCTCGCTGCTAATATTATGCTGCTAATATTACGCTATTATATTGCTATTTAGTATTATTTTAGTCATCCAAATGGCTATTTCAGGGCTTTGTTCCAATGGCTGCTTTCTTTCATGTCTTTCTTCCGGCGGTCTCCCCCTGGCCAATCACAAGTCAATTCTTAGAGCTGTTTAAAAGGCTCTTTCTAGAAACTGACCAAATTCCTTGCAGCCTTCAAGCGTATATCCACTTCTGTTTCCTTTCTTTGACTGTTTCAACGGGTGTGCAGGTTCAGGTTCTTCAGGAGTTCAGTCTGTGTTTGATAAATGTCTAGTATCAGTCAATAAGTAGCTAATGAGTTACACGATAGTCTCGGTCAACTGGGAGCATATTTTAAATTATATTTTATATTTTATAATATATTTTATTTTGTACTTTTTTTTTTTTTTATATTAGATTATCAAATTATTTTAGGCTAAAAGCGGCCTGAGCGAGTATTTAAAGTCGGTGATGTAGGTATTGATAAAGTCTAAAATTTAATAATCTAAGAATTGTTAGTTTTAAAAATGTAATTCTGTGATATAGGAGTAGTTGTCGTAGTAGGTATTCCAAGTCAGCGTCCAAAGAATTATTAAAGTCCTGAATTTTACATTATAAGAAGCAAGCAGTCGTCTCCGATAGTATTTTAAGTCTCAGTCTAAGAATGGCCAAAGTTTAGAATGTGAAAGACGAGTAGTCGCCGCAGAACGCATTCAAATTCCCCACTACAAGTTGACCAAAACCAGCTCCTTTCATCTCTGGATTAGTACAAGCTGACTCCTTCCGTTTTTCTGAAGCTGAATGTTTCCTCTATTTGCCTGTTTCGACAGGTGGTTCTTGCAGGGTTCAGTCTATGTTTGATAAATGTCTTGTATCAGTCAAGAAGTATTAATGAGTTACACGATAGTTACACTACGCCTCAATGATCTAGAATCTAGTCCTGGACATGGTTTCACACGCAAAATCAACAAAGAATCTTGTTTGTCAGGCACAGCGTAACTTGCATTTCCTAATTTAATTGTATTTTTTATCAAATCAACTTACCGTAAATTTTCAGGTTACAATTTCTTCTGTAATCACTTCAAAAGATTGAAAACATAAACTTTCGCCCGTTTGTATTCTTCGAGGGGGAAGTTATGAATTACAATTATTTTCCAACTGATTTACACGTCAATCTATACGTTATTAGGTTAGTAGGTATTAGGTTAGATTCGACTGTCATAATTTCTTCCTCTCCTTTTTTGGCTATCGGGACTGTCACGAGTTATGTGATATTTAGTGAGATTGACTAAGCTTCACGATCGGCCCACTATGTAGCGCTGTGGGTTTATTTTGTGTTGCCAACATAAATGTTTTGTCCAGAAAACTAGCCGTCTCATAATTAATGACCCCAAGTGTACAATACAGATTCGTCTAATATTTTTTATCATGGATGACATCATGCCTTATTAGTTTAAAATATGTGGTATAAACAAGGCGTAGCGATTTTCAAAAAATTGGAAAAAAAAAAAAACGATGTACGGTACGGTTTTGATTGCATTCATCAACTACCAGGAACATATTTTTTTTGGGCAGGAAATTTTTTGCACACGCATTGGTTCGCACAAAGAATCGAGCCCGGGGACGTTCGTTGTACCTAACCCAACCGCATGTTCTTCAACTCCGAGGCAAGCCACATGCTGTAACTTTTATTTTTCTGAATCTCAGTCGGAGGATTCAAACTGGGGACGCTTGCATTATTAGTCGGACGCTCTATCCGCTATGCTATGTAACCGCTGGGTATTTGCCGATACTGTTCCGTACATCTTTTATTCAGGGTTTTATACCTATGTCGATGACATTACTGCTGCAATGCAATATACTGAGCTTGTGTATGTCTAGTTAATAGATATATCGATATCCAATAACTGTATTCAAGTAGCGAGAATAGAAATTATTAATAATCTATAAAATTATAGCTCAATTGCAGATGAAGAATATTGCACGAGCCACTAAATTTTAGGTGTATAAGCGAATCTCAACCTCTGTGTAAGAATATTAATCAAATCACTCAATGTCCAAGCCAAGTGAAATAGATCGCAATTCGTACTCACCACGTTCGTAATTCCCGCCAGGAACAATTCACAGGCGTTCAGTCTATGCGCCACAATCGTGCTCCAGTGCCGTAGACCCACGCGCCGTTCAAGGCACGGTTGGAAAAAAAATGGCCGGACGAATAAAGTCTGACTTGTTCGTCCGGACATTTTATCCGGACGAATAAATATACGCATGTTCGTCCGGACTTTTTTAGCCGGACGAATAAAAATAACACTATTATTACGGATATCCGGACGAATAATTTTCACTTATTCGACCGGTGTCCGGCGTACTAGACACTTCGAAATATAATACTTACCCCTGAATTCATGAATGTCGGTTAACGATAACGGCTTGTTGTACTCTTTTGCTAACGTTGTTACTACTGTTGATTAATTCTTCAGAAATAACACATAGAATAACGCATATTGTCGTGGCGTTTCCTGGAATGAATTGATTTGTATTAATCTCACAAGATCTTATCCAAGCCTTCATCCTGTCTGATATGGAAATATCAGTACGAATAAAATAATAATTCTGTGACATAATCAGTATTTATAAAATTTATTACAAAACATTAGGGTAACCCCGTAAGACAACTAAAAGTAATATAGGTGGGTTATTATTGAAAACTAAAGATAGATTTGAAAAATAGGAAAAGTTTCCTAACCTCTGAAAATAATTTCGGAAACGACATTACATGCAAGCAAAACTATCGTTTCTATGAAGCGATACTACATGTTATCGGGAAAATTTTTGGCGGAATTTTTTTTTGCATTCACAAGGAAAATATGGACATTACCAGGGTGTGACGTCCGAACGGACGTTTGCGGACAAACCCAGAGTCTAACTGTTGGGAATATCGTGACAAACTACCTAGACATTCACTCGATAGTTGTGGGTCACCAATTATCGACTAAGTACTGAAGTACAATGGATAGGGGGAGCCTTGTGTCAAGTTCACACGTTTTGAATTTGGGGGTAGTTATGTTAATAGAGCAAGCTGATTGTTTTGAGAAAGGATCGCTAATCTCAGTTATTTACGTAAGTTGGTTTTACCTTGATTGTGTCTTCTCCTGGTCTGTCCCTTGATGATTGTTGCTCTGGCGGGATGTCGGAAGCTTCGAAGAGATCGAGGGGTTTGGTTTTTTAAGTAAATGTTCATATACTTCAAGGCGTCACGTTTTGATTTATTGATACTTGGTTTTACAATGTTCTGATCGTCAAAAATAGCCTTCACTGAATTTAAGTGCTGAATTGGGTTTCCTCGAATTTGGAGTAAAATGATTGTATTTGGACTTGGCAGTAATGATATAGAGCGGAGTTTTAGAAATGATTTGAAACGAATAATTCGGTTCGATTAATGAGTCGAGTTTGATTTGAGAATGAACCGGAGGTGAAGTATGAATGCTTGCAAAATTCGACGGATTAGCGTGAAGCAATAAGTATGTAGAGTAACCGTGCAGGTGGGCGTAGCCAAGTCGAGTAGCAGAGTAGTAGTCGTAGTATAGTAGAATGGTTCGTCTAATCTGAGCGTCGTTGAATCGTCTGAAGAGTAAGCAGGAACAGGCAGGGCGAGTGATCCGAGAGCGCTGCCTCCTGATGAGTCGTAGGTGTTTTATATGATGATTCGGGGTGCGGGGTCCGTGATTTGGGCATAAGGGGGGCTCTCCTTCCGAGTGGTCAGCATCGTCACGTGGGGTCTTCGTGGGTGTGTGGTTGCTCCAAGCTTGTACATCTTGGGTTAGAGACTCACTGGTGTACGTGACCGTTGTCCTCCTTTTCCTCATCTTGTGTTGGCGTGTTCGTGAGTTCCGGGAATCACCAGGGGCTCGAGAGCGTGTGGGTGTTCGTTGGATGCTTTTTCTGCTTGTAGTAAAGCATGAGTCAGTTCTTTTGATTCTGGATCCTTCCTTGTCCTCCGCAGGTATGTCCTAGTCTTCCCCACGTGCCCGGCTCGAGAGAGAGAGTCCGTGAAGTTCTTATGCTTGCTGGGTCGTGCTCTTCCTTGCGATTCGTCTTGATTGTTTGGATAATTTCCTTTTTATTGTCGTAGGGGTTTTTTGGGTTTACTCATCTTTTCAAGCATTGTTTGTTCATTCTCAAATTACTCCCTTTGGCTATGGTTTTCTGGGTTTTTCAGTGAAAACTATTTTAGGGGTAAAGGTGAATACAGTTAGGTATACATAAATCTGTGGTTCTTAAATTTAGGCTGATGAATCTATTTCGTAATATGTCGAAAGGCTGGAAGTTTTATTCAAGCGTTTTGCCGACGCAATGGCCAGTGGTAAATTCCTTCAGTTGCCAAATATGGTTCGAACGCTTGGCAGTTATTAGGGTGTTTTGTTTTGCTAATCGCTTTCTCGAGATGTTTCTATCGTGGCTGGGTATTGGATCTGATTCTTTGTGTGGCTTAGGGTTGATTCGATACCGGGAATTGTTTATACTCTACTGTGCTTACGTGTTTTGGGCGTCCGGTATTATTGCAGGTGGCTTGTTTGATTATTATAAAAATTAAGGGGAATACAGAGGCGTGACAATATGCACGAGAGGTTGCTGACAAAGAGTCGTTTATTGCGTAGTTCAAGAGTCAACGATATAGGGTAACTACGTTGAGATGGATGCCCGAGTTGGCGATACCGCACGTGCAATTCGTCACACCGGTGTTACTGTATTTGTTAATTTTCAGGATATAATGTGTAATGGTATATCGCATGCCTTGATAAATGACGTAATGTACCTTTCATAGGTTTAAGTAAAAATAGCGTAATTAAATGATATAATATACCTTTAATAGGGTTAAGTAAAAATAGCGTAATTAAATGATATAATATACCTTTGATAGGTTTAAGTAAAAATAGCGTAATTAAATGATATAATATACCTTGTAATATAGCCGGGTGATAGATAATTATATAAAGATTAATGTAATAACGTGAATAATATGATTATATTGGTAGCCTGGTAACATAAGGTATAGTAGATAATATAATAGCGTATATAATATGATTATCCTTGTAATATAGCCGGGTAATAGATAGTTATATGTATTATTAAGTGGTTAATAACGTAACGTGTAAGTTTGATTAATGATAAGATGTGTTAAACGAAACGCGTCTTCAACCTTTGTTGATTAGTGTGGATTTTTTATGAATAGTAAAGTGTAATTAGTGTGAATAATCCTTAGGTAAAAAGCATCGTTTAATTGGGGCATGCCATTGCATGGTCCCATTGTTTATGCTTAGCTTAGAACAAAGGTTTTAGTCCTAACGGCTAAATGTTATCCTATAGGTTGTAACATTGCATTTTGCAACGCGTGTTACAAGTGACTCCCGAACCCTTAGACGACCATAGTTACGAAGGGTGGATGCATGACAGAAGCATGAATGCGTTTAGGTTAGCCCCGAGGCTATAAACTCTCCGAGAGGCGACCGTGACCGATCTAAGACTGTAGAATTTAGTTCTTATTCTTTTTGTTTTTTTTTACCTTTTCTCTATTATGTGGGAGACGAGGCCCAGACGACGGCTAAAAATTGCAACGGAGACCCGATCAGACGAACGTACGACGCCAAATATCGACTGTTGGGATCCTTTTCGACGAACGCCACCTAAAAGCTCCGGAGGATAGTACTGGCCAGACTACCTCCAACGATTGCACGAGAGGACACGGGGGAGTGCCAAGGGCATTCTGCAACATGGGATATCGGTGGTGGAAGAGATTCCCGCCACCAAGAAGAATCTGCAGCCCGTGATCCTCCGATTTAGCGAGCTACAAACACCGTGGTGAACTTCGAATTTTGCGCGCCGCGACGATAGGTCGCCATATTTAAGGATCTCGCAGTAGATTTGCAAAATCGATAATCGATCGCCTATTGAGGGCGCTAAGTACCGGCACCATGCCGTCTGATCACTCTGCCGTAGGCCTGCCTCGCAGGTAGAGCCCCGAGCTGTAGGGCTCGCTCAAATTGTAGAAATTATATTTTGTAGTAGTCACGAGGCTGAATTTGGTGTGAATTTCCTGCGGTAAAACGTTTGAGTCTGTTGAGTTCGAGTTTAGTGAATCCGAGGGCTCGTCGTCGAGACGCTACGAGGCCTTGCATTTTGGCTGGAAAACGGTAAGCGTTAGCCAATTTGACTCATACGAATTTGAATTCGGCAAACGGCCATCAGCCATCTTGCCTCATTTTCTGAGCCACGAGGCTTTTAGAGATTTTTGGAAATCAGATTAAGACGACCTCCGAGTCGGTAGGCCGTCACCAGTGTCTCGCGCAATAATAGAGTTTTGAGTTTTGATTTTTGAGTAAGATTTTTGAGTTTTGGATCGCGTGATAGTGCTTTTGTAGAGTTGTGAGCTTCGCACGTGAATGCGAGAAAGATAGTCTTAATCCGTTACGGTCGCGCTCTCCTTCTCTCACGGAGAGATTCCAGATCGTCATTACATTTTGAATTTTGTTCAGCCTTTTCGTTTCGCCTACGAAGGCAGAGTTAGTTTAAGTTAATTTTCAGAGATTTCGTAAATAATAAGCTCTTTTGAGTCTTTTAACCGGAGGCTTAGCCTCTCGGAGGCGAGCCAGTCGTCAGAGAACGATTGGTGACGTCAGAGTGTAATTTTTTTGATGATATTATTTTGTCGTAGGCCGTAGGCCTTCCTATTTTGTTATTCTATTTATTTTATTGAGCTGTAGGCTGTCATTGTTGATTGCAAATCGTTACTTATCTGTAAATTTCTCCTCGTGGAGCGTAATTAGTGTTCTAATTAAGTTATTATATCCCGAGGACCCGTTTGGTCGAGTTATTAATTTTCGCTTATTTTTTTTTGTTATCGCTCTCCTACGTGGAAGCTAGTAGTTTATTAATTATTGTAAAACTCGTCAAGCGTGGCCAGGTCGCCTGTATACGACCTGTGCCCGTCCTATATTCGAGGGGAAGTATCCCCGATTGCTCAATTTATTAATATTATTATTTTTTTTTATACTATTTTTATTGAATAAATTCTAATTTTCTTTATTAAATTCAAATTTACGAGTCGTTAGTCAACGCCCTGCTAATCCTTCACTTAATCCCGACCCCTCTCCGCGGTACTGTAGCTAGCCGACGGTTATTATTTTGTTTAGATTTTTGAAATCGGCGGTTATCCGCCTGGCGCCCAACTTTTGCTATTTCTTTGTTTTCTTTTGGCCAATTGTCGAGTGGATTGATCTCGGAGGCTGGCTATCCGGTCCAGATCCGAGGTCTGAATAAAATCCACGTCACAAGGTATTTAAAGCTAAGTCCAAAATATGGTATGAGGTATAGTACCAACTATCCTAGGTATAGTTAAAATAAGTAACTTACAATATTTAGTAGGTAGGATCGTGCCTGATGAATTGAATCTCGTAGTAAGGGTAATTATTTGATTATGAGTAATTATAAAGGTATGTGTGTAGATAATATTAAATCATTATTGTAACAATCGCTTGTACCGAGGGTAGTGTCTAATTAATAAAGTGATTATTTGATTATAAGTGAACTGATTATATATGGGTTGATCAATTATTAAGGTAAGGATTATAAACAATACAATGTACTGATTATATACGATCTAGTGGTAGTAATAGGGTAACTTAGCAAAATGGATTATTATATTAAGCGATACTAAAAAGAGGTATATAATATTGAATAATAGTAATAATGGGTCATATATATATGTCTGCATATATATATATATTGTAACGTGTTCGAACTATACCACCCGGTAGATCGACCGAACAAGCTACATACGACCGCGCAAATAGCCTCGCGCCGATCCGATCAGAAGACCCTGACGTGACGTCACGAGAACTACTATATAAGCTGGCACGCTGAGGCAGTAGCTAGCGATTAGTACTAGAGCAGTCAATCGACTCATAACTAAAGATAAACTCACATAACCTCAAATAGGTAGTCACTCAAAGCGAGGTCTTACCATAGAAAAGAATACAATTGAAATAGGAAGTTACTCAAAGCGAGATCTTACCTAACGTAGAATCAAAAATCGAGAAAATATAAATTGGCTAAAGCAGCAATTTAAATTAAACTCAAAACAAAAGAAAAAGTATAATTAGCCAAAGCAGTAATTATAACTTCAAAATAGAACAAAACAAACAGAAACAAAAAACAAACAGAATCAGAAACAAAAAGCAAATAGAAATAGAAAAACAATCAGAAAAAAAACATTATCATTTTATTATATCGAGCCACATTTTTAGTTTATTTCATTTCTGTAAATATTAGATTAAGTAAAATTCGATAGAGAAAATCGAATGAATATAATAATCAATCCGAATCTATTGTCTTTCATTTCGTGTCTTGTTTCATTTCTTTAATTAACATAAATTCTTTCAGCTAAAATCACTTGAAAATAAAATCGTGTTTAGCTAGCTTAAAAGAAGGCAGCTTCGGTAGTCTAACACTCAGGCAGCGACGGTACAGCTTTAATTGGTACCCGAGTCTGAGAGTGTAAGATTATCCAAGTCTGTATTAGGGAGGCAGCTTCGGTGCGTAACACTCAGGCAGCAACGGTATAGCTGTAATCGGTACCCGAGTCTGAGAGTGTGCAATCCCAAGTCTGTATTAGGGTAACAATAGGTTTTTCACATTTTTCCTTGGAGGGGCTCCAAATCATACCCGTGACAAAGAATTCACGCGAGCTAGCGTAATTTCGCGGCCTTCTGCCGTGAGACATACGCAGAGAAAGTTACAATATATATATCTCCTATTGAATTCGGATAGTCACGTAACGTAGCACATTGGTCGTATAAGATTGCATATAGCTGAGAAAACCTAGATTCTCTTATAAGCGTGGTGATGGAGGTTTTATCTAGTGTCTTGACAAGTAGTTAGATTATAGAGTAAATTGGACAGTATATGTATATCCTATGGTAAGGTAGTTAGTTCTGGTGGCTTCTATGGGGGTAAGCATGAGTAGGGTATACCGTCCGGTCGGACGTTACAAGGGGGTGGACACTCAATAGTTTTTGAGCAAAATTATTCGTCGGGTGGACCAGACTGCAGCCAACACAATAATGCTTTTAACTAGTAACTTACTAAAATGGTTGGTAAAATGGCGATCACGACGACCTGCAACGGTCTGCCGCCATTTGTATTTGACAACAATCAGAAACAAATAGCAGACGGACTCTAGGGATATTCGTGGCGAGTCTGAAATTAGTGACCCTCGAAATATTCGAATAAATCAGCGCCTGCGCGCTTGGAGCCTTTCATTTCCACATAATCTCCCGGTATATACGCGAGCCTAACGTTCGACGCGCCTCTATCGGCAGCCAGGAGTAATAGTCTTAACGTGCATAATGTATGGCAAGTACCGGTTTTCTAAAACAGCTGATTTTTAAATAACAGTTGAAATGACAACCTGAGCTTGTAAGTAGTGCCACTAGAGGCGCAGCGAACGTTGGGCTCGCGTAGCTATAGGTATATACGGCGCAGAAAACGGGGACGTTTTTCAGAGGTGGGGATGACTTAGCTCGGTCTCCTAACTCTAGACTCCATAGCTCGTCCCTTGATCTTCGGTGTTGTTTAAGCTTGGACTGGATCAAGGGGTGGCGAAGGATAAATGATTTCGTTTGTTCTTACTCGAATTTAACTGGTTATTTGACTTTATTGATATTATACTATGATTCCTGGTTTTAATATAACCTTCATTGGAATGGTTAATTTGAAAATGAATTTGACTTGAAGCTAAGTTCCGTCTTCGGAAAGAATGAGTATGAATGAACGTTTTTGGAAACTGAGCGTGATATGTGAAAGTTATAAGTCTTGATTCTTCGTTGAGGTTCGTTGTATCTTCAAGTCGGAGATGTGGAATTGAAGATGCTGCGAAGCTGGTGCGAAGAGACGTCGAGAGACCAGAGGCGAGGGCGAGGGTCGAGAGCGAGGGTCGAGAGCGAGAGCTGTTGCTGGGTCGCGGTGGTTTTAAATGATAAATCGGGGGTGCGGGGTCCAAGATTAGGCTCGTGCGAAGGGCCTTAGCTGATTGGGCCGCAGTTTCGCGTGGGGGTCTGGTTTGCCTATGATTGGTCTAGGGCCCGGAGATATTGGTGACATTGCCTTATATGGACTTAAATCTTCTTTTGGGGGGTGTTCTTGCGGTGTTTTTCCTTCCCTTCGACTAGCCCCCCGGCTGGTGTTCGCCTCTCGTAGTCCTTATTCTTGTTCCTCATAGAGTTCTTTGTCTCTCGAAGAGTTCCTTGATCTTTGCCTTTGTTTATGCCTCTTCGGGTGCCTGGTGCGTGTTGAGTTTCGATGTTTGTCGCGTTGCGTTTTCTCTTGTTGCTAGGGCGATTCTTTCCTCTGTGACCGTAAGGGTCATTTAAGGTTTTATATGATCTTCTAATACCTGGGGTTTGTTTTTACCCGCTCTTTCAAGTTTTTCGCACGTGTTCATACTGTTTCGAGATTTTATGAGTTTAGGAGTTTCCAGTGAAGCTTATTTAAAGATACATACAATAAATTGTAGTTTATGATTTCCTTCTTAACGTTAATTCTTAATAATTAGTATTTTGAGGGACTTCCCTTTAATATATTCTGTCGCTGCGCAGTTCAGAGTAGGTTACCTGGGTTTGACAGTTTTTAGGGGTTTTCTCTCTTATATCTATTTCTAGTCTAGTTCTGAGTCTTAATGATTTGGATTATACCGATACTGCCGTAGTATAGACTGATGACTTGGTACTTGGGAATAATATAAGATATTATGGTCGGTGATTTAACGAGTTAATGGGTTGGTGTTATCAAATAGCACAGAGTGATTAGCAATTTGCTGGTTTGGTCATCTATATATATGTCAGTAGTGGTATATAATATAGTATAGTTATTTAGGTAATATTATAGTATGATAACTTAACTTAGCGTCAACCGAAAATCGGGTTAACATTGTCTAAATAATTAACATGCAAGATATAATATTCTAAGGTGGATAATATAAAGGAGTAATTGTAAAAGAGTAATGTAGTATTGGACAAATATTGGCTAGGGATATTCCCATAGATACGGAATTAAATAAAGGTACACGCAAGCGACTAAGCGATACGCACATTAAATTGCTTTATTTAATTACTAATCCCTCATACACTACATTGGCGACGAGGTGAAAAAAAAAAAAAAAAAAAAACGGGAAAGACCGGAAAGGAAAAAAAAAAAAAAAAACGAAACGTGGTTAGAAACCGGTAACAAAGACGATTCGAAACAGAAAAAAAAAAAATGGCGATCGCAGCACACGGCCGAGAATTTGAGACGTTTCCAGTGCAGGAAAGCGGGTCAACGGTAGCAGCAAGATGGAAAAGGTGGCTACGGGGATTCGAACTATACATGAATACGAAAAGCACAACGAATGCACGAAGGTAGAGAGACCTACTGCTACATACGGCAGGATTTGAGGTACAGGACATATACTTCTCACTTAATATAACGGTCGTAGGAGACGAAGACGAGTACCTGAAAACCGTAGAAAAACTCACAGAGTATTTCGAACCAATGAAAAACGAGCCATACGAAAGGCACGTGTTTAGAGCACTTACACCGAAATCAGAGGAAACAACGGGATCAATACATAATTAGACTAAGACAGCAAGCAGAGAATTGTGGATTTGGGGAGATGGCGGATCAAATGATCCGAGATCAAGTCATCGAGAAAACACAGTCAGCGGCCCTTCGGAGGAAACTACTGAAGGAAGGACGAGACCTAAATCTACAAAGAACAGCAGACATAGCAAGGGTATGGGAAACTGCATATTCACAATCCGAAGAAATGAATAATAAAGAACAAGTCAATCGAATCGGAAAAAGAGACAGAAAGACAGAAAGCTGGAAGAGTCAAAGTGACAAAAAGTTTCAAAACTCAGGGCCTCGGTGTTATAGATGCGGATACTCAGGACACAAAAGCACAGACAAGAACTGTCCAGCGTTAGACAAAGAATGTGAAAAATGCAAACGAAAAGGACACTTCAAAACTATGTGCAAAACGAAAAACATTGAGAGAAAAGAGGAAAAGCCAAGAAAGAATGTTAGACAAGTTGACGAGGACGACGACGAGAGGGGCGGACAAACAGGCGAAACGAATACCTCAAGAGACTACGTGTTCGTCGTTCGAGCAGTTCAACACGGAAAAGAAAAAGGAAGCGTATCCGTACAGATGGGAGGAGTACCAGTCAGCCTCATCATCGACTCCGGCTCGTCCGTCAACATAATTGACAGAGATGAGTGGAGTAGGCTCAAAGACAAAGGAATAACGTGTGAATCATACAGGTCAACAAAGACGTTATACGCATATGGAAGCGACAAACCATTAGAGATACTGGGTGCATTCAAAGCGCAGATGAGATTAGCAGAAGGACAGAGAAAAGTTAAAGCGGAAGTAATAGTTCTGAATGGAAAAGGAGACTCGCTACTAGGCAAAGAGACAGCTATACAACTAGGAATACTCAAAATAAACACAAGAATCAACGCAATCGAAGAAACGATACCAGAATTCACGAAAGAATTTGAAAAAGGATTCGTGGGAATAGGAAAGCTAAAAGAATTCCAACTACGAATTCTAATAAACAAAGACATCCGTCCAGTAGCACAGCCGGTACGAAGGATACCGTACAGCCTCAGAGATGTTCAAGAGCGAATAATTGATGAACTTCTAGAGAACGACATCATTGAACGACTGGAGGATGTGCATTGACATGCGACAAGCCAACGAAGCGATCGAAAGAGAAAGATATCCAATTTCCACAATAAAAGAGACACTACAAGATTTGAATGGAAGTCAATTCTTCAGTAAGCTTGATATCCAATGGGCATATCATCAAATCGAGCTCGACAAGGAATCACGAAGTATTACGACGTTCTGTACACACAGCGGGCTGTTTCGATACAAAAGATTGATGTTTGGGATTAGCAGCGCTCCAGAGATATATCACAGAATAATGACACAGCTGTTACAAGACTGCGAGGGGGCAGTAAGCTACTTCGACGACATCGTGGTACACGGAAGAAACCAGGAAGAACATGACAGGCGGTTACGGAAAACGTTGCAGGTGTTAACCGAGAGAGGGCTAACACTAAACCCAAAGAAATGTCACTTTAGGGTGACCGAACTGAAGTTCCTAGGACATCACTTGTCAGCAAAAGGCATCCGACCAACGGAGAGCAACCAACAAGAAATCCTAGCATTCAGGGAACCAAGAAGCGCAGAGGAAACCAGAAGCTTTCTGGGACTAGTAAATTTCTCTGGTGCATTCATTCCGAACCTGGCAACACTCAGCGAACCCTTAAGAAGATTAACAAAGAAGAGTACAGAGTTCGAATGGACCCAAGAACAAGAGGATGCGTTCCAAGGACTCAAACAGGCAATGGTAAGACCAGAAGTACTGGGATACTATGACAAAGACGCAGAAACTAAGGTAATAGCTGATGCAAGCCCAGTAGGACTGGGAGCGGTATTAATACAAAAACAAAAAGAGGGACTACGAATTATTCGGTTCGCCAGCAAGGCACTAACAGATGTAGAGAAACGCTACTCTCAGACAGAAAAAGAGGCACTGGGACTAGTATGGGCCTGTGAGAAATTTCACATGTATCTATATGGTAAAGAATTTGAATTGATTACAGATCACAAACCATTGGAAGTAATCTTCGGTCCAAGGTCCAAACCATGTGCCAGGATGGAACGATGGGTATTACGACTTCAATGCTATACATATAAAGTAGTATACAAACCAGGGAAGTTCAACATTGCAGATCCACTATCACGCCTACTGGTTACATCAAAGAAAGAAAGAGAAGACAAGTCAGAAGAAGAGGAAACCATCAGGGCAATCATAGAAGAAGTAATACCAAAAGCAATGACATATGAGGAAATTTGTCAAGCATCAAACACAGACGAAGAACTTAAAAAACTTAAGAAAAGTATACAAACAACCAGATGGGAAAAAGATCAAAAGAAATACGAAATCCTTCAACACGAACTGGGAGTTGTCGAAGACATCGTAGTACGAGGGACAAGGATCATTATACCAAAGAGCTTACAAGAAAAAGCGTTGCAGATTGCACATAAGGGACACATTGGAATCGTGGGCATGAAGCAGAGGCTAAGGACAAAGGTATGGTGGCTAACACTCGACAAAGACGTAGAACGATGGTGCAAGTCGTGCCACGGGTGCCAACTAGTGGGAGTACCAGACCCACCGGAACCAATGGCTCGGCGACGACTACCAACGCAGCCATGGGAAGTGGTCAGCATGGACTTCATGGGACCATTGCCCTCAGGACACAACATCTTAGTGGTAATAGACTATTATAGTAGATTTTTCGAAATTGAGTTATTGAAGTCCATCACCGCAGATAAACTGATGGAAAAACTCAAGATTATGTTTGCAAGATATGGAATGCCCAATACAGTAATCAGCGACAATGGACGAACATTCATCGACAGCAGACTGAAGGCGTTCCTAGAAGAAAATGCAATTCATCATCACCACTCAACTCCATTTTGGCCACAAGCAAATGGTGAAGTAGAGCGACAAAACAGGTCAATACTGAAAAGACTTAAAATCGCACAAGCAACAGGGGTTGATTGGAAAAGGAAACTACTAACTTATCTATTTGCATACCGCACGACTCCATACACAGTGACAGGAGTAGCTCCAGCTGAACTAATGTTCAACAGGAAAATAAAATCAAAAATACCGGACCTAACAATAATGAAAACACAATACAACGACGAAGAAGTGCAAGATAACGATTTCTTCAAGAAAGAAGAGGGAAGAAGGTACGCAGACGAGAGAAGACATGCCAAAGAAAGCGAAATTACAAAAGGGGACATGGTATTAATTCAACAACCAAAAGAAAACAAACTGTCTACAACATACAAATCAGTTCCAATGAAAGTAATAAGCAAAGAAGGCAACTCAATCGTCGCAGAAACTCCAGAGGGAATAAAGTATCGGCGGAACAGCACCCAATTCAAACAATACACACCCAGACCACAACAACCGAACCAAATAGAGAAAACAAAGACCACAGAAACCAACGATAGTCATGTGGAAGAAAACGACCAAAGAGGCAGACCAAAACCAAG
Organism: Tenthredo livida; assembly: GCA_963992785.1. Lineage (NCBI taxonomy): Eukaryota > Metazoa > Arthropoda > Insecta > Hymenoptera > Tenthredinidae > Tenthredo > Tenthredo livida. The sequence continues at coordinate 14,705,374 of OZ023072.1, read as the reverse complement.
GGAGGCCAACGAGAAACAAAAGGAAGCAACAACGATAAGACTACAGCGAAAGACTCGCAGACCATCAAGACTGAATGACTATATCCTTAACTTGTACTAATAAATAGCTAGAGGAAATACAAACAAATAGCTACAGGAAATACGAATAAATAGCTAGCAGAAAAAAAGAAAGAGATTGTAGTATTGGACAAATACTGGCTAGGGATATTCCCAGAAGTAGGATTGGTAGACAGGGGCTAGGGAGAGTAGGGATACGGAATTAAATAAAGGTACACGCAAGCGACTAAGCGATACGCACATTAAATTGTTTTATTTAATTACTGATCCCTCATACACTACAAGTAATATGCGTATGGGGGTTTCCAGCTCATCTCGACCACCTTCCAGACCTGACCCCCTCGGATTTGAGTGAAACTTTTTTTTTGCTTCACTCAAGGTCCAAATTGGAACCTCCATTTTTTTCAGAATTTTTCGAGCCCCCGTCCCGGAGGCATCGATAGTGGAAATTTGCCATTTTATGAAATCCCAGAATTTTTGAACGATGATATCTCAGGATTGGAGAGTCATATCAATAAAAACAGGGTGGTCAATAGATTTGTCTTGAATTCAACTTTTTGAAAAAAAATATTTCGCAATTTCGCGATACCGTACCGGCTGCTAGAAACTCATTTGAAAGCGAAAAATGGATGTTTCGATGGTTTGGGCATTTTTTATCTTTTTCATTTTTTTTTCTAAAATTCTTTGAAGAAAGACAAAATTTTGAGGCCCATAACGAAGATGGAGACTCCAATGGTTTGGAAGTTATGATTTTTTCAGTTTCTAAATCCATGAATTGAAAAGAAATAAAACAATCGATGAGATATTTGTCGTTTGAAATTGTCAGTTTCGCACACTTTTAGAAACTGAAAAAATCATAACTTCCAAACCATTGGAGTCTCCATCTTCGTTATGGGCCTCAAAATTTTGTCTTTCTTTATAGAATTTTAGAAAAAAAAATAAAAAAGATAAAAAATGCCCAAACCATCAAAACATCCATTTTTCGCTTTCAAATGAGTTTCTAGCAGCCGGGACGGTATCGCGAAATTGCGAAATATTTTTTTTCAAAAAGTTGAATTCAAGACAAATCTATTGACCACCCTGTTTTTATTGATATGACTCTCCAATCCTGAGATATCATCGTTCAAAAATTCTGGGATTCCATAAAATGGCAAATTTCCACTATCGATGCCTCCGGGACGGGGGCTCGAAAAATTCTGAAAAAAATGGAGGTTCCAATTTGGACCTTGAGTGAAGCAAAAAAAAAGTTTCACTCAAATCCGAGGGGGTCAGGTCTGGAAGGTGGTCGAGATGAGCTGGAAACCCCCGTATATAGCATAGTCTAACGACTATGGTTAAATGAGTATATGGTTATAATATATGAGTATATATGTATCGTTATGGCATTTGTTAAGATTATAAGACATAAAACAAATGCGTAATAATTCGATTACATTAGGTAATAGCGGAAGGTCATTACTTGGTGTTTCGTATATGAGTATAACTTATAATTAACATGCGAAGGTGAAATAATATTCAAGTGGTGAATCTGTAGTGATATGGTCATGTGAAGGATTGATATTGTTTATAGAATGGTTAATGGTATGATGTTGTTGGGGATATATGGTAGGGATGGCAAAGTCGACTTCGACTTTGATCGAAAATCGATTATTTTCTCAGAGAAGTCGATTTTTCACGATCGAACTTTCTCAATCGAAATCGATTGATAGTCGACTTAGAATTTTCGACTTTGAATTACTTATTGTGAAGACCTCTATAACAAATATACAAAGAATATTATTTTTTTTTCATAGTTTTGACTTATTTTGAGAAAATGGTTAAATATTTACGTGTTTAAACATGTTCCTTTCTCAATATTTTATGTTACCATTCTTAGTATGCGAAGGATTAATGTTATACATACATAATACATAAAAAAAAACCTTACAATATATCTATAAACATCGAAAGTAGCCAATATTCATTTATAATTCTATATTGTCAATGAATAATTGTTCTACTATATAATTTATTGCAGATTTCGAGAATAATAAAAAAGAATCGTGAAAAATCGATTAAAATCGACTTCAGATGCCGATTAATCGACTTTAATAATCGAGGCAACTATAGTTAATCGAAAAGTCGAAAGTCGACTTTTCAAGTTTTGTTTTCATCCCTAATATATGGTCGTTGTGCCGGGCTGGGTATTGTATGGTTAGTGAGGATATTATTTTGTTAGTATTTGAGTTGTTTCGTATGGTTAGTGTCGTATAGGTTTTTGACCGTTAGGCGGTTGTTGGGTGGCTTTCGTTCTTGGTATGTGCAAGGGATGTCTGGGTGCACATTGTTTATTTTAGAGGAGTGTGCTTACATTTAGGATTAACTAAGTCTGGCGTATAACTTAATATTAATATATGTTTGATTACTTATGTTTAATAGGCCTCTATGAAAAATATATATATATAATAATGGTACGATAATTACTTAACATTATGGGTAGTATGTACTTGAATAATATTGAGAAGGGTATAGATCAGCTTAAGGGATAAGTATCATAATTATGATTAGGATTAGGTGGTTCTAGTTTTAATGGTATATGTTAAATTCGTAAGTCTTATAATTATAATAATGGTTATAAGTATGTAGTAATATTTGGGTGATGTAGGTTTAGTGAGTATAGAGATGTGAACGTTATGGTTGTTCGTTTTGAAGGTGATGCAGGGTGTATATCCATAGTTGGTTACTGGCGTGGGAAGTAATGCAGGGATCTGTAGTGGGTTATCGGTGGGGAAGTAATGCAGGGTTCGTCTGGTGTTTATGGGATTAGTTAGATGTGGGATGGGTTTGGACAATATGTACGTACCGTGTGTTGGTTCGGCAGGTTTCTATGTTTGGTGATAGTATGGTAAGTTCTGGTGTTTTTAGGTGGTGGAGAGCGTGAATAGGGTATGTCGTCCGCTCGGACGTTACAATCGCAAAACCCTGCCGGCAGCGGCTCTTACGGAAGACGGACCGTCACCGTTGAGGCAGCCCGAGGGGGCGCGCGCGATTGGTCCGCGCTATGTATTGGTGAACGGACCGCTAGTGTGTTGTAACGTCCGAGCGGACGACATACCCTATTCACGCTCTCCACCACCTAAAAACACCAGAACTTACCATACTATCACCAAACATAGAAACCTGCCGAACCAACACACGGTACGTACATATTGTCCAAACCCATCCCACATCTAACTAATCCCATAAACACCAGACGAACCCTGCATTACTTCCCCACCGATAACCCACTACAGATCCCTGCATTACTTCCCACGCCAGTAACCAACTATGGATATACACCCTGCATCACCTTCAAAACGAACAACCATAACGTTCACATCTCTATACTCACTAAACCTACATTACCCAAATATTACTGTTGAGAGATGAGGATAAATACACATTCGGATCATATACATGGATACATAGGCTGTATGTAAACAGCTACGTGTATGTAGCGGGTAGGTGGTCATCGACAACAGGTGAGCCTGGGGTCAGTCGTACTGTTGTCACGCCATGCTCCCAACGTAAATGAGGACCGATGTACATTTCTCTTTATATTTTACTCCTGGTAATAAAGTTAATATAAAATACAAAATACAGTTAATATGAGTTTTCATTATTCCGAAATATCAACATGGTAGCAGAGCCTGGTTCATAAAAAACGGAAAAACCCTCGATGCAAACGGATTTAAGTTGGTGCGACCATGTTTCTTTCCTGGCCGCTCAAACGTAGCTTCGGTGAAGTGCGGGCTGGTGTGTGATAACGTGGGGTTTCGAGTACGTAGGAACACTTGGAAACCAAAAAGGAAAAGGGGTATGAAAAAGAGCGACGATAAAAAAATAGTGGAAAGAAGGGAACACGGTGGAAAAGTCGTGCGCGCTGAGAGTAGTGGAAAAGTGGAGAAGGACAGATTGAAAGAAGAATTAAAAGAAGTGAACAGGGAAAAGGTGCTTAAACAAATCAGAAAAGTGTGTAACGTAGTAAAGTTTGTGTACCGTACAAAAGAAAAGGTGAAGTTTGAAATGGATACCAGAGATATTAAGATACCGATATTCGACGGTGAAGATTATGGAATGTGGAAGAAGAGACTCACGATGTATTTGAAGTTGAAGAAGTGTCACACAAATATTGAAAGAGCAAAAAACAATGAAGATACCCAAGAGTGGGATGAAAAAGATCTGTTGGCTATTAACTATATATATAGCTCTATCACGAACAAACAAATGGAGTTCGTCGGTGATAAGACATCGGCCTACGAAATAGTAAAGGAGCTTGACTCGAGGTATTTGAAAGAATCGACTGCGCTACAAATAATATGCCGTAATAAACTAGAAAAAATGAAACTAGAGAAATACAGCGATACGGCGACATTCCTGTTGGAATTCGAAAGAACGGTGAACGAACTGAAAAGTGCGGGCGCAATGATCACCGAAAAGGAGAAATTGAATTACATGCTCAATACATTGCCGAACGAGTACTGTTACATAGGAGACTTAATTGACACGCTAAAACCGGAGGACCAAACGGTAGCATACGTGAAGAGCAAAATAGAAATCGCTGAGAAAAAGAAAGAAAACGAAATGGGAGGAAGAAGAACGAACGCCTATACAGCACAAAGGGAAAAGTGCTTCACATGCAATGAAATCGGCCATTTTTCCCGAGGGTGTCCGAAAAACAGAGGAGAGTACAGCGCATGGCGTGGATCGTCACGTGGTAGAAGCAGTGGTAGAGGAAACACCGGAACGTACCGAGGAAGAGGCTTTAGCTACAACGGTCGAGGGAGAGGAACAAGCGGCCCAGGCCGTGATCATCATAACTTTCGGAGCAGCAGAGGCAGAGAAGCAGCGACAGCCACAACGCACGAGCAACGAGACGTCGGAGCGAGGGCGTGGACAGTGACAGCGCATGCAACCTACAACGGCGAGTTAAAAAAGCTAAGTAATTCCGAAATACACTGGCTGTTAGACAGCGGGTGTACCGACCATGTGATAAACGATGACAGGTACTTCGATAATTATGTTGAGTTAAAAGTACCGGTAAATATATACTTAGGAGATAAACGTTCGGTAAAAGCTACGAAAATAGGTAATGTAGTTAGTTATTTCGAGGCGTTTGGTAAATTCAACGAGGTTGATATTAGAAACGTATATTATTCGAAAGAAATGGGGGGAAATCTGATTAGTTACGGAAGAATAACCGACAAAAATACAATTGTTTCACAGGGAAATAAATCAGAGATTTTCGACGAATTTGGCGAGTTAACAACCGTGGTTTATAAAACAGATAATAAGATATACCCAATGAAAAGCTTTCTGAAACGGAAGGAACTGGAAGCAAATAACGTAGGGACGGAAGAAATGAGCCAGAAAGAAAAATGGCATAGAATGCTAGGCCACGTAAATTTTGGGTATTTAAGCACTTTGAGTAGGAATCAATTAGTAACAGGTATTCCAAGTGAACTAGAGCCAGGAATAATGAAATGCGAAATTTGTGTAGAGAACAAAATGTCGAATAGGCCGTTTAATAACAATAGAACCAGAGCGAGTGAAATCTTGGAGATCATACACTCGGATGTATGTGGACCGTTTAGTACATTAGGATCGAGCGGAGAAAAATACTTTGTGTCATTTATAGATGACTACAGCAAACTAGCTAGAGTATACTGTATAAAATCTAAAAGCGAAGTCTTTGATTGCTTAACAGAGTTCATTAACGAAGCAGAAAGCCTGACAGGTAAAAGGGTAAAAAAAATAAGGTGCGATAATGCCCTAGAATATGTAAAAGGTCAATTCGCGAGATTTTGTAAAAGCAAAGGAATCACGTTGAATAGTTGCCCGGCGTACGTGCACGAGCTGAACGGCACGGCGGAACGATTCAATCGAACGATAATGGATATGTCGAGGTGTCTGTTAGCCGAAGCAAAAGTGGATAAACGGTATTGGCCGGAAATAGTACCCGCGGCAACTTATTTAAAGAATCGCACACTGGCTAACACAGTAGAAACGAAAACACCATACGAGATATTTTTCAATAAAAAACCAAACGTAGAAAACTTAAGGCTATATGGCAGTAAAGTCTTTGTGAGGAAACCGGAATAGCGGCGAACGTCAAAATGGGATAAGAAAGCGGACATGGGCATATTGCTAGGTTACGCTGAAGTGGGGTACAGAATCCTAATTAACAATAGAATAGTTGTCGCCAGACACGTGGAATTTGTAGAGCAGGGCATCAAATACATTAGCTTAGACGATCGAATCCCCGAGGAAACGAACAAAGGTAACGCAGAAGATAACAATGATTGGCTAGGAAAAGACGGAGAAAACCCAAATGGTAGCGAACAGAGCAGGTTGGATGATGGTAACGACGAAAGTGAACGAAACGTAATGTACGCACAAGAAAATCAAATTCAAAATAAAAATCTCGAAGAGGTGAGAAAATCGACTCGTGAGAGAAAAAACCCGGTTAGGTTCGGCAATAATATTTATGCAAATGTGTGCCAAATAGATACTCCTAGTACATTTGAGGAGGCGATTGTATGCGATGAAAGTAAGGAATGGGAAGAAGCAATGAATACAGAAATTAAATGCTTAGACACGAATAATACATGGGAATTAGTTGATCAAGTCGAAGGCCATAAGGTACTAGACGTAAAATGGGTCTACACAAGAAAATCAAACAATAGGCATAAGGCTAGGCTAGTGGTAAAAGGCTTCCAGCAAACCAATGTGATCGACGATATATACTCCCCCGTTGCAAGTAATCAAAGTTTAAAATTCCTATTCGCATATTGTTGTCAACACGGATTGATAATAGAACAGATGGATGTCGAAACGGCCTTTTTAAATGGGAAAATAAGCGCGGAAGTATATATCAGTCAACCACAGGGTTACGAAGATGGAACGAACAGAGTTTGTAAATTGATAAAATCAATGTATGGTCTGAGTGAAAGCCCAAGAGACTGGTATAATTGCTTTAATGAGCATGTTAAAAATTTAGGCTTTAACCAAAGTAAAGCAGACCTATGCTTATACGTTCACGGAGAGGGAGAAGATACTGTATACTTAGCAAACTACGTAGATGACGTATTACTATGCAGCAAAAACAAAAGGAAAATACAAGCATTTAAAGAATTACGGTCAAAGAGATTCAAAATGAAAGATTTAGGCGAAATAAAAGAATACTTAGCCATAAACATAAACTATGATTATAAAAAGGGTGTTATGCAGATAGACCAAACAAAGTACATAGAGTCCCTAGCCGAAAAATACCAAATAATAAACAGTAGGCTCTATAATACTCCTATGGAGACAAATTTGAATATCGAAAAGGCTGAAACTTGCGAAACCAATTTAATGTATAGAAGTTTGATAGGCGCGTTATAATATATATGTTCGAATACTAGGCCAGACACGAGCTACAGTATAAATTACGTAAGTCAATTCCAAAACAACTTTAATGAGACTCACTGGAGATACGCACTGCGGATATTAAAATACCTATATTTGACAAAAGACTTAAAATTAAATTACAATACGGACGAGGAAATTGATAGCTTGGACTGTTACGTAGATGCCGATTGGGCAGGCGATCAAACCGATAGGAAGTCAACGACCGGATATATAATTCGATTATTCGGAAACGTGATATATTGGAAGTCGCGAAAACAAAAGAGCGTGACTAAAGCGTCGACGTTCGCAGAATACGTGGCGTTCTCCGAAGCAGTGACCGAAGTGAAATTTATGCGGGAACTTATGAAAACATTCGGAATGAGTGTAAGCGAACCGACAAAAATATATGAGGATAACTCTGGAGCAATAAGCATCGCTAAGTATGGCGACTACACGAAAAGGTCAAAGCACGTGGAAATTCATTATCATTACGTGAATGAATGTGTGGGTGACAAAACCATTGAAGTGATTAAAGTAGACACGAATCAAAACATAGCCGATATATGTACAAAAGCATTATGCAAAGCAAAATTCGAAAATTTCAGAGACGAAATGAAGGTGAAGTAAACCGAGTCGTCACGATGCAAATTTTGGAATATTACCGCGAATTGAGAAGCGAAAAATGTAAGCTACGAAGTATGGAGGGATGCAATGTATGACGTGCTAATAATTATGGAAGTTTGTAAAGCCCAATGAGTGTCGAGTGATCACCTGTGAGAATGAGAGAAAGATATGTCAGAATTGTCATTTAAATTGTTATGATGCAAATGTGAGGAGGCGTGTTGAGAGATGAGGATAAATACACATTCGTATCATATACATGGATACATAGGCTGTATGTAAACAGCTACGTGTATGTAGCGGGTAGGTGGTCATCGACAACAGGTGAGCCTGGGGTCAGTCGTACTGTTGTCACGCCATGCTCCCAACGTAAATGAGGACCGATGTACATTTCTCTTCATATTTTACTCCTGATAGTAAAGTTAATATAAAATACAAAATACAGTTAATATGAGTTTTCATTATCCCGAAATATCAACAATTACTACATACTTATAACCATTATTATAATTATAAGACTCACGAATTTAACATATACCATTAAAACTATAACCACCTAATCATAATCATAATTATGATACTTATCCCTTAAGCTGATCTATACCCTTCTCAATATTATTCAAGTACATACTACCCATAATGTTAAGTAATTATCGTACCATTATTATATATATATTTTTCATAGAGGCCTATTAAACATAAGTAATCAAACATATATTAATATTAAGTTATACGCCAGACTTAGTTAAGCCTAAATGTAAGCACACTCCTCTAAAATAAACAATGTGCACCCAGACATCCCTTGCACATACCAAGAACGAAAGCCACCCAACAACCGCCTAATGGTCAAAAACCTATACGACACTAACCATACGAACCAACTCAAATACTAACAAAATAATATCCTCACTAACCATACAATACCCAGCCCGGCTCATCGACCATACATCCCCAACAACATCATACCATTAACTATTCTATAAACAATATCAATCCTTCACATGACCAGATCACTACAGATCCGTTATTTGAATATCATATTCATACTACACCCTAACCCCACATTCGCATGTTAACTATAAGTTATACTCATATACGAAACACCAAGTTATATCTTTAGTATGATGATTTCGTCGGGTGAGGTCAATGAAACATAAAACGGCGGATTCGACGTTTCGGCGGGGCCCAGCCAGCCATCTTCAGGCTACAATTTGTTGAGAAGTTTATTTACAATTATTTTCCTTATATAACGATATATCTGCAATATTAAAACCTTATCAGAATATAGAAAATAGAAAGAATTGCACTGCTGACTAGACACGTGCATGCGTAGGTTATTCTAGGTTGTACATTTAAGACTTAGTTTAGTGAAGATTTTTTTAAACAGGAATTTAACTTTTAAGTGTAGTGGTATTGTATAAACTATTGGATACATGTTTATTGCTAATCGTAATAATACGTAATGAAGAAACTTACAAATTTTGACTGTCCTACTCGCTTGAGCTGTTAATCGTGCGGAGTTCTGTGAGGAAGTGACGTTGCGGATAGGGATCGTTAATATCGATCATAGGTAGAGTAGTGATCGAGATTCGATAGCTACCATAACCTATGCGATACTCGATACGTATGAATTTGAATTGATGTTAGATTTGCATTGGCTAAGAAAATTGGTATGGATTGTTCTACAATTAAATGATGTCTGAGAACAGGTGACTGAGGTTTTGTATGTCAGTTCTTTTGTTGACCGTGTCATTTGTTGATATGTATATCATTTCCTTAATTAACCTCTTATGCCAATGATCCTCCGTATCTAGGACAGTAGTATTGTCAAAATCGAATCTATGCGAGTTGGTAAGTGCGTGTGAAGCTAAAGCTGATTTTTCTGGATCTCTAGATTTTATATCATATTTGTGAGCAGCGATCCGTTTCTTTAAATGTTGAGATGACTGGCCTATATAGCATTTATCGCAGTCCTTACAGTTGATTTTGTAAATTGTATTGATAGATTCCATGATGGGTGTCTTAGTTTTTAATTTTGTAAATAAACTACCAAGAGTATTGGTTATCTTATGTGTTATATGAATGCCTTCTTTATTTAAGATGCTCTTAATACTTTGCGATAGACCATTCACGAACGGTAATACTCCACTAATTTTATTTCTATGTTCATTGTTGTGAGAATTCCAGTCTATACAATTATATGCTTTATAGATGCGCTGTGCCTTGATTTCCAGGATTAGATGCTTGGGATACCCATTATTGCTTAGCGTGTCGATTACAAGCTTTAAATTTTCCCTCCTAAACTTAGCGTGTGATAGAAGTATGCACCGATCGAATAGGCCGACCGCTACGCTTTTTTTATACTGCAAAGGGTGATGTGATTTGAAATTGATGTATCTCCCTGACCAAGTTTCTTTACGGAACCAATTAGTAATTAGGTGGCCGTTATCGTTGATGAACATTACATCCAAAAAGCTAATCTGTTTGTTATTTTCTAGTTCATACGTGAAGCTAAGTTTAGGGTGGAAATTATTGAAAGCCTGTAATAGACGGTCTATATTATCCCTATGCACGCAGGTGAGTATATCGTCTACATATCTCTTGTAGAAAAGCAAGTCAAAAGGTAAGGCGTCAATCACTTTTTGTTCGAGCCGTTCCATGACGTAATTGGCAACAACAGGGCTAATGGGTGAGCCCATAGCAACTCCAAAAATTTGTTTGTAGAAGGTATCCTTATGACTGAAAAATGTGGAATCGAGGCAGATCTTAATAGATTCCATGAATTCTTTTTTTTGGATTGAAGTGTGATCACTAATCTTAGCCCAGTTCCTGCCAATCACTGCCATAGCTAGGTTTGTAGGGATGTTCGTGTATAAAGAGACAACATCCAAAGAAATTAGAACAAAATCCGGTGGAATGAGAGTGTTCCTAAGCTCATTAACTACTGACCAAGAGTCTTTCACATGATATTTGGTTTTTCCTACGACATTCGATAGGATGCCAGTGAGGAATTTGGATAGTTTGTAAGTTGGAGCGTTTATATTGGACACGATTGGTCTAAGCGGTACATTAGGTTTGTGAATTTTTGGTTGGAAGTATACCTTAGGAAGCAGTGAGTTATGAGTTTTCAAAGACTTGGCTAATTCCATCGAGATTTGATTCTTTGTTACTAGAGAGTTTATATGATCGTTGACTTGCTTTTCTACCTTATTAGTTAGATCTTTACACGGTACGTAGGTTCCTATATCATTCAAGATAGCCAGTGCCTTGTTGTTATACTCATCACTGTGCATGGCAACAGTGACATTCCCTTTATCTGCTTTAGTAATAGTGATATCTTCATTCGATTTTAGAAATTCTCTCGTCTTTTTGACATTTTCAAGTTGTAGGTTATCTAGTTTATGATTTTGTTGATTGGCAACTTTGGATATTTCTCTAGCTACTTTGGATCTAATTTTATCTTTGATGGGAGGATCTTTCCCTTTAATTGCCGATTCCACAGAGCAAATGATATCTTTAATAGGTATTGTTTTGTTTCGATATGGTAGTCCATGTTTGGGACCAAGCGCTAGAGTACGATGACAAAATTCAGGTATAGCTTTGTTCGTTAAGTTTACCAACCACTTTTTGGGAGTATGGTTTTTTCCTATGTTATTATTATGTATTAGTCTATTAAGTTTGGTTATATTGCTATTTTTAATTGTGTTGAACGTTTTTTCACACGTCGCTATGTCTGCGTGGAACTTGTTTAGATCTAATTCTGATGGATTGTTTTTCATAAACTGACATATCTCTGTGTCGAGCTGATGGCTAGTCTTGTTGACCATCGAACACGTGTGAGCAATCTCCAAACTTAATATCGTACGTTGAAAATGTCGAACAGAGTTGGTGAATATTCTTTTTTGGTTCAAATGACTGAAATTATTCAAGTTAAACTTGAGGAAAGCTGGTATGACATCATGCTGCCTACACTTTAAAAGAAAAATTTTTCTGTTTTTGAGTCTACTTAATTTAATTCTTAATCTTCTAAGTTTATTGTGACTTGTCGATGATGATCTCGTTGAGAAGCGATTTCCATTGTGTAACACTGTCATGTTGGCAGAGACGACCAACGTTCATAGTACCGATGATTCGTAGATTAATTGTGATTTTCGTGACCTTTAGGTAGAGTAGTATGATGATTTCGTCGGGTGAGTGTTACACAATGGAAATCGCTTCTCAACGAGATCATCATCGACAAGTCACAATAAACTTAGAAGATTAAGAATTAAATTAAGTAGACTCAAAAACAGAAAAATTTTTCTTTTAAAGTGTAGGCAGCATGATGTCATACCAGCTTTCCTCAAGTTTAACTTGAATAATTTCAGTCATTTGAACCAAAAAAGAATATTCACCAACTCTGTTCGACATTTTCAACGTACGATATTAAGTTTGGAGATTGCTCACACGTGTTCGATGGTCAACAAGACTAGCCATCAGCTCGACACAGAGATATGTCAGTTTATGAAAAACAATCCATCAGAATTAGATCTAAACAAGTTCCACGCAGACATAGCGACGTGTGAAAAAACGTTCAACACAATTAAAAATAGCAATATAACCAAACTTAATAGACTAATACATAATAATAACATAGGAAAAAACCATACTCCCAAAAAGTGGTTGGTAAACTTAACGAACAAAGCTATACCTGAATTTTGTCATCGTACTCTAGCGCTTGGTCCCAAACATGGACTACCATATCGAAACAAAACAATACCTATTAAAGATATCATTTGCTCTGTGGAATCGGCAATTAAAGGGAAAGATCCTCCCATCAAAGATAAAATTAGATCCAAAGTAGCTAGAGAAATATCCAAAGTTGCCAATCAACAAAATCATAAACTAGATAACCTACAACTTGAAAATGTCAAAAAGACGAGAGAATTTCTAAAATCGAATGAAGATATCACTATTACTAAAGCAGATAAAGGGAATGTCACTGTTGCCATGCACAGTGATGAGTATAACAACAAGGCACTGGCTATCTTGAATGATATAGGAACCTACGTACCGTGTAAAGATCTAACTAATAAGGTAGAAAAGCAAGTCAACGATCATATAAACTCTCTAGTAACAAAGAATCAAATCTCGATGGAATTAGCCAAGTCTTTGAAAACTCATAACTCACTGCTTCCTAAGGTATACTTCCAACCAAAAATTCACAAACCTAATGTACCGCTTAGACCAATCGTGTCCAATATAAACGCTCCAACTTACAAACTATCCAAATTCCTCACTGGCATCCTATCGAATGTCGTAGGAAAAACCAAATATCATGTGAAAGACTCTTGGTCAGTAGTTAATGAGCTTAGGAACACTCTCATTCCACCGGATTTTGTTCTAATTTCTTTGGATGTTGTCTCTTTATACACGAACATCCCTACAAACCTAGCTATGGCAGTGATTGGCAGGAACTGGGCTAAGATTAGTGATCACACTTCAATCCAAAAAAAAGAATTCATGGAATCTATTAAGATCTGCCTCGATTCCACATTTTTCAGTCATAAGGATACCTTCTACAAACAAATTTTTGGAGTTGCTATGGGCTCACCCATTAGCCCTGTTGTTGCCAATTACGTCATGGAACGGCTCGAACAAAAAGTGATTGACGCCTTACCTTTTGACTTGCTTTTCTACAAGAGATATGTAGACGATATACTCACCTGCGTGCATAGGGATAATATAGACCGTCTATTACAGGCTTTCAATAATTTCCACCCTAAACTTAGCTTCACGTATGAACTAGAAAATAACAAACAGATTAGCTTTTTGGATGTAATGTTCATCAACGATAACGGCCACCTAATTACTAATTGGTTCCGTAAAGAAACTTGGTCAGGGAGATACATCAATTTCAAATCACATCACCCTTTGCAGTATAAAAAAAGCGTAGCGGTCGGCCTATTCGATCGGTGCATACTTCTATCACACGCTAAGTTTAGGAGGGAAAATTTAAAGCTTGTAATCGACACGCTAAGCAATAATGGGTATCCCAAGCATCTAATCCTGGAAATCAAGGCACAGCGCATCTATAAAGCATATAATTGTATAGACTGGAATTCTCACAACAATGAACATAGAAATAAAATTAGTGGAGTATTACCGTTCGTGAATGGTCTATCGCAAAGTATTAAGAGCATCTTAAATAAAGAAGGCATTCATATAACACATAAGATAACCAATACTCTTGGTAGTTTATTTACAAAATTAAAAACTAAGACACCCATCATGGAATCTATCAATACAATTTACAAAATCAACTGTAAGGACTGCGATAAATGCTATATAGGCCAGTCATCTCAACATTTAAAGAAACGGATCGCTGCTCACAAATATGATATAAAATCTAGAGATCCAGAAAAATCAGCTTTAGCTTCACACGCACTTACCAACTCGCATAGATTCGATTTTGACAATACTACTGTCCTAGATACGGAGGATCATTGGCATAAGAGGTTAATTAAGGAAATGATATACATATCAACAAATGACACGGTCAACAAAAGAACTGACATACAAAACCTCAGTCACCTGTTCTCAGACATCATTTAATTGTAGAACAATCCATACCAATTTTCTTAGCCAATGCAAATCTAACATCAATTCAAATTCATACGTATCGAGTATCGCATAGGTTATGGTAGCTATCGAATCTCGATCACTACTCTACCTATGATCGATATTAACGATCCCTATCCGCAACGTCACTTCCTCACAGAACTCCGCACGATTAACAGCTCAAGCGAGTAGGACAGTCAAAATTTGTAAGTTTCTTCATTACGTATTATTACGATTAGCAATAAACATGTATCCAATAGTTTATACAATACCACTACACTTAAAAGTTAAATTCCTGTTTAAAAAAATCTTCACTAAACTAAGTCTTAAATGTACAACCTAGAATAACCTACGCATGCACGTGTCTAGTCAGCAGTGCAATTCTTTCTATTTTCTATATTCTGATAAGGTTTTAATATTGCAGATATATCGTTATATAAGGAAAATAATTGTAAATAAACTTCTCAACAAATTGTAGCCTGAAGATGGCTGGCTGGGCCCCGCCGAAACGTCGAATCCGCCGTTTTATGTTTCATTGACCTCACCCGACGAAATCATCATACTACTCTACCTAAAGGTCACGAAAATCACAATTAGTTATATCTTTACGTTGTTACTTTATATATAATCGAACTAATACGCATTTGTTCCATGTCTTATAATCTTAACAAATGCCATAACGATACATATATACTCATATATTATAACCATATACTCATTTAACCATAGTCGTTGGACTATGCTATATACGCATATTACTCTTTTACAATTACTCCTTTATATTATCCACCTTAGAATATTATATCTTGCATGTTAATTATCTAGACAATGTTGACCAGATTTTTGGTTGACGCTAAGTTAAGTTAACATACTATAATATTACCTAAATACTATACTATATTATATACCACTACTGACATATATACAGATGACCAAACCAGCAAATTGCTAATCACTCTGTGCTATTTGATAACACCAACCCATTAACTCGTTAAATCACCGACCATAATATCTTATATTATTCCCAAGTACCAAGTCATCAGTCTATACTATGGCAGTATCGGTATAATCCAAATCATTAAGACTCAAAACTAGACTAGAAATAGATATAAGAGAGGAAACCCCTAAAAATTGTCAAACCCAGGTAACCTACTCTGAACTGCGCAGCGACAGAATATATTAGAGGGAAATCCCTCAAAATACTAATTATTAAGAATTAACGTTTAGAAGGAAATCATAAACTACAATTTATTGTATGTATCTTTAAATAAGCTTCACTGGAAACTCCTAAACTCATAAAATCTCGAAACAGTATGAACACGTGCGAAAAACTTAAAAGAGCGGGTAAAAACAAACCCCAGGTATTAGAAGATCATATAAAACCTTAAATGACCCTTACGGTCACAGAGGAAAGAATCGCCCTAGCAACAAGAGAAAACGCAATGCGATAAACATCGAAACTCAACACGCACCAGGCACGTGAAGAGGCATAAACAAAGGCAAAGATCAAGGAACTCTTCAAGAGACAAAGAACTCTATGAGGCACAAGAATAAGGACTACGAGAGGCAAACACCAGCCGGGGGGCTAGTCGGTGGGAAGGAAAAACACCGCAAGAACACCCCCCAAAAGAAGATTTAAGTCCATATAAGGCAATGTCACCAACATCTCCGGGCCCTAGACCAATCGTAGGCAAACCAGACCCCCACGCGAAACTGCGGCCCAACCAGCTAAGGCCCTTCGCACCAGCCTAATCTTGGACCCCGCACCCCCGATTTATCATATAAAACCACCGCGACCCAGCAACAGGTCTCGCTCTCGACCCTCGCTCCCGCCTCTGGTCACTTGACGACTCTTCACACCAGCTTCGCAGTATCTCCAATTTCACATCACCGACTTGAAGACACATCGAAACTCAAACGAAGATCCAGAACTTAACCCTTTACATATTACGCTCAAGTTTTCAAACGTCCATTCATTCACATCTTTCCGAATACGGAACTTAGCTTCAAACCAAACTCATTTTTAAAATAACAAATTCCAGTGAGGGTTATATTAAAACCAGGAATCATAGTATAATATCAATAAAGTTGAATAACCAGTTAAATTCGAGTAAGAACAAACGAAATCATTTATCCTTCGCCACCCCTTGATCCAGTCCAAGCTTCAACAACACCGAAGATCAAGGGACGAGCCCTCATCGAAGATCCAGAAGAAACCGACTCAAGGTAAGAGCAATCATAATAACACTTTAAAATAATCCATTCTCGCATTATTCAATTAAAAAGACTTCAAGTCCGAATCAAGAAGATAAGATTCAAATACTAAGATATTCAAACGAGTAGTTAGATGAGAGCATAAATAGTTAGATAGCGCGACTCCTCTGAATTTGATACTAGATTAATCCAGTCCACTGTATTTCAATACTTTATCGATAATTGGTAACCCAGAACTCTCGAGTGAACGTCTAGGTTGTACGCCGCGATATTTCCAGTAGCTAGCCTCTAGAATTATCCGCGAACGCCGCTCCGACGTCACACGATGTTGCCGCTAGTGAATTTGAACTATATATCCCAAGACTGACGAGTGTAAACAAACCAGCGTGCGGGTCAAAACGTGACATCTTGAGTGGTACATACCGAGGTTGAAGCCGAAAAGGTAAGTCGATAATTGATGTAATGTATCTTCTCTCGACAATTAGCTCTCTTAATTACTTAGAAGCACAAATATATCGAGTTGAAGAATCTGTTGAGTTACATAATCTCTCTCGAGAAAAGTGAATTTGTTACGTTGTTCGGGGTTTCTTTTACGATCTACCGTCCCATTTTCTCTTTATCATCGGAAAAATAATAATAAGCTTTACTGCTTCAGGTATATTATCAATCTTTTTGTATCTCTTTTTTTTTCATGTGATATGTGTTTTTTTGAACGAATTCGCAATAGCTAAACTAACGAGTGTTAATTTTCATTTGTTTTATTCCATTTGTATTTCGATGTTCGATGTATGATAGCCATCGAAATTTCACCAAAGAGTAGTTTCTCATGTTTGAAATAGCCAAAAAACGTCCAGTTAAAAAACGTATACTTCTAGTTCTAGATTTTAGTAGAATATGTCTGGAAAAAAAGGTTCAATCCTCTGTGGAGAAAGTTCAGACGCAGGGAACGTTTCGTAGTGCTGCGAATGAGATATTGTGCGAAAGGTTCCTTGCATCCGAACTTTCGCTACAGATAATTGGAACTTTGTTTGAAAACATATTTTACCATAATCTGGAACTTGAAGTTTTCGTTTTTCGATTAGGCATTTTTGGGCCATTTCAAAAATGAAAAAATGCTTCTTGTCAAAATTTCAGTGGGGTCATCCTTCTAGTAATTATTAACCCGTATCTTTTTTCATAGATCATGGAAGACGAGGAACTTTCTTTAATATTAGCGTGGATGGTGTGTTTTATTATACTTCGACGAAACCGACACTTACGTAGAAGAGGGAATCGGCGTTGGTGGGTCAGACCACTCAACGTGAACAGAGATCATCAGGGAGATTTTTATTATTTATTTCGTGAATTACAATATGATGAAACCATGCTGCATCGTTATATCCGGATGGATTTACGAACATTTCATAGGCTGCTTGGAATGGTTTATCCGTTGTTATTGAAAAAAGCCCTCGTGCTTTACCTCCTGAGCATCGACTTCTGTTAGCGCTGAGGTAGGTGCTTCGAGAAGTTTGTCGAAACTTATATACCGAGAGATTATTGTGAAAGTCACTACTCTGTCACAGCCAACTCAGCACACTCCAAGCTTTCCGTCTGTTTATTACAGGCTGGCTATTCGCTTTTTTTCTTGTCCAATAAACCAAGCTCCGAATCTCAAAATTTTTACAAAAGTGGATCGCTAGCCTGCAATGAACAGAAGAAAACCCCGGAGTGTTACAAGTTGGTTGTGACTGAATGTAACTCTCACATAATCTCTCGGTATATATTTCATTTTGTAAAGATATTTTCATGCCCTACTCATAGAAATGAATGATACATGTGTTTGTTTAGTCAGTTATTTTATAAATTTCAACCTGTTGTTTCTGTAATTCGAACCTTTCTTTTATTAGCTTTATTGATTTAAGGGGTCTACCCTCATTAGAATTTTAAAGAAATTGATTTTTTTTTTATTGCATTTTTCGACAGTATACATATTAAAAAGTATCATACTGAAATTTCATGATGATCCTAGCAGTCTATGTGTCTACGTAAGTAAGATTTTTTCACGATTTTTCGTTAAAGAAAACTTTAAACGCGTTTTTCGCAAAATGACGTTTTGGAAGGCTTGTTGATAAAATCTCCGAAACTATTCAACTGACCCTCACCAAAATTTTACCACACGTTCTTTATGACTCTAGCTATAGCGCATATCATACGATTTTTGATTTTTTCAAAAATGACAAAACGGCGGCCATTTTTTCAAAAACTACGAAAAATCACGTTTTTGTTTTCATCGTTTTTTGAAAAAAAAAATAGTTACACTAAAAATTTCAAAATTCGTATGATATGCGCTATACCTAGAGTCATAAAGAACATGTGATAAAATTTTGGTGTGGGTCAGTTGAATAGTTTCGGAGATTTTATCAACAAGCCTTCCAAAACGTCATTTTGCGAAAAACGCGTTTAAAGTTTTCTTTAACGAAAAATCGTGAAAAAATCTTACTTACGTAGACACATAGACTGCTAGGATCATCATGAAATTTCAGTATGATACTTTTTAATATGTATACTGTCGAAAAATGCAATAAAAAAAAAATCAATTTCTTTAAAATTCTAATGAGGGTAGACCCCTTAACTATGTGAAATTCCTGTTCGAAATGATTTCGTAGAAATCAATATACTATGGCATTTGTTTATTTTATTCACTGTCTTTGAATCAATTTTCAATCTGTGATATCTCAAGATTGAATCAACGAATTCCTTGGCCTCGGTTGACTGGATTTTCTCTGATTTAAGTCTGAATGAATTTTCGAATTACCTAAACAGCATGGTAGTTTTTGGGTAGAAATAGTATTTATTCCATATTTGGACTCTTAATTTTCTAAATCGTGTGCGCATTGGGATTTGGCTAGTCATTTCTATGTTCAACTTTAATTTAATAAATGAGAAATAATATTTAACCAGTGAATAAAAAGGAACGCGATAACAGTTTTGTACTGTTTCTTATGTCTATAGGTACTTCGCCACAGGAGATATCATATTATCAGTCGCGCTAGCCTACAGGATTGGGGAATCCACTGCCAGAAACATAATTAAAGAAGTTGCCCAAGCATTAGTCAGTGCCCTGGCACCCACCTATCTGCGGCAACCCAATCAACACGATTGGGCACAAATTTGTGTCCAGTTCTTACAGCAGTGGAATTTCCCAAATTGCTGCGGCGCGATCGATGGAAAGCATGTAATCATTCAAGCTCCGCCCAACTCCGGTAGTCTTTACTACAACTACAAAAAGTCTTTCAGCATTATTTTGCTCGCCGCGTGCGATGCGAATTATACATTTACCTTAGTCCACGTCGGCGAAATGGGGAGTAACCACGACGCTGGAATATTCGCAGATAGCCCCATGGGACAGTCGTTACAACGGGGAGAGCTTGGGTTACCTGAAGGAACAGCCGCACTTCCAGGAAGTGAAGCGAGAACGCCATGTTTTTTTGTTGGCGATGAGGCTTTTCGCCTATCGAAGAATATGATGAGGCCCTACTCTGGACAACATTTGCCAGAAGACAAACGCATCTTCAACTACCGGTTGTCGAGAGCACGGCGAACGATTGAAAATGCTTTCGGCATCTTATCAGCACGTTGGAGAATCTACCGGAGGATGATGGATTTACACGTAGACAGTGTCGATGCTATTATCTTGGCGACAATATGTCTTCATAATTTTCTAAAAACTGAGGACGAACGTGACGATCCACCGAGAGTCTTGTACTGTCCCCCTAGATTCGCAGACTGGAAGCCTCAACCGGGTGTTGCCAATGGCGGTCAGTGGCGACATATGGATGGTGGAGCACTACGTAATATGCCACCCGATCATGTTCAGCGCGAAGTGCTAAGTGCGATTTTAATCAGAAACACTTTGAAAGACTATTTCTTGACTGCGGAGGGGGAATTACCATGGCAGTACGATTATATTCGTGGATGTAGGAATGATTAAGGGGGTACATTTACAAGTGGATGGCTTGTGGGTGCATTTCGGGAATTGACATATTGACATTTAATTATTCGATTTGATTCGATTCGGGTGTATTTTATTCAAAAGCATTTAGATCAAGCTTCATATAATTTATTTTCCAATTAGATGAAGTGATGAGAAGTATTCTTATTGACGATAACGTTTGTCGTTTCGCTCAGTAACATGTTTTGTAGTGCTCACAATTCCGCGTTGTCAGTTTATCTGAAACAAGTAATATGAATGGATTCTTGAAAAATAATACATACTCTTCGCTACTCACGAATTTATTTATATTCAAATTTGCGGCAAAAATTTCAGACTTTTTTATCTGATTGAGAAAACTTAGATTGTGGCACGGAGTTTTATGTATTGTGTGGTAAGAATCCATTTGTATTGTTCCACATTCTTTCGTTCCACAGTCACTCACGATTCGAAATCATGGGCGCTGCAAAGCATGTTGCCAAGTGAAACGGTTGACGATATTGTCCACAACAATGCTTCCTAGGGAGTGATTGTGATAAAAAAAATATGCCAATGGAGCTCAATGTACAGTAATGTTCATCGATGGTGTCCCCGTGACTCACTATTTTTCCTAGCTTTTTTTCAAATCAAATTTCCCTTCTGCAAATATTTTATTTGCCAATGACCGGTGGCTTACTTCGTGACTCTGCTGCAACACGCAGCTGTCATATTCTTAACAACCTGAAGGTTCCACTGGTCACGGGTAAATAAAATGTCCATAGAAGTAAAACTCGATTCTGGAGAAAATAGTGAGCCACGGGGACACCATCGATGAACATTACTGTACAGGGTGTATAAAAATTATATGTCATGGCTCGGCCAGGTGATTTTCCAGCTCGAGATTGATGAAGATCTGTGAAAACATGGCCCCGCAAAATTGACCTCTACCTCGAAATTGAAGATCAAATTTTTTTATTGTCTTCAAAAATTCTACTCGTCAAGAGAAACAAAAGTCTCTGAGAAACCAGGGGTGGCAAATGAGCCCTTCACCCCGGAAAAAAAATAATGAATTTGAAGAAAATTTTGCCATGAATGTTGATGAAAGAAGCTGAATAATAGTAAAATTGAGCAAAGAGAGTTTGGAGTCACAAAATACCGCGTAAGTGACGAACCACGGAGACCTGATCTCTGCGTGTGTGCCGGATTGCGCGCTCGGACACAAAGGATTGTTGTTGTGATTGGGACAATATAATAGAACTTACCGGCTGACAGATGACAGGTTTCCCTGTTATGCTCAATATTACTATAATTCAACTTATTTCATCACATTCTAGGCAAAATGACATTCAATAATTTTCTTCAAATTCATTTTTTTTTCGGGGTGAAGGGCTCATTTGCCACCCCTGGTTTCTCAGAGACTTTCGTTTCGCTTGGCGAGTACAATTTTTGTGGACCATAAAAAAATTTGACCTTCAATTTCGAGGGAGAGGTCAATTTTGCGGGGCCATGTTTTTACAGATCTTCATCGATCTCGAGCTGGAGAATCACCTGGCCGATCCATGACACATAATTTTTATACACCCTGTACATACATTGGAATCACCCGAACTACAATCATATTAAATAATTGATTGTCGAGATATAAGTTCTGAAAATTCTCCCATTTCTTCAGCTGTCAATTCGTGCAATGTATTGGTAGTTGCCTGTGCTCCTCGAATACGCGATTAATAGTTTATCCGAAATCATATAACTGATTGTGATAAAAATTTGGGGATTGATGCTCCATTTCACCAGAAAGTGACTGCTATTTCATCTTCCAGAAGTTTCGCAACAAATTCCATAACTCCCAAATTTTGGAAAAGTTTGATATTCAGCCACTTTCTGCTGAAATGAATCATCAATCGACCATATTGCATTTCGATCGGTTGTATGGTTTGTAAGAATCTTCAAATCGCGTCTTCGAAATTCAGGCGATTACTCGAGCTTTTTCACAAAAACTGCTACACTATCACGTTTGCGCACTACTTACCATTAATATTCACCTAACTGTAGAGCTTTCTGAGAAGACCGAACCTGGGCTATTTTTCATAATAAAGTTAACACATTTTTTCGAAGCATTCAACTTTATTTCATGCTTAGTCTCTAAATACCTAATAACAATAATGATTTGTCATACGAGCACGTAAATTGGGAAACTAATTCGATGAGTAGAGCATCACCGTGCTTTACCAGAGTATTTTCTTCAGTAACCGATTCCATACTGAGTACTGAAAAGTGATTACGATACACTACATAAATAAGTGGGTAGTTTGATATTTAGAAAAGTGAAGTTTGCAGTATACCTAGGAAGTCGGTCACACGCCAAGTTAGGTGAAACTTGTGACTTTTATCCAACGAGTTTCTTAACTAATAATTTCGAAAGTAGTGTGCGATTGCACCAAGTAAATAGCCCCACGATATCGAAGATATATATTTTTCCGATGATAATGAGAAAATGGGACGGTAGATCGTAAAAGAAACCCCGAACAACGTAACAAATTCACTTTTCTCGAGAGAGGTTATGTAACTCAACAGATTCTTCAACTCGATATATTTGTGCTTCCAAGTAATTGAGGCCCATCCCTAGTCGCCCACCTCCTTTTGGTCGAAATGTGTTACACTTCGATTATTATCCGAGCCCAGGCGTCGAAACTGCAAAAAACATTTTTTTGGACGTATGTGTTCGGAATTGAAATAGAAGTTGCGCTAAGCATCTCTTTTTTGCAATTTCGACGCCTGGGCTCGGATAATAATCGAAATGTAACACATTTCGACCAAAAGGAGGTGGGCGACTAGGGATGGGCCTTAAGAGAGCTAATTGTCGAGAGAAGATACATTAAATCAATTATCGACTTATCTTTTCGGCTTCAACCTCGGTATGTACCACTCAAGATGTCACGTTTTGACCCGCACGCTGGTTTGTTTACACTCTTCAGTCTTGGGATATATAGTTCGAATTCACTAGCGGCAACATCGCAAAACCCTGCCGGCAGCGGCTCTTACGGAAGACGGACCGTCACCGTTGAGGCAGCCCGAGGGGGCGCGATTGGTCCGCGCTATGTATTAGAGAACGGACCGCTAGTGTGTGTTCCGTCTCCGCTTCACGTCAACGTCGGTTCATATGCGAGCACCTTTAGCCGATTCCTCCTTGGCTGAGAATTGCGCCTACGGCGCAGTTAGAGGCATCGGTCATCAATATAAACGGTTTCTTAAAGTCCGGGTACTGTAAGATAGGTTCGTTACAAAGGCTATCGCGTAGTGTTTCGAATGCGAGTTGGTGTTCGGACGTCCAAAGAAATCGGTTGTTTTTCTTTAGTAAGTTGTTTATGGGCTTTGCGAGTTTTGATAAGTTAGGTATGAATCTGCGGTAGTAGCCGATCAGTCCGAGGAATTGTTTGATTTGCTTCGGATTCGTAGGGACGGGGTAGTTTTTGACGGCTGCTATTTTGTTGGGATCCGGTTTTACTCCGTCTTTTGTGATGACGTGGCCTAGGTATGCTATCTCTTTACGTAGAAACTCGCATTTGTCGGGCTGAAGGGTTAGGCCGGCATTGGCTAATCGTTCCATAAGTTTTTTGAATTTAATGGCGTGTTCTTCTAATGATCTCGCATAGATTACTATGTCGTCCAGATAAACGAAGACTTCGTTGCCGAGGAGTCCGGAAAGTGCCTGATCCATTAGACGTTGGAAGGTTGATGGTGCATTTTTTAGGCCAAAGGGCATTCTGTTGAATTCATAGTGGCCATGTGGCGTTGAGAAAGCCGTTTTGGGACTGTGATCAGGATGCGTCGGTATCTGGTGGAAACCTGACGCCAAGTCGAATTCAGAAAAGTATTTGACGGATCCTGATTGATCTAAAATGTCCGTTATGTTGGGTAGCGGAAAGGCGTCGCCGATATTTTTTTCATTCAGTTTACGGAAGTCTATGACCATGCGCCCTTTCTTATTGCCGGCGGCGTCTGTTTTCTTGGGTACTATCCAAACTGGGGAGTTGTATGGCGAAGAAGAGTGTTTGATGATACCTTGATCAAGGAGTTTGCTAACTTGTGTATTTATCTCTTCTTTGTGAATTTGAGGATATCTGTACTGTTTTGTATGAATCGGAATGTCATCTGTGGTAGGGATGGTATGTTTCAATTTGTCGCCCGGTAAGAAGAAAAGGTGGTTAAATTCTATAGCAAGGTCAGTTATCGACTGTTTTTCTTCGTCGTTCAAATGGTTCAATCGAAGGTTTACCATAAGGGTGTGGAGGCGTTCCGAGTCGTAGTTAGGGGAGAAGTGAAGCGAACGGGAAGTGTTATTGGTATTAGTTTCCCGAGCCTTGGGTAGTAGGATTGATTGAACGCTGGTGAGTCTTGTGTCGGTCAGCTGGGGTCTCGTATCATCGAGTTCGTCGACTTCTTCTAAGGTTACTACAGGCCTCCTTATCTCTACAGCTGTTTCGCTGGAGTTAATCACGTAGGCATATGCTAAACCGTTTCTGTTCGTGACTAAGGCTTTGCCGAGAAAAATACTAGGGCCAAGGTCTATGTTATCAATGAATCCTGTTTTTAACGTCGGGTTGGCGACTTTCAATGATATTACTTTACCAGTTCGGCTAGGGATAGATACAATATTTTCGTCTAGTATTTTCAATGGTTTACAGTTATCCGTTGTTACTGTACCAGTTCCGAACGAAATTGTGGCGTTCTCAGTGTATAGGAATTTCGTACCCAAAATGCCGACTTCTTTTATTGGGAAGGAATTATCGACTAGGTGGAATACGTGCCAACTATTGTCGATTTGTACGTTGACGCTTCCCAGAATTTTTATAGCACCGTCTGTTGTGCCGGTTATCTGGGTATTGTCCGTCGGGGTGTAGTGTATGTTTGGTTTGACTGCGTTAAGTTTTATCACGTTTATGTCGGCTCCGGTGTCAACCAAGAGTGTGCTCATCTGTTTTTCGAGTTGAGGCGTGTGTAGGTGTATCTTAGGTGTTTGTGTTGCCGCTGTTGTAAGGATGCGGGATGTTCTTATATTATTGTTCGAGGATTTGTAATGTAGTGGGATAACGCCTGTGTTTCGCGAATGGAGTTGGTCGTTTTTAAAACAGATTGTTGCTTCCTCGAGTCGCAGGAAATCGGCGCTTAGGATGCCGTCTTCTTGTATAGGAAATTCGTTGCTTATTAGGTGGAATTCGTGGCAAGTGCCCGAAAATTCTAGATTATTGCTACCTTGTGTTACTGTGAACCCTTCTGTTATTCCCGAGATGTAACGTTTATCCCTTGATTCGACACGAGTGTCCGGGGTGATAATCTTTTGTTTTATTAGGTTTGAATTGGCACCGGTATCTACTATTAGTGTTCCAGTGTTGCCGATGATTTGGGGTGATTGAATTCTAATAGTCGGTGATTCTAAAAGGATCCTTTTTACGTATTCGGACGCATTTCTAGAGTTCGGTACGTCGTTGCGTCCGTATGGTGGTCCCGTTACTCGTTCAAAGTCTGCGATTCTAATGGGAAGTTGTCGGTATTCGCGAAGTTAGTATTTGTGTTTGTAAAGTTTATGCGTGCGTATCTTGGCTGTTCGGAGTTTGGTTAGTTTCGGTTTTGGTTATTAGGTTGATTTGGTCGCTGACCAGAGTTGTTATGTTGAGGTCTGTTGTGTGCCTGAGGTTGTTGGGTGTATTATGGAGCGTTTGATTGGTAAAATGAAGGATTCTGGGGTGTTTGTTGGTTTTGGTAGTTTCGCGCGCGGCACCTTTCAACCGTATGACCTTTACGTTTACAGTATGTACAAGATAGATGGTCGGTACGCTCTCGTGATCTACAGTTATCTATTGAGTGCCCAACACGCTTGCAGAACGTACAGTTCAGCGACGGGTCGTGAGGCGGTGTTCGTTTCGAGCTATTAATGCTACGGTTTTGAGTCGGTTCATTTGTTTTTGGTGTCTGCGCTCTTAGTTTTTGCCTTTCTGATACTATTTTTCCCGCGCTCACCGCCTTATCGACTGCCGCTCGCAGCGTGTTTGGCTTCTCATTTAACACCCTTTGTTCTAGCGCGTCACACAGACCCTTTATAAATGCGCGTACAGCGTTTTCTCCAACGTTTTTTATTAGTATAGTCGCGTTTTCAGCGGATTCTTTTGACTCTATAATGTCAATGGCCGTATCTACGAGTTCTTCTATCGTAGTTCCATAATCTAATGCGGTCTCGTCTTTCTCTTGGCGTGCACACGCTATAGCACATTGCACGTCTGATAGTCTTTGTTTCGATTCAAACGTGCGTTTTAAGTTTTCTATAAGAGATTGTAGTGATTGGAAGCTTTCTTCCGGGAGTGCCCTTTTTGCGCGGCCTTCAATTTTTGATCGTACGAGTGCAGCGAATAGGAGTGAATCTCGCGGTGCTATCAGTAATCTTATGTTTTCGATTTTTTTGAGGAAAGATTTTATCGTGATATTTGTTCCGTCAAAAGTTGGAATCGCTGTAGTCGCGACTTTCAAATTCATGAATGCTGTCTCTGTGTCGGGCATTGTTTCCGACGGGGTTTATGACTTATCTTAAGGGGGTATAGGACTGCTGGAGCCTTGAAAGCAATTATATTTTTCTGGGTGTAATTACAATGAGCGTACTTGAAATGGGAGAATTATATTTTAGTACATGTTTATTGGACTCAAAGTGAACCCTAAAGAAAATATAGATGAACAAAATCATGATAAATACAGAAATCCGAAGCTATTGAATTAGCACAGGTTTTTTCCGGATTCGTAGCTGGCCCGCATGATAACTCAAGAGCCAAGGCACTTGGAAAGCTGAAATTTTCACGAAATTTTTATGATACCTTTGTGCATGGTGTCTTATTCAGTCTCATTAATTTACAAAAAAAAATGTCAAAAATATTCGAAAAAAACGAAAATTTTTCGAATTTATTAAAAAAAAATCCTGTTTTTCGTTTACAAAATCCCTCACAGAATTTTGCCGTTGATGCGACTGGTTCACACTGTGCACAAAGGTATTATGAAGATCTCGTGGAAGTTTCAGCTTTCTCAGTGCCTTGGTTCTTGAGTTATCATGCGGGCCAGCTACGAATGCGCAAAAAAACCTGTGCTGATTCAATTGCTATATTTATCGATATTTTTTTCATTCATATTTTTTTTGAGGTTCATTTTGAGTCTAATAAACATATACTCAAATATAATTTGCCTAGCTCGAATACGCTCATTGTAATCCCACCCAGAAGAACATGATTGTTCTAAAGGCTCCAGCAGTCCTATACCCCCTTAAATGGTATACGTATGTTAAGGTAGCTTACGTTCTGGAAATTATGGTGAGTACAATGAGAGTGATTTTTCTTAGCATATCTCTGAAGTGGTGATTGTTGCTGTAGAGATCTTGACTCTGGATCTGAGGGTTGAGCGATAGCGTTGGTGATATTGGTGTCTTGGAGTTGTCAACAGGTTTCGGGTCATCGTTGGAGCGAGTTCGCTCTTTGTGGGGCTCAGATGAGCCTTTCGGGGGCGAGGTGCTTTTGAGGTTCGGTTGCTGCGATTTGTGTTAACAAATTCTGTGATTGCTAATTATCGCCAGGTTGATAATAGCGGTTCAATAGTTTATACTTTCCGCGTATATGAGCGATTCAGGTCGTACAAGATGTATCGTGCAATGTAACAGGACACTGTTTTTTTTTTGTATTAGGCGCAGTGGTTTATACCGAGTGTTGCTTTCTTGGTTATTAGTTCACACAACTGATTTCGCACATTGGTTCACTATTTGGTGTCACGATTTGTTTAGTTAGTGGTTTATATTTCGTTTACTTTTTCTTTCACATGCCCTCAGTAACAGGGGGACCACCGCTGCCACAAGTGTTACGTCTTTTATTGGGGTCTTGTCCCCTGCTGTAAATACCAGAGTATAACTGAGGGATTGTTGATGTAATGAAGGTTTAGTTAGCGAACTAATAACTTTTATTCGGGTTAACAGTTGTTTGTTATAATGGTACTTGTGTTATATATGCTATCTTCGCACGAACAGGTATAGTTAAGAAGTGAGTGAGGAACCGAGGGAAGCATAGCTGGGTAGGTAGTTGCTAGGACAGTAAGATAAAAGGTTTTGCTGACTCGTTGCATTTGGCAGTGCCGGGTGCAACGAGTCTTCTCTAGAAGTAGGAAGGGAAGACGCGGATGATCTGGTAGCAGGCAGATAAGAAGAGTGGAGACGTAGAGGGAAAAGGGGGGAATCGTGTGAAGAGTCGAGGTACTGAAGTAACTGAGGGGCGAACGTACGGGCGGTGATGCCCGGACGTAACATTTACGTGAAAAAAACAAAAAGTAATTTTTTTACGTGCTACTTATATGGGAAAACGGAAAATCGTTGAGCGTTTCGTAAAGGTGAGATATCGAGCTGCGCTTCCAGGAGAATTTGTTCTATACCCGACAGTAACTTTTTAGATGACTTAAAAAAAAAAATGCTTTCGGACCACCCTAATGCACGTATACAATAATATAAAACCTAATCCAAAAATACAATATCTTTACTGCTGATTAAATAACACTGTCATTCAATACATGCAAAGAACATGAGTCATATGGGGTTACTTTGAAATAAATTGGTCATATAGTACTAAGGTGGTCCGTAAAACTGAAATTTGATTTTACACTTTGTAAAAGCCTGGAAAGTTATGTTCACTGCCGAAATATGTTCGAAAGGGTCTCCCAACTTGTCAAAATTCATACATTTTGAAATAAAAAATTACGATCAAATAGAAGTGTAGACTATCATGAACATTATGGGTGTATAAGCACCTACATTCCTTCATAGTTACTTGTTATCCCAAATATTCGGAAAACAGTATGATTATGTCACAATCAAAGGCTGTAACCAAATAAACGATCGGTCATTCATAATAAATAACGTAACAATGTAAAAAACTTAAATACATTAATTACAATGAATAGAAAATTTAAATACATGGTATAATTTATTAATTAACAGAAAAAAGATAAGGACCCTCAAAACGGTTGTATTTATAATTCATTTTCAGAATTGAATTTCAGAGAAATTGTGGAACTAGTTATCTGTAGAGCCCGAATCGTTCGCTAAGACGAAATCAGACTATATTGGATTAATTTGTTCGTACTTATACAAATTTGGTATCGCACAAATATATTTTGCATCTGTAACATGAAGATACACACAGACCTTGTCAATGTCCGTTGTTTTTACAGCGACGGCCTCGGGATCTATATTTATTATTTTTTTTAATGAGCTCGACAGTTCGATAGATATAGTTTGTACAATATTACATATTGCTAGCTGTTTGTCACTTTCAACGTCAACAACAAATGTTACGATCCTTACGTATCTTTCGTCAACAAGTTTTGCAAACGAATTGCACGAACGTACGTTTTCTTTTTCCGAAGGAGCATACCAACAGCCACTTTTTACAATTCGCATGAATGTACTTGTGTTTGACGATAGATGAAATGTGTCTAGCAATTGTTTATCAACCAAGTGTGCGCATCCAAAATAAGTGATGTCAGCTATTTGAAGGCATTTCTTCGTTCCCGGGTTGGATAAGTCCGCACAGTACTGCTTTACAATGTCAGAATAATATGGGTTGAGTTTTTGTTCAAGAATATCCACCGAACGCCGCATATTTATGTAACGAAGTATCTGGTGGTTAACTTCTTTGGCAGACTTGATCGCGGTGAGTAATTGATGATTCCCAGATTCAAAAGGGAAAGTCGAATGTGCCCACAACGGCCCCCAGTTGTAAACACTCTTTGCAATGTGTAGGAGTTGGTGCACATTGTACGTAATTGACACTTTCGAATGAATTTTTTCCATTTCACAAACGAACTCATGCGGCATTCGGTCAGCCTCGTCCAACTCCTGACATGTGATATCAGTTTCCAGCAGTATATGGGTAATTCTCCAGAGATACTAATTTTTCGGGGTAAAAAAAAAAAATTAAAAAAACTAATCGTTTTTACTTTTCAAAGTATGGATGACCTTCAGTATGAATAAATAAGACATAATTACCACTTGGACAAACTCGCGTTTGAACTCCAATGTTTGAGTAATTTCACATCTATGACCGATTCTAGTACTGGTATGCTATAGTATAGGAGCCAGTTCTCCCATTCACGAGCCTTCCACGCAGCTCTATCCTTCAAAGGTCTGGATAAACGACTTAACTGATTAGGAGCTTTAATCTTAGACAGACGTGATTCAAGAATCTTGAAATCATTTGCCGACAAACTTTTGATTAAATGCTCGGTCAACTGTCTTGCAACGCCAGCGAGGTAACAGTGTGAATAATCTGGAACGAATCCCAAAATAATATCAAAGCAATGTAAATTTATCAATGGCGAAGCGTTTTTAATGCCAAAAATGGGAAGTCCTCTGTCCACTGCTTCTCTCATCAGTCGGATAGTATTTCCTCTATCTCTATTCTCTGAAATACATTGCAGAACAGGATATCGAACACTCCCATCAACCCATTCACCAGGGTGTAAACACCAATCACACCCGTAGAACGCATTGAATTGCATAGTTCCGTTCACAGGAGACCGAGCCACAGTGTCTACGCAGCAAATTAAAACGTACAACTTTACGACAAGCGATTCTCCTTTGATAGTACTGGGAATTCCAACAGTTGAAAGATCATTAACTTTTTCGACAAACAAGTCTGAAAATACATTCATTTCGGGTTTACTTTTACCGAACCATAGGCCACAGACAATTAAATTTTTCAATCTATCTACAACGGGAAGTTCATTAACCATCATATAAA
Organism: Tenthredo livida; assembly: GCA_963992785.1. Taxonomy (NCBI): domain Eukaryota; kingdom Metazoa; phylum Arthropoda; class Insecta; order Hymenoptera; family Tenthredinidae; genus Tenthredo; species Tenthredo livida. The sequence goes on along the minus strand of OZ023072.1, from coordinate 14,673,709 downwards.
TTGGCCAAATCGAATAAGTGGGACTCTCAAAGACTGGCGCCCCATCTGTATTGAATGAGGTTGTTACATATTGATGCTTTGTTGATTCCGGTAAATTTTTTACAAAATTGCGGTAACACTTTCCATCGTATACGTCTTTGATATGACCTCTCTCGTGGAGTCTTTCTTGCATGATAAAGTTGTAATAATCTTGGTGTGTGTGCAAATAATCAACTATCGCATCTGTTGGATCAATTATTGCAAAATAATTGCCAGATGACGGCTTTGACACATCGATAATCGAATGACAATTGGTACATGTCTTAGTAACATTTAACGCACCAAATTTACCCAAATATATGGTACAATTATGACACGTGGCATGAAATTTGGCGTTATCTGTTGAATTTAAAAACTTGTCAATCATGTATCGAGATTCCGGTATAATTGGTGTGGTAAATATATTATTAACTAATTGCATTAAATTCGCTGTTGATGTTAATGCTAGCTTATTTTTAATCGAATACTTGAGTAACATTAAAAGAAGCTCCGCCGGACTTCTTTCCACAGATATTGACATAGGATCACAGAACCCTGGACTTTGCAGGAGATCCTGAAGATTTCTGGGGTTATTCCGACAATCCTCTAATGCATCAAACTCTTTGTCAGGGCTGCTCATTTTATTCTGTGTAGAGACATTTTCGTCAGCTGTTGTACTCTATAAATATGAAAGATCATTCAGAATTACTTCACACTTCAAAACATCTTTGTGCAAAAAAACTCTGAAACTTAGGCCATTCAATGAATGAGTGTACACTTGTCAGGTTGTAGTTGGGGATTCAGTTGAATATTTAACATCAAGAAGAAATTTTTATTGAAATTTGACATAGGGAACCTTTTCTAGTAAATTTTCACCACATTTGTACATACATAAACGAATACGTGTGGATTCATTGCACTGATAATAGTTTTCAAGATATAGAAATCTGGAAACAAGTACCAAAAGCTTGGAATTATGACAACTCTTATGTGAATAATTTCACAAGCTGTGAGGGAACACCCTAGTGAAACCAATTTTTAGGTCTGAAATGAGTATTTAAATGTTCAATACAAAACCGCATCCAAGTTTGAGATTATCCTATAATGAGTATTGAACAAAAATTCAGATTTGTGACCTGTTTTACTCATCCAAAAAACGAAAACTTAGGTTTTGATGAGATTTTAGTAGGGTAGCTCGAATTGGGTAGCTTATTTTTATATCACTCACTCTTCTGCGACTGTTTATCTTACAATAATTACCACTGCGCATAAAAGAGGAAGAACTAAAGGCAAACTTACAGCTTGATCAAGCAGCCTATTGCTTGAAGTGCATCACTTTCACCGAGCAAAGGAATATTGTCAATCCGTGTTTGTTCTTCATCACAGTTACTGCTCTGCGGGGTCTGAAAACAAATTGAAACTGAGAACTACGAATATCGATAAAGAAACCACGCGTACAAACGAATGAAATTTCAAATATTCAATTCGGACTTTATGCATTCTGTTTTCGGATAATGTCAGTATACGTATTGGTTTGAATGACAAATATTGCAGTCAAATTGCACGGAGCAATATTTTTTGTGTACATACATACTTTACTACTTTTAACCAACAAGGAGAGTATCAGGCCTCCGGGTCACGGATTCTGCTTAAACTTAGAGGGGTCAAAAACCCTTCTAAAGATACCCCCATGGCCGAAAACATTGAACCCACGATGTTCCGTTCCATCTATTAGGCCCTTGTTCTTTTGGCGAGCCTCACTTAATGGTAATATTCAGCGATAGATGAATATTCGACATAGGGTGATAATACTTCTTCATTGCGTCGATTTTTTTTTTTTTTGCTAGAATCTGGTATGATAAGACAGAGATGTGAGTTGGCATGCTGATAAACATATAATATACAGGTACAGCGAACTCGAATCACACTACTGTAGACTCTCGATATATCGCCGCGTGGTAAATCGCCGTACGAGCTATTTCCCCGTCACACGTAATTGCACGCACACAACTAGCGCTCCCTCACCACAATTGCGCACGCTGCTGCCAGTAAGCACATCGCAGTGACACTAACCTCCCGGCACTCACTCTCACGTGCATGGCTGTAAGCGTTTATGCCAAAATCAAAACAAACGCCCGTCGCTAGAGGTGTGACTTCGGCACTGGACTGCTGAGTGGCGAGGGCTTTCCACTTACCGTTTTCCTCTCCTACAGCCCCATACCACGGCGATATATCTAGAGTCTACTGTATTTGTGGGTAGGCGCTATTGAAATTAATGAAATTGTATGAGAATGATAAATAAGGAAATTGGAGCAATCCGAATCCAGCCTGGATCAAATTTTACCGTCAAATCATGATCATTACACTAGTTTGAGATAGTTCAGCCAGCTATAAAGCCTTCGTAGAGCCTGCAAATGCCCCACGGCCACAATGAAATAGCCTTCCATAATCATGTCATTGGCTGTGAAAGAATCCCGACACCGACCTGAAACCTTCGAACTCACAGAGCTTGTTCAAAATTGTGTAAAAAAAATACTGAAGAAGTGAAATCAGAAGATTTATTCTCTGATTTTTCTCCGCATACATGTTCTTTGAATAATGAGACGCAAAAGATTGAATCTAATCGTGTAACAAAAAAGTACCACAACTTCTGAAGTTGAAAGCCATTCTTAAAAAATTTCACTTCCTTATTTCTTTCATCACCTAATTTTGAATGAGCTCTGCGAGTTTGAAGATCTGCAGTCCACGTGGGGATTCTTTCAAAGCCAACGACATGAGTACCGAAGGCTATTTTACTATAGCCGAGGACCATTCGCAGGCTCGTCGGAGGCTTAAGAGCTGGTTGAACCTTCCTCCAACTAGTATAAAAATCATAATTCGACAGTAAGATTTGATCCAGGCTCCATTTGGACTGATTCGATTTACTTTTTGATCATTCTCATACGATTCCATAATTTTACTAGCGTGTACCCACAAATAGTGTATTCTGAGCTCGCTGTACCCATGTAATATATGTTTTTCAGCACACTGAATCACATTTCTGTCTTGTCATACCAGATTCTACAAAAAAAAAAAAAAACTCGATGCAATGAAGAAGTATTATCACCCCCGTAGAATATTCATCTATCGCTGAATATTAGTATTGCATGAGGCTTACAAAGAGAACGAGAGCCTAATGGATGAAATGGAACATCGTGGGTTCCATTTTTTGGGACAAGGAAACACGCCTCCGAGTTCGAGCAGAATCTGTGACCCGGAAGCCTGATACTCACTTTGCAAGTACAATAAGAAAACAAAATATGTCCAACAACAATGAATATTTTTCTTCCAATGATTCAAGTAAGGAAGACCCTAGTAACATTTATTAATATTTCAAATTACCAAAAAAGGTTCAATCTTCAAACCCATACCCAACTTCCAGATTACGGTAGTATGCGTATTGAAAATATTTAGAACCTTCGGCGATTGAAGATGAGACGCAGGAAACCTTTATACAAATTAGGATGGTTCATTTTTTTGTTTTTTGTTTATTTTTCCATGGGCACTTGAAGAAAGTTATGAGGAATCCAAAAAAAAAATCTGTGTAAAAAATTGACAACATTGGAAAATATTTAGAGATCGCTACCGGCAATTGAAATAATTTAATTGGAAAAAAGGAATACAAGTCGTATGGAATCTTCGCAACAGTTTGACCATTTGACAAATATATCCAGTTTACTCTCCATGACAAATATATAACCTAGAATTATTCACTATGTCTTCCACTCATACGCGGACGATTGCACAAGTACTTTCAAGTGAATACTAGTATTTTTATTTTTTATTTTTTATTTTTTGCTTTTATGCTTTTTTTTATTTTCGCTCTTTTCAATCAATTATGATGATGAATCGAAAATAATCGTTGTTTCCTCTATGCCTCGGTAGCGACCTCTAAACATTGTCCAATGTTATCAAGTTTAAAAAAAAAAAAATTTTCTCATTCCTCATAACTTCATTCGTATGCAGTTTGACCACGAAGGGTTAAGAAATGTACAAAAATAATTCGTAATTTATTGAAAACGTTGCGAAATCATTCGGACCATAAAACTTTGTTAGCAAATAATTCAACTTACCAGGCTGGAAATTCCTTCTGAACTTGCAATTGTCCTCCTCGTTTTGAAATTCGCAGTGTTATTTATCTTTTCGTGATCACCGTCTAGATATATTTTCCGTCTCATCGAAGAACTCATCGTGTAAATAAGTGACAATCGATAGCTGTAATTACGTGATTTCTTAAGCTAGAAAACTTGAGATCAAGCAGTTTTCACAACGCAGAGTTTACCGCAGCACTTCTGCGACAAGAACACTTAGCAACTATACACGCGCTCTAAGTGGGCACACCGTAGTAGATATCAGTTCAACAACGTTCTAGAAGGCAGTGTCTTTAAAGCCTTCTCGTCTTGCGTTTTTCAAATGTGCGAGAGCTGCCATTGGTCTGAATTGCCGCCGACCGCTAGAAGCAGCTCTGACCAATGGCAGCTGCCGTGAATCTTTCCCCCTTTTGCCGCCGCAATGTCAGTGATTGCTCAACATGGGCGATTCGAAACGGTGTACTACACAGCCACGGTTCTCGTTCGTACTGATTTTGCAAACAGTGAGACCTATTTTTTCGCCGTTCTTTGGTAAAGATGTCCTATAATAACTTCAATATTAAAAACTTTTGATTCCGATTCGATTACAAAAAACTATGTGAAATGTGTGCGATTACCTATGGTTACGTTGCGTACAAAGATGACAAGAAAAAGTTCGTAACAGTTCCTATCAGCGATGTAAAATCGAAGAGAAACTCGGAACATGCTATTAATCCGATAAACGACTATGACTTCATCAAAACAATAGTGTATTACGTCAAATGGCATGATTGTGATAGTCAGTGCAAGGAACACCATGAGCATTACGGGTATTATTCAGCATTTATACTGCTGCTGGGAGGTAACTTGAACACTTTTCTTTATTTATTGCATTCAATTTCAACTTTGGACGTCAACAGAAAGATACGAGTCATTTTGGTTTTTTTTTACAGAGAGTGAAGTCGATATCAAAACAAAAGTCGAAAACGGGCGCAGGCTGATTATTCCAAACATCAAAGAATCAGAGGAATCTGAGGAACCTATGAGACCATCACAAGTAGGTCAAACGTTTGTAATTGAATGTGCGCACTATTCACATTACCTTCACTCTATAGAACTTTTGCAATTTTCCAGATTCCTGATTGAACATAATTTTTTTTTCATAGAAAATCAGACGCTGCACATCAGCCCAGGAAGTAAATAAAAATAAAAATAATTGAATCTTGAATAAACAGAAGCGAAACTCATTTTTATCATCGAGACAAAACATCCCTGTACACAGTTCAGATGAAGAAAGTGAAGCTACAGGGAATGCTGACATACAAGATGAGAAAGAAGTTGATATGCTGGATGAAGATGACGAAAACCAAGCCCAAAGATTTAAAACCCTGGCTGACAACAATGAAACATTAAAAAAACAATTGCAAACCAGAGACAACGAAATGAGAGATTTGCGGAACATGATTATATAATTACAAAAGGAACATTCAGCAATTGCAACAGGTTTGCATAATTATATTATACATTTCTTCCAAATTTGATGTCACATTTTCATCATAGCAGTCGTACACAAAATCAAATGCTAGAAAACCGTGTGGTACTTGTTTGCAATGAGGAATGAACATCTTTCTACCTATATGTGAAGCTTGACTTCATGATTTCAAATACGCATTTCATAACACAACGTTGTTAGAAAGTATCTATTACTTGTAACATACCTGTAGTATACAAAGATTGTATGGAAGGGCTTTCAGTTGAATTCTTTCATCAAATAATATGTTTGTGTGGATTATCAATAACAGAACACTAGACTAACAATGAGTCGTCGCACCTCCGGGCATGGATCTTGCCAAAATTTCTGAGGGTGAATCCTTAATATACCGAAATATTAAGCGCCCGTTGTGTAACTCTCCGAAATCAACCTCCATTCTCCAGAGTTATCAAAATGTACTGACGAGGAAGTATCAGATTGCGGGTCATAAATTTGAATGAAATTGTTCAAGCCGACTCCTTGATCTGAAACTTGAAGTCGAATCTGCTTCATCTATATCGTTCTCTTTTTAAGTGCTAAGTTCTACTTGTATCACCAGGGTTGCGATTCTGTAACTCTCCGCTAACTCCGCTAACTCCGCTAACTCCGCTAACTCCGCTAACTCCGCTAACTCCGCTAACTCCGCTAACTCAGCGGAAACTATTGGTTGGCTGAGGAGCGTCCAATCGGAGATCTTTTCGGATCGGTAGTCGTACGGCGCCGTGGGCTTTGCCCGGCCGCTAGTCGCAACAAACGCGAGGCCCTAATTTTTTATCTTCAATAATCATTCATAAATATATTATAATATAGATTGTACTATTTATTTTAATGAGAAAGATATTATTTGATATTGAATATAATATTTTAATAATTAAATTCAATATTGATACAGATTTACTAAGTTTATTTTAGTATTTATTCTTACGCGCGAGAGAACTAGGCGGTCATGCTTTAAAGTATTAACAATTTTCTAACCATTTATTCGAATGAAGTGAAACTTTCCAGAAAACTTATTTGGACCTTGATGAACAACTTTCTCACTGGAAGTTTTCGGTTGCTCGAAATCCGTTCGACTTTCGAAGCCCTTTGAGATATTCATAACTGATTTTTGCAATGTTGCGGAAAAAAATTAATAACTTTCTTGGTAATAATAATATAAACCTTTTTGTTTTTCAACCAATCCTGAAACACTATAATACATGATTCCTCCAAATTTCGTTCAAAAATTCTGAAAATTGAGTAAGCTAAAGCGAGTTGAAGTCGAAATAGACGAGAATTAAAATAATAGACCGATAAAAATAATAAACAGACCGATCCGAAACGATCTCTGATTGGACGCTCCTCAGCCAACCAACAGTCTCCGCTGAGTTAGCGGAGTTAGCGGAGTTAGCGGAGTAAACGGAGAGTTACAGAATCGCAACCCAGGCAGTTGGTGAGTCATCGACAATTGCAATAATACCTCGAATTATTGAGTCTGTGTCATTACAATATTACATCCTTTCATAAAAATCAATGCAAACGTAATAAAAAACCTAAGTAATGTGTATAAATGACTTGCCCAGATAACAATTTCCATATTACGATATTATACAAAACAAATTATAGAATTATTGCAAAGTCTACAGTGTAGAAAATATGCCTCCTGTGAAATGTTAATATTATATGTCATTTTCCATGTAAAAATAAGTGTATGCAAGAAATTATACACTTTCTATAAACATTGTGAACCTCATAAAATTCATAATTTCTTTTATGAAATTATGATAAATAAGTCCCTATTACTCATAAGTCCCTATTACTCAAATATAAAATCTAGAAAATTTATATATAAAATATAAAATCAAAATACGCGTACGAAGAAATGGGTATTCAATTGAAACTTCGAATGGTAAGGTAAAGTACTACTTCGTTATACAATAAATGTTGCAGAAGTATGAGATTCGTTTATAATAATGTTATAACGAATATTGGTAAGTCATATTATTCGATATATAATTGTTAGTAAGAAAATATGAAAATTGTTATCTGGGTTGATGTCCTTACATTATCAATTGCAGGACGATAAAGAACTACATTAGAGCACTTAAAGCAACCTAAATAGAATCGTGATATTTTATTGTGTAAATTGTTGCATCTAATTCAAATCAGTTTGATCATCTTTCAGCCTTTGTCGATGCTAAGAACTCTAAATATGTAATAGTCTTCTGGAGATCATGACTTCAGTTTTGAAAGGTTCATTTCGTCTCAATTAGAGTTAGCCGCATAGCTTCACACTTACAAAACTCATTTAAAATGATTTTAATTCCAACAATAGTTTCATTTACTTTTTTCAAATTGTTATCTCTCAGATATTGGGCGACAGAAGAATTATGATAAATCATATAAAAAAAAGTCATTTTTTTCAAATTCATAGATATTCTTCAAAGTGCGCATGAGTTTTGCAAGTTTGAAACACTTATTGGTTAACTGTTGGAACCCAGGCATCCTTTCGTAGCCTCGTTTATGGTCTCCGGACAACTAATGCATTGTAGACTTTCTAGCATTGTTAAAGGCGCAAAATTTTATTAAAATAACTTAAACTAGATTATACAATTAACACAATCAAATTTCAAGTTTCTGTTCATCTCTTCAACTGCTCCAATTAGATTTTTTATCAGTGGCATACTATTTCATTTATCTTACTACCGTGTCCCGCATTGACTAATGTATAACGAGCCTCTCTTATTACTTAGACATTCTTTAGCATGTTCACATTGATTTGATGATACGATGCAATATCGTAATAACAAAGACTGAAATATTCAAGGTTAATGTTAATCGTTGAAGAAACATTCATTACTCGATGATATAAGAACTTGGTACTTACAGAGAAAACGAAAGCTGAAATGGACTCAACTCCAAGTTTTGCACTAACGAATGGACTCGAACAATTTCATTCAAATTCCAGAGCTGGCGGTCTGATATTCTCCTTGATAGTACATTTTTTTGACTCCATAGAAAAGGAGGCTCATTCGCGAGAGTTGGACAGCGGGTGTTTAATATTTCGGTACAAGAGAACACCACCAAAAGTTTGGGCACACGGGAAGGAGTTTTGCACAGCAGCTGCTCTCTACAAAACGTGAGCAACTCAAAATGATGAGCTCTGTCTTTACCACAATGTAGAGCGTCGGACGCTTAACGCTGAGTCGCTGCAGTTCTACTGGGGTAAAGCTGCACCCTAAAATGGGACTGTCGGAGTGCCACCTCGTGACGAATGTCTGTTATACTATGTATATTCGATAAGTTATTGCTTCGAGAGGAACGCCTGCCGCTTCACCCAAGTTGAGCAGCTGTGAGTCAAAACTTGTACCACTGCCGTTCACATCATCTGAAGCGCTGCCGTCACTTCACATGACGGCTGCTGTGCAAAACTCCTCCCTGTGCAGGATCTATGATCTGAAGGTACGATAGACTCCTTGTAAGTTGAAAATGTTGCACATTATGAGAATTGTGAATATGCATTGAAAGAAGTTGCATGATAATCAACATAATTGCACCGCTCATGAAATGTTGAATATATCTAACAGAAAATACAAAGGCTGAAGTAAATGGAGTAAGACGAGCTCTATTTCAAGAAGATTCCAACAGAGACCACAAAAATTGCAGAACTAAGGATCATGCAAACGAAGCCGCAGGTAAACTTATATTTATACGAAGACCTATTTTTTATATGTTTGGATCGTCTATCAAGGAGAGGTCCAGATGTTCGGGTCACAGATTCAGATCAAACTACTAGAACTCTTCACTCGGGCAAGAGTTGGGACCCATAATGTTCCATAGCACCTCAAAGGCCTTCATTCTCTTGGCGAGCCCCACCTGAAAGTAATATCCAGCGGTGGATTGTTTTCCTTCATCAGATGGACTTTTCTTCGCTAGAATCTTGCATAACATGACAGAAATATAAATTGGGATGCTGAAAAACATATATTACACAAATACAGCGAGCCCAAATTCTATTGTTTGTGAAAAAAAGTTGATGAAATTGCATGAGAATGGTAAAAAAGCAAATTAGAGCAGTCCTAATAAAGCCTAGATTGAATCTTGCTATGAAATCATGATCATTATACTTGTTTGAGATAGTTCAACCAGCTACGAAGCCTTTGACGAGCCTGCAAGTGGTCTTTGGCCACAGTGGAATAGCCTTCCGCACTCATGTCGTTGGCTGTGAAAGAATTCCCACGTGAACCACGGATCTTCAAACTGGTAGAGCTCATTCAAAATTAAGCAACAAACGTGATTGTGACGGACGGTATGGGTAAAGTGTTATTAATCCCTATGGTTTATTCACAACGAGAACCCATGGAATTGATCATCCCGTCACATCTACATATAAATAATTATAAAGAGATCTATTCTGAAATGGATCGGTAAATAGGATTCGTTGCCGCCTAGTCTTATACAGGTCTCAATTGATCTGTTTAAGCTATTGTGAGGCTGATTTAATATAGAAATAATAATATAATTAAAGAAAAATACAATAAAATAAATAAATGAAAGGTAATTCAAATGATAATGGGAATTGACTGGTCAAATCAAATATATATATTCTTGAACGATCAAAGCAATGAAAATGTAATTTAAGCGACTAACAAATGATTGTCGGTTGAACAAATGAATAACATAAAATATTGAATTCACAAAATAATGAAATAACGAGATAATATAATGATCTCCGACGTGGGGATCGTGAAGGCTTGTTACTACCCAATAAACACCAGTTCGTATATTATACGTATTATACACGTCTTTTTCGTTGATTTTTGGTATCCATATATCATCATACTATTATAAAACGTATATCATACACGTTTATAAGTGGTCCAATATTATCCGTTTATTAATCACGCTTTTTAAACGAAGAAATAACTTCTTGTACCTTTAATATACACGTATGATTCGGACAACGAATACGTTGAAAATTTACGTGATTTATACGTTCATCAACCCGGACAAGTAGACGTGTAATCAACTGCGCGTACGAAACGCTCTAATGTACGTATACTGTTATACATATAATATACGTATTACGTACGTTTCCGCGAAACCTGTCGTTCACACGTTATTTATACGTTTGTTAAACTGCACCCGGATACGTGTATTCAACTGCACGTACGAAACTATCCAACATACGTATACTGTTATACATATCATATACGTATTGCAGACGTTTCCTCGAAACCTGTCGTTCGAACGTTATTTATACGTTTATCAGACTGGACAAAAATACGTGTATTTAATTGCGCGTACGAAACGCTCTAATGTACGTATACTGTTACACATATCATATACGTATTACGAACGTTTCCTCGAAACTTGTCGTTCACACGTTGTTTATACGTTTATCAGACTGGACAAGAATACGTGTATTTAATTGCGTGTACGAAACGCTCTAATGTACGTATACTGTTACACATATCATATACGTATTGCGTACGTTTCCTCAAAACGTCTTCGAAAACCAAAAAATCAACGAATACCTCGCGGATTTTGAGTTACACTATAACAATGTTCAGTTCCTTCAATAATTATACGCTCGGAACTACACGTCATTTATACGTTTTTTCCAATATAATAATGAACGTGCAATATAATGAAATCGAGTGAGAATGTGTGGAACTCTAGGCAAGAAATTAAATTAAAAAAACCTACTTACCACTCGGATGTTTAGTTAAGACATCTCAGCTACATTAAAACACTGATATCACTAAGACAGATGCAAAATCCAGAGTAATTACGAGAAAGTGACTGACTTTGTCAATGAGTAGTTTGGCGTAGTCGATAGAGCGTGCGAACAGTAATACAAGCGAATGCGAGCGTCCCCGGATCGAATCCCGACCACAACAATAATGCGAAGTTTTTCTAATCTCAAAATTCTTACTTTGTAACAAAGTGCGATTGTTTACGATTAGTAGTTGTTGATCAACGCCTCATATATTGTAATTAATTCATTTTACGTATATCTCAATTTTTTTTTTAACTAACAATTATTTGGTCAAAATTCAAGTGGTACACGTGTATTAAACGTTGTTTATTGCGTAAAGTTAAACGTATAGACGTAACGTTTTCAATCAACGCTGCTTATGCGTTCAACTGAGGAACATTTTTCCTCGGAATAAACGTAGAGTATATGACCTATTTATACGTTTTTTATACGAACTAGTGTTTATTGGGTATATAAGATTTATTATTAATGAAAAATAGTAATGAATTTAATAAAAGGCTCTTCACGATTCACACGCGTTGATATAATGAATATAATGAAATACTGAAATAATCAAATAGGAACTACTGAAATTGGAACTCTCTCTCTCTCGGATAGAGATAGTTTAATCTATAATACGGTATATGACATCTATTTGAGCCGAGATCGGGATTCTTTTATAGAATAACTTTGTTAACCAATAATTATTCGAGGAATGAAACTCTATGACTTGATAAAAGATTCAACCAATGGAATCAGGGTTATACCCGAAATTCTATTGAATTATCCCAATTGGTTGGTCAGACTAATTATCATTCCGATCTAGGTTCATTCGTTATCGATATTAGTTATTCCCGAATATGGAAAATTTGATTCTAAATCTAGTTATGTAGACTATGGGTGTATCGTATATATAATATATAATATATGTATAAGTCGAGATCGGTATTTTGTGTCCTATGACCTGATTTGGTAATTGATATTTATTCACTTGAGGTTCTATATTCTTGAACAGAAAGACTCGATGGGATTAGGGTATTACCCGAAATCCTAAAAAGATTATCCCGGTAGTTTTCGAATTTATTATAATACTAATCTTGACCTATTATTATAGTGTAATCCTTAACCAAATATTATATGGTTATTTGGTAAAGAGATATAAAATTTAGAATCGGAACAATGAGTAATAGTGCAAGCTCGACGGGTGGTCTCGTTAATAAGCAAGGGATATCCCCGAAATACCTATGGGTATTAGCTTAGAACGATATTCCCGTTCCCTTATTACTCATTCAATTTATTCAATATATTTATAGTCATGCGAAATCCTTATAATTAGAGAATTCTGGAAAACAATATAGCGGTCTTCGAATATGAAAAGTAAATTATAAATGAGCGAATTGGTGAGCGACTGTGGTTACTTATCCTTGGCTGAGATGGCGTAGCATGGGGCTACTTTCGATATTTAGGTATATGCCTCCCTCACCTTGAGAACCTCGAAGCCTTTTATTAGCGTAGAATTTAGATTTTTGTTTTAGATGTTTTAAATGTTTATAACTGTTTTTAAATGTCCTGAACTGAAGCTAATGTTGTTTGCTCAAATGTCTATTGTTCGTAATCGGATCGATGCACAGATTTGGTTGATTCTAAATTTGCGATTATGAAGTTAATAAAAGTCGATGTGAAATAATAATAGTAAAATTGAAGTGGTAATGAATGAAACTGAAATTGAATCGATTTTTGATGGTAAAGTTATCTTAATATTACAAATACTCAAAGTGAGTATAATGCGGAAACTGAAGTTATTGTTAATATTGGAAATATTAAAAGTTCAAAGGCGATTATTACAATAATCGACTCGTGTCTCTGCACTGAATTTTAGGTTGAATAATCAGACCACCACGCTGTGGATTATGTCACGATTATTACTTTAGGTTTAACGGGTGTAGAGTCCTTTGTATTATCACTTGACTTTAGATTTGATTTAAAGAAAGATTGAATACAACTCGTGGCTCGAAGTTACACACGGTTCGTTACATCCACGCACCTCGCGATTTACCAGAAGAAAGACGCTAGTTCAAGTTCAAAGGCGACGAGGTCCCCGCGGTTGCAACAATGTATGTATTACTACGCGCGTGGCTTAGCCAATTAGGGCCTTGCTTAGTGGCTAATTGTCGCCTGATTGGTTTGAGGGACTATTTGCAGTTAAGCGTAGGAGTGGGGCCCTGGTGACGTTACGCGGTCCCATGCTATTCCATGCCTCACCTATAGTCTACTCACACTAGCTCATATAATAATATATTCAAACTGCGTTATTAATTTAATCTTATACTCGAATTATGGCTCATTCCATTGCTCTTGAAATTCTGATAATGCCCAATTTAATATCTTATTATTCTATTTGCCATATAGCTTAATTTTCCTATTTCTTTGGAAAATTAGAGAGAGAGAAAATTACATCTACGTACACTACTTTAGTAGTGTGAAATCGAAGGGTCAGCAATACTGGGGTTCCAGTCTTGCCTCGCCGTTATCTACACCTACGTGACTTATAGCCGTTTCAAGAAGGGATAAATATTCATTACATTGAAATATTATATTTCGTTATGCTTTGCCTTTGTGCTCTAAATCACGTTCAGAAATAAAAAGAGTAACTATTGCGCGTTTAAAATAATAAAGTTAGTTCATGAAGCAAAGAATATTTATCTGATTTCGAAGGATAATCTGAAAATGAATTAATGGAGTTTTGAAGGATTTAAAAGTTGCGCACGTAACATGATAAAGGAATGAAATTTGAAGAATAGCTTTCAACTTCAGAAATATTTTATTTTTTTATTATTGAGAGAAGGTATCAGCCGATACACTCAGTGAAATTATTACTGTCAAATTATTAACTGTGTGACTTTTTGCCACCTCAAGGAAATAACTACACGGGAAAAAATTTGGCATTGCGGCAATGCAAAACGAGAGAACGCTGTACTACGTTATGTTTGGTATAGCTGCATTCTTCTAGTGGGAGCATGGCGCTCGCACTGCGAGAGGGCCGCAATCTTAGTTCGCTTGAGAGAGTGGCGCTACCTGTATCTATAAAACAGAAAGAGATGGTCATGCTTCTTCTAATGGGATTGTGGCGCTCCCCCAGAGACGGGATAACTGCTAACCTCACTCTTGGTTATGCTGCACTCTCATTACTGGGAGCGTGGCGCTCGCAAACTCGGAGTATCTCCGCGCTCTGTTACGGTGGCATTGCCGCGAAGCCAAATTTTTTCCCATGTACAGTTAACTCCATTATTCTCGTTGCTTCATTTTCAGTCATATTTTAATGAATAATATGATGAGAAAAAATTACGGACGATCCGGGAATCGAACCCGGGCCTACCGCAGCCTATCCGTGGACTTATGCCAATAGACCACCTTGCTCGCCCACGGACCGCCGTCATCTTTCTCATCACTTGGACTCTATCGATAGGCTGCGGTTTGGTGAAAACATCTCTTAAGTATTGTGACGTTGCACTTTGTGCAAGCGTCCCAGGGGCTACTGAACGAGATAACGAGTGTGCACGGTCGGCAGGCTACCTAGGATGAGCCAAGACAGAATGAGGCAGGGTATCATATTTCTAATCTTTTTTTGTTCGCATCACTTCTCTTTTTATGAAAATTGTTTAACGCGCTTCGGCGCACAACGGAGTCAACATCCACCGAGGGAACAACCTCCCTAGACTCGCCAGAGTTGTATCGACGATGGCCTTACCGTATTGAAACTGGATGCCGCGATGACAGCGTATGGGGCTGAGCGAATTAAGTAGCTCACTACAGCCTGCTTCATTGACGACTATTCAGCCTGGAGCTGAACTAGAGGAACAATATCTACCCTCCTGATTATCGTACCGTCGACGTGTTAGCCGAGAAAGCTCACGAATATCGTCTGGACAAAGGGCAGCTACCTCGTGTGAGCAGGTTCTGGTAACCTTCCGCGACGCAAATGGTGCAGCCGAGGCGAAGACCCGGTTCAGGATCGCCCTGACTGCAGCCAGATCCTCCAGTTATGAAAGCTTTTGGATGAGTGGACGACTGGAGAGCTCCTCCGAGTCGACGAAAATCAGGGAGTAAGAAAATTACGATAGCAGTAATGCCGGCTATTGTTACAGCTCCGTTGCGACACGATTTCGATTTTGAAATTAGCGAGCCTTAGTCCGTCCGACCTACAGAAGTCAGCTGAGATCGCTGCCAGGACCCGGACGAGTTACGATCCAGATCTGGAAGAAATGATAATTCCGTCAGTAGGATCCTAGCGTGACACCCGAAAACTGTCCGTTAGACCCACCCCACTTACGTCGCCTAATCAGGCCAATCACAGGAGCACGTGAGAACGTTCGTAACTCATCACCTAGCGAGCCAAAGGGAGCACCAAGGATCCGTCTCTTCTACGTTTGACTGCCGACTGTGCCGCACCTATTATCGTATCGTTTTGAGTATTATTTCTATTAGCATCCAACCTTTTGTATAACTTAGAGTCCTTTTTCCAAATTAGTAATTTAGCTTCACATTTAATTTAGCTAGTGTAGTTCAGTGCCTTGAGGCCAGAAACAACTGTAAGGTAAGCCTACTTAATTTATTGTAGGGT
This sequence comes from Tenthredo livida, assembly GCA_963992785.1. Taxonomy (NCBI): domain Eukaryota; kingdom Metazoa; phylum Arthropoda; class Insecta; order Hymenoptera; family Tenthredinidae; genus Tenthredo; species Tenthredo livida. The sequence goes on along the minus strand of OZ023072.1, from coordinate 14,657,690 downwards.
CACGGACTGATTCTTGATTAATTGTATGGTATCGAGTACGAATTCTGAGTATAGAGTATAATTTTCTACGCAGGCGTTGGGCCATGAGGTCTCGTTGTGCTGTAGTATTTCATTGCTTCTGCTTTCTTTAATAATATCGTCTCGTGCCGAATCTATAACATCCTTTGGCTTAATTCTTGAGTTATTTCGTGACTGGCTGTCTTTTTGGTTGCTTAAGCATGTTTTGAGGCGGAGTCCTCGTGCAATCTAGCACAAAATTCGCTATTAATTAGTTATTGCGGAACTTAGTGTCCTATTCCTTGTAGTTGAGCTACTATCTTTCTTGATGTTCTATTAGTGAAATATTAGTAATTACTTCTATAATCTGTCTTGGCTATCCTGGGTATTGCGAACGTAGTTGTAGCCGTGGAGAGCATTATTATCGTCCCGTTTTCCTTTCTTATATTATATAATTTTGTTCTGGGAAAAATCCACGTTAGGATTAAGTTAGTTAATAGAATTTGATTGTTCTGGGTTAATCCCCGATTTATGTCGCTATTTGTGATTCGGTAAAATATTTATTAGCTCGTACTGAGCTCATACTTCGTTAAATTAGAGGTTTGTTAATTATTATCTCGAATCTATTATTCTCTGAATCAAAGAACTCTTGTTAATATTATCGTATCGAAATTGATATTCTCTAGATTAAAGACTATTGTTCACTATCGTATCGAGCTAATGTAAATCTAATCTATGAAAAGTTTCGATTAAAAAACGCAAATACCGTACCGATTCAAATCTGTGTTACTTCATTGCATAATTCTTTTTTTTCACCTGGTAACCTACCCCCCTCTACCCTCTGATTTACAATCTGAACTAGCCGAAGCACATCCGTCGTAAGTCTCTGGTAAAATTAGTATTTAATTAATAACTGACGCTGTTCGCGTCTGGCGGCCAACAAAAGTCTGATTATTATTGATATTTCTAATGTTGGTGATTTTATTATTATTTGAGTAAAACTAGAGATAAGCACGGTAGGGTAACGCGAGGAGTTTTCTTCTTTCTCCTCTCTCGAAAGGAAATCGCGGTTACAGTATACATGATTCATTTAACTTTGTGAATTTAACTTTAATTTCCATGTTATTTTAATATACGTTTGGTCATTTCAAGTTTTCATTTTGTCTTTTACCGTGAACGTATACACACTTGGTTTCATGAACTGGAAACATTAGCTTTTCGGTATTGGATCTTAGCTATACTGAATGTGCGCGGACAAATGAAGAATCACTTATTGCTCAAAAATGTACAAAAAATATTATACTTTCAGATGAATTTAATCGTGCAGGATGCAGCTCATCGACGGTCCTCAGATCAATCAAGCCAGCCGTCAAAAAAATCGAAAAAATCAATTTAGGTCAGAATCTAATCATTCGATTGACGAATAAAAACTCGTCATCACGTGACGATACCACTGAAACCACTGAGGCGGCAGATGGTCAAACGAGCAGTGAAACTCGTAATACAGGTGTGTAATTAAAAATCGAACGTGCCAATAATAAGGAAAGAATCTTATACAATTTAGCAGGAATGTTTTAAATCCAATTTATTCACGCAATAAACCTTGACACATTTGTTTTGTTTCAAACCAATTCATTTTAGTTATTCAATCTATTTCAAAACGTTGCTTTTGAGAACATTTGTATATTCGTTGACTTGCAGCACAAATTAATTATATGGTTCGATGGAAACAGGTATATATTTCGTCTTACAAAAAGTTGACCTTACTGGGCCAAAATTCGCTCGAAGTAAACTACTACTACTGCCTGTAGATATTTTTGTGTATATTACTGTCATTTTTCAACTGACCCATTATTTTCATTATGAATGTGATCCTTGCATTTACTAGACTGTGTAGCTTAAAATAAAAATACCTCGTCGCTTGAGAATTTCAGCTACTAAATGTGTGCAAGTGAATAAACATAATAAGATACCTCTTTACACCAGTAAACAAAATAAATGGGAATTCCAATCGCAGGTTGCAGCTCATCAATAAACATTTAGTCAACCAGGCCAGCCGTTAGTAAAATTGATAAAGTCAGTTTAGAGCGGGACAAAATGATCACCCCGGAAGTCCAAGAAAAAATGTCATCCAGTGACGATGACTCTAGTACAAGCCAAAGTAACGTTCAATATTATTTTCGATCATTTTTTGTTCAGCAACCTCAACAATATATGAGAATTGATTGTAGGTGACGGTAACGATGGGAACGTCAGGCACAGGAAACGACGCCTTGAGCCCAAAGTGAAAAAAAGAAAGTCAGGTATGATTGCTAAGTCATATCGACAGTTCAGAACTAGAGGGGAGTGACGCCTATTTTGACAACATTTTCGGATTGTCATTGAACAGTAATAATATGTGGGGGCTTATCCACTAACTTCAGCGTTATATAACTGCATTCATAACTGCAATGTGATAACGTCGAAATATCGCCTGTCAAAATAACGGTGAAGACAATTGAAATTCGGATGTTTTATAACGTCAATTGATAATTTATAATCATACTTCATTGCTATCTCATTTGTGCTATTATTGGTTGCTCATAACAAAAGCGTTTTAAAAAATCGTTAGACAATACAGTAGAAATACGATTAGAGTTACTTCACAGTTATTTGACTTCATGAGAAACAGTGAGCCTATTGGCTGTTTCCGATCGGACTGCAGTTATTTTTGCAGTTACGCATAAAGCCAAAGTTAGTGAATAAGCACCCTGATGTATGATTTTTCAAATCGTTAGCTAGAAATGCTGTCAAAAATATAGCTCAGAACTGTCTGTATTTATCTCAACGAATTCCTCATAAAGATTCTGTTCATTTCCTTTTTTCTTACAATTTGGTATTAAAAACTTTGTTTGTTCAACTAACGTTCCTGCGGAAGTTTTAGCCTAAAAAATCGATTGTTTTCGTGTTTTATACAACGCACTATTACTACTTCGAAAATCAATTCACACTATCGAAGTTTGAGTTTATAAGACAAAATCTCACTGCAGATATCGATTTGTAATTATCTTTTGTTTATTCAGATCACATGGACAAGGAATTAAACAGAAAGATTTACACAGAAATAAGGAATGCATTGAAATATTGTGATATAGAAATGGACAGAGGTGGACCAAAAAGATACGAAGTTACCGGCGATAAGGTAAGTTTTTTAAATATGCAATATAACTTACTAACTATATCAGCCACTGTTACTTTTCCCATACTCAAATTGCATATTTGCTAGTCAAGAAGTGTTTTTAAATTATCTACTTATTACAGATTTACTTGGGTGAAGGTGTGAAAGTGTCTGCCAGGATATGGTTTATGATACACCATAAGAAGCCAACACTATTTTTTAAAGACTTGATAGAGCTGATATGGGGACAACGAAAACTTGGCAACCGTTGTCAAAATAAAGAAAAAGTAACCACAGTGTTGGAGGATCGATCGCCAATGAAGGAGCTCACGCCAGAAAAAAAAGACTAACCTACAGTGATTATAATTTTATCAAATGACATTTATTAATACAAACTTTACGTTCGCTGTTATAACTTGATTGTTATTTTGTTTGTATCAGAATTGTTTAGCCATCATCTTGATGCTAAGAAAATCAAAGGAGTTGACAAGATGAAGTTCTTGATGAACGTTCCGAGTTTGTATTCCACCAAAATAAGATACTTGCGAACAAAACGTTATGAATAATAAAGGACGCAGTAGAAGGACAATTATTGAAAGATGTCGATTCCCATGGGAAATCGACGGAGACAAAATTTGGAAAACCAGGAAAACCGTTATATTTTTTGTCACACGAAAGTATAGTTTGTCTGCAATTGTGTCATCTAGTCAGAATTTTCATTGCTATGAGAGCTAAAAATGTGGAAAAAAATTTCATATCATCATTGCTATCCTCCATTATGTACTGTAACAGCGATTCCCGCGGGCTCGGGTGTTACCCGCAGGAACTAGGATCCATTAACAAATAAGGCACCAACGTCTTTTACCTCCTTCGACTAGCTTGATGATGTTGGGCGCCAGACTTCGGGCTCAAAGTCCTCTCTCTCTCTCTCTCTCGCTCCAGCTAGCCTATCGGTAGAGGGATAATCGTGGGGGCGAGAAATAAAAACACTCAACACAAAATAAAATATATTTGAATATTAGTTATTAATTAAAAGAAAAAAAAAGAAAAAGGTGATATTAATTTGACCAGCCTATCACCTGGCGTCGGCTTTTCCCACCGTTACTTTATGTTTTATAATTACGAAATACAAGAAACTGAATTAAATAAAATCAAAGACTAGAAAAGAAAATAAATTAAAAGACTCTACTCTAAATTATATAAATTCTCAAAACAAGGACTCCACTCGAAATAATTAAATATCATATAATAAAGCTGGGACAGGTACGGTTGATGATTATCACAGGCAGTAGGGTAGAATACGCTAGGCTCGTACTACTACACTCGTGTGAACAAGCTTGTGTTTTCGTATACATGCATGCGATTTTCACCCCCGAGTTGCCTGGCACAGAAGTTAGGCGGCGCTGGTGGTCGTATACATGCACAAATTCTACACACACTAGTAGCGTACTGGAATTGTACGTGCCTAGCGTATAGCCTTCCACACTACGACCAGCTGGAGCATGGTTGTCAGTCGATTTCGAAGCCTACGCTTCTAGTCTCTGGCTGACAGCTGATCTCTCAACAGCCAGGAGGGGAAGGGAATCGGTACTGACTCGGGACTCGGCCACGAGAGTGCTCTGACACGCAGCAGACGATCTGCGACGCGTGACGTCAGAGACTCGGGCAATATGGCGTCAACTCTGCTCTGGCGAATTTCCGCGCAGTGGCGATGCAACCCGGAACGCTGACGCGCAGAATCGACAGCCACCGAGAACAACAACAAGTTTGAACTTGCCGGTTCTTAACAGACACGCGGTACTCGGGGACTCGATACTAAATACGGTACTGGGGAACGAAGAGCTTCCTGACAAATATCTCGAGACTCAAAAGGGAATTTAGGGACTCTAGGGGAAGAATCAAGATTCGCGGCAGCGAATCGCCGCCAAGTAACCGTACCCGTATATATATATATAGGTATACCCGTAGGGAGGCGAGCGCAGCCGGGACTCTATTTTCTCGGGGGAACTCTTTATACCTGTAAACACGAGGTCATAACTTCGGAACGCGTGAATATTTTTCGATCAAATTCACAGAACAGATATTCCCCCACCACACGACTTCGCTATATGAATTTGATCGAAATCGTTACACCGGTTTCCGAGATATCAGTCACGAAAGTTGTTAAAAAAGCATCTTCTTCTTCTTCTTCTTCTTCTTCTTCTTCTTCTTCTTCTTCTTTCTTCTTCTTCTTCTTCTTCTTCTTCTTCTTCTTCTTCTTCTTCTTCTTCTTCTTCTTCTTCTTCTTCTTCTTCTTCTTCTTCTTCTTCTTCTTCTTCTTCTTCTTCTTCTTCTTCTTCTTCTTCTTCTTCTTCTTCTTCTTCTTCTTCTTCTTCTTCTTCTTCTTCTTCTTCTTCTTCTTCTTCTTCTTCTTCTTCTTCTTCTTCTTCTTCTTCTTCTTCTTCTTCTTCTTCTTCTTCTTCTTCTTCTTCTTCTTCTTCTTCTTCTTCTTCTTCTTCTTCTTCTTCTTCTTCTTCTTCTTCTTCTTCTTCTTCTTCTTCTTCTTCTTCTTCTTCTTCTTCTTCTTCTTCTTCTTCTTCTTCTTCTTCTTCTTCTTCTTCTTCTTCTTCTTCTTCTTCTTCTTCTTCTTCTTCTTCTTCTTCTTCTTCTTCTTCTTCTTCTTCTTCTTCTTCTTCTTCTTCTTCTTCTTCTTCTTCTTCTTCTTCTTCTTCCCGGTCGCTAGACGCTTCCTTGTCCTCACATTTCCGAACGAACGGCGACACAGATCGACTTGAACTTTGAAACGTAGTTATAAGCCATTGAAATCGCGCCCCCTATTGATTTTGGCATGAATCTGAATCCGCACTCGGTCGGTATGTGATGATCAAGTAACGAAGTGAGCTACCGGGGTCGACGAATCATAATGGCCGTCGAATAGCTCTCGGATCGGAGATCGCGTTGTTGACAGTTAAAATATTCATAATTATCATATACCGGGAGATTATGTGGAAATGAAAGGCTCCAAGCGCGCAGGCGCTGATTTATTCGAATATTTCGAGGGTCACTAATTTCAGACTCGCCACGAATATCCCTAGAGTCCGTCTGCTATTTGTTTCTGATTGTTGTCAAATACAAATGGCGGCAGACCGTTGCAGGAATAGGTTATGTTTGTGTGAATCTAGCAGACGACAGAACTAGGGATATTACTGAGAAGTGAGTGGAGTCCCTGGCGCTATTCTGCTGGCCAATGAGATTTAGGTAAATCAAAGTTCGCGCGCTTCGAGCCTTTCATTTCCACATAATCTCCCGTTATAATCGTATTATATATATATATATATGAATAGATATTTTATAATTATATAAGGTGTTATCGGCCATGCTAATAGTTTTATAACAGTAAATCAGTGAATCAGTGAATAATAATCAGTGAAATAGTGCGCCGACCGTGGTTTCACGCCGATGACCGTTATTATTATTTAATAAATCTGCATGATGGCCTGTTGTAATTGCACGGAACAGATCCTCTAAGCTGGGTTTAAATATAGATAAAGAATAAACCAATGAACCTGGCAAAATATTATTTCACTCCAAACCGAAGCAAGTGAAAAGAAGGTTATGATGACTTACATTAAACGGTATGTACGTACATTGATTTTCACTAGATTTTACATATAATAGATGAATAGACCAGCCTCAACTTCTTTATTTCCACTAAATTCATGACTCGTTATTTGTTTATTGATTTGTATGTTTCCTACCATCACTTGCGATGCAATTCTGGATCTCTTGGCGTTAACATACTGCCGACGTTAACTTTCAGCGCCCATGCCATCTTTGCGTTCACCTGTTCAGCGAAAGTAGCCTACAATTCATAGCTCCAACGTAATAAGAATGTTAGGAAAATTAGTCGTGATATGAAACCTCTCATTTAATCCTTTGTTATTTTATATCTTTTACAGTCACCTGGTCCATTCCTATCCCATTATTAATTCATCGGAACAGGAGAGCATAACATTTCGGCAAGACGATGTCCCATAACAGAAGCAGCCCACAGCTGCTCCAAAGTTATAACACTCTACGTATCTTCTTCAAATGAACCAACTTCGACCAGCCTACCAATCGCTAACTTCACCTACTCATACATCAGCACCACAAACTAATTATCAAACAGACTAATATATTTGAAATTGCTGATCATTGGAAGTGTTAAAATAGTACAGTACATGTCGTATACTATTTTGTTCAACTCAGTGTGCGAAATTCTTTACCTGTAAAAAACTCTAAAAAATAGGAAAGTATAGTATATATTCAAATATTAGTGACAGCGGCCGGGTGAGGACAGAGTCCAAGAGCAGAGCGCCTGGTCAGGGTGCAGGGGGCGAAGCCCCCGCTGGGGATGCAAGGGGTGAAGCCCCTGCTCGGGGTGCAGGGGGCAAAGCCCCCGCTGGGGATGCAAGGGGCAAAGCCCCTGCTGGTGATGCAAGGGGCGAAGCCCCTGCTGGGGGTGCAGGGGGCAAAGCCCACGCTGGTGGGTTGGGGGGGCAAAGCCCCCCCATTAAAAACAAAATACTTTCAAAAATGATTTTCAATAGCATAAAATTCTATTAGTCTTTGAAACTAAGAAATGAGGAAATCAAAGATAAACAACAATCTTTTTCTTCCACTTCAAAATATCCCTTTTCGTAGTCTATCGATGGAAACGCAAATTCGAGATACAAGTTATTATCTTTATCAGATAAGCAAGGCTCATTCAATTTTGATAGAATTATATTATGTTCTGCATAAATTTTATTTTATTTATAAATAACATGTCATGTTAATTCGAAATATTGGAAACGCTATCATTCAATCAGTAAATATGTATATGTCAACACAACTTGACACAAAATTGAGAAGGTTGAAGAGAAGAAAAATATTTTAGAAATTATTATTTTTAAACGAAGAGAAGTTGATTATTTTTACATATGGAAGTGTGAATCGGGCATGTCGCACACTACCAACAGGCATAAGAAATCCAGTATCACAAACTGAGTTGAAATTGGTACAATACTATACAAGAGTGATGTAACTTTTTCTGACGAGCGTGAGATTGCGGCACGAGCCGGAGGCGAGTGATGCAATCACACAAGGTCAGAAAAAGTCTTTCCGTCAAGTATTATATAGAATTCTACTTGATAATGTGTGAAAATGGAGCGTGCGTAAAACATCCATTATCATACTGAGTGAAGTAATGGTATACTATGATGCGAGTGCGGTCAAACTTTTTATGACTAGTGTTAGTTGGCAACACGAGCCAAAGGCGAGTGTGCATTTAATATCTTCACAAATCTAGTTAAATTGTTTGATACCTTGAAATATGCTATCCATTGGATTATTAGTGGAATGACAGGAATTCAGAATCAAACACTCTTCTAATAAGTGTCAAAGCTTCCTTTGGTTGCAAAGTATAAGCAAAAGAATCAATCTGGATATCACATTTCAGAAGGTATGCTATACGAGTCGATATTTCTCAGCTCACCTTCACCACGGCAACATGTGATATATTTTAGTAATTACTGTAACATTCAGATGATTGATCGTTCATTGATTTGTATGATTCGCACAGTGACCTGAATTGAATGGCAGTAGACAAGCATGCAAGCTGCGAACAATCAACGTTGCAGAACACATATGAGCCTGTTACTGCGTCAGGCAACACTGTCTCCCAAACTATGGCTGAAAAATTACTGATTAAGTACTTAATTTAAGTTGAAACTGTATACTAAGGTTGAAGTTCGTAACGTTTACGTAACAGAATAATCGTTGGAACAATGCAATATTTCGTGATTAACATGTTGTTAGAATTGCAAAATATGGTAGAATAACGTGTTTCACACAATTTGAGGAATTATACACCGTTCTTGATCCATTTGAAATTCGAGCCTTGAATTTGAGAATTGTTTGGCGAATATTTTGTTGAAATAACATTACGAACTTCAACCTGATACTGTATAAGACAAAGTTAAGTTCTACCTAATAAATTATTTATGTTTGTCACAGTTGACAATTGAAGTAAATGTGTTTGTCTTTCGCTGAAAGTTTTTTCCCTTGTCCAAATTGCGAATGTATTTCTTGTGGTAATCAAACTATAATAACGTATAACCCTGCTGAAATTAAATGAGCAATCTTTCTCAGTTCTGGTACTTGCGAAAAGAAGTGAAATCCCACGAAAAACATCCAAAGATGTAAAAAAAGCCGCCAAGTACTCAGACGAAAATCACAATTGCTTCATAAGTAAAACGGTTCGCCAGTCTCTGTCGTGAAATCAAGAAAAAAGCCAAGTACCGAACGTACAACTGCGATCTCTCAGCAATTTGTTAAAAAAAAATAAAGAAACTCTAAATCAAACTCAAGTCTACGTCGTGAAGTCGGAGTTTCGTGTGAGGATATCGAAGCATCATTCCAAGAGCTACGTACTTGGCGGGCACATTCGGTTCCTTAGAGCTTTATGGACAACCCGCTTCGTTTTACGCGAAAATTAAGTTTTCAATGCGACAGCAATTAAATACACTGAAAAGTCAGTTATTCAAACCAATAATCGGTTTAGAATATACTTCTACGTGTCTGTCACTATGTGTATGACTTTACAGATATAGATTCCTTGTATAATCAATAAAAATCGTGGTCGTTTCCACTGTCATTGAATTATCAAATCAGACTCAGAACTCTGGAATCACATACCTCACTATGTATTATTAATTGTGGAAGAATAACCTTATTCACTTGCAATATGGTCGAATCAAGAAAACTCTACTCTGCTATTTCGGCATGAAACCTAAAACATGCATTTACGGATATCAAGAGACTCGGTAGAGTCTCGCGCCAAGTACATTAAAAAAAAATTTTTTCCAAGCGCGAGACTCAACGAGTCTATATACCCGAGAGGCAACTACCCTAACCTATACCGCGAACTAGTATCTTCGTTTTCTTTCACCTCACAACATACACGAATTGAAACTAACTTAATCCAGGATGTGGGCATGAACAGCTTTCATTTCAGTCCTAGATCGATTAAATCGGTGTCCGGGATGCTGAGATATGATTAACTACAAATTCTGATACCCCGTTTCCTTGTAAAATTTTTCGTTTTCGTCGTCGTCAGACCAAGATTGACATTCAAACCATTCCCATATAAAATCACTAGACGGGAAACCCACCAAAGTTGTATAGAGTGGCGTGAGTACGAGAGTCACGAGGTAGATGGCGCTGGTATCGCAGACAGAAACCTTAGAAATATATGCTCTAAGACAGAAACCGTCTGCAACACTAGCAGACGCGTGTTGTCATCATTCATGTTTTTGAATACAAATAAAGGAAATAAGAGAGAGTACGAGCAATGCTTAATACAAAATTTGAACACACATAAACTAGTGAATACCCACCAAAAGCCCCTCAGGTGCGAAAACCTTACGCCAAGTACATTTAAGTGATACCCACCAACAGAAATGTTTCGATAGGTTAATTATCTTAAATCCTACGATCTTGAGCTTTTGAGGTTATGCGAATCGACTGACGTGTAAGATTCGTGGTGATAAATAGAATAACAATTGTGAACGAATAATTTTACGATTAGGTTTACCTTGTATGACACAAGAATGTTAGATGAATATTAACTGACTATTACCTCTAAATTTTATTCACTTATACATTGTAGATTTGGCTTATCTCCATTCATGAATGCAATTATCGGAGGAAACGGTTTTTTGGGGATTCAATTATCTAGCAAGTCACCGCCTGAGGAAGTCTGGCAGTAGAAAATCAAGAAAAAATGTTAAAGTTGAAAAATATCAGGATAGCTTGATTTGATATAAGGAACGGCAATGAGCCAGACCAACAGAGCAGAGTTGAAACGTTGGATTGCAACGAATTCTACTTCAAGCTTTATGTTAGGCTCGTCTCTAGAGGCTCGTCTGCTCGGACCCAAATTGTGAGCCAACGTTATGGGTTGGATTTCGACGAGTTCTATATTCTATCCTGGTATCCTCTAGTCCAAATGAGACTGTAAGTCGACGTTGTGTGTTGGACTCCGATAGGCTTTATTCTACACTCGACGTCAACGTAATGCCTTGACCTTCGGTGGAGATAATTTTTTAACCCATGTTTTACAATCAGTTGAGATTCTCTGCTCAGAAGCTCAATCAAATTCAGATTAGTGCTATCACGACAAATGGTGGGAATGAAAATACTCATTCGCTATTAAAGAAATGATCGATCGACCCCTCTTTGTCAGATGATAGAGATTCTCATTTATATTCATTTATTCATTGTAGACTCAGCGTATAATCATTTATGGATGTAATTATTGGAAAAAAAACCTTTTTTATGGATCGTTCAATTTTGTAGCGGGTCGCCGTATAAGACCAGAGGATGATGAGAGAAGACGCTAGGGTCGCAAAGTATCTGGATGGTGCGATTTGATACGAGAAACGGCAAGAGTCAGATGAAGAGAGCAGAATGCGAGTGTTTGACTTCATAAACTTCCATCTTATGCTCTAAGCTAGTCTTGCATGAATAGGCTCAATTCTAGATATTTTGATACCATCTGTTCAGACCTGAATTTGAAGTTGACGTTATGAGTATGGGACGCGTACGTATTCTTTTCACAGAGGACTAGCTACATTTAAAAAAAAAAAACTACCTACGAATTGCAATACACATATCTCATATTTATATATATTTAATCATGAGCAGCAACTATAACCCTGTGTGCAAGTAACTCCGCCATTGCCGGTCCCAGGTCCAGATGAGACAGGAGGAGGGCTGCGCGCAGGGCTACACGTTTCAGGCATATAGAATTATACCAGATTCTAACGAAACAATTCGTAGAACTTAATGAAAGAACATATGTTACGTCTGTCCACAGAAATTCAAGGCTCACAGAAACGTGTATATTATTACATTATTTTCATTCATTTGATTTGAAATTATACTACCACATTTAACATAGCTGCTTTTTGAGGGATTCGGATGATACAAAATGCATCACCGTACATGCATTGGGATGTTCATAGGAACAATTGGCAGAATGCTGCCAACTGAGCAAGCCTCGCAAGCGAGAATATAGAAAAACCCAATCAAGCGAGCGTAGCGAGCGAGCACAATTATTAGGTAGTCAAGCGAAATTGTACAAAAAGTGGTGATATCAACCCCAAAAAGCACCCCTGGTGCAAAAACCTTTCGCCAAGTACATTAATGTGGTGACTACCCCCAAAAAAATCCATCAACAAAAATTCCTCAACAAAATTGGTACTATAAAAATGTCTACTTACAAAAGGATTGAAATCAGATACAATTGCCAAGTACATGTCTTCTGTATAACAAAAGTTTACAACAGAAGAACAGAAAACTGAATAGTCTTGTATCGTTCACTCGCTACGCTCGCTCACTCGATCAGCTCTTTATAATTACAGGGGAAAAAATCAGAAAAAAAAAATTTAGGAAGTGGTACTTGGCGGGCCATTATAGCAATATGTATCAAACAAATGATACATAGACCTAAATGAATACTCTTTTACTTAATCATAAATGGCCCGCAAGTACCACGTACTAAATTTTTTTTTTCTGATTTTTTCCCCTGTAATTATAAAGAGCTGATCGAGTGAGCGAGCGTAGCGAGTGAACGATACAAGACTATTCAGTTTTCTGTTCTTCTGTTGTAAACTTTTGTTATACAGAAGACATGTACTTGGCAATTGTATCTGATTTCAATCCTTTTGTAAGTAGACATTTTTATAGTACCAATTTTGTTGAGGAATTTTTGTTGATGGATTTTTTTGGGGGTAGTCACCACATTAATGTACTTGGCGAAAGGTTTTTGCACCAGGGGTTACGTATATGCTATAAGTAGCATAGAGTATGACAGTTTGATGTAATGAAAAATATAAAATTCAGTCGATGATTGCTTTGGTGTACCTATACTATATCATACAATCCTGCTCACGATGCAGGCGTATGTGAGCCATTCCACGTCAGACCGGACAAAATAAATCAAAAATTGACCTCGATGTTACCGATTTCGCTCTAATTTTTTTTACGGGTTCTATGGAACAAATAAATTCATCAAACAATTTTTCGTTTTTTTTTTTGGCCCCTATTTTCCAAGTTACACGGGGGTGAAATTCAGGAAAAAGAGCCAAAAATCGAAAACATACTCCCCTTCAAACGGTCATATCTTTGATTGTATTCAACCTATAGACTTCGTCCAGGAACCATTTCAAAGCTGTTGAATGACACTATTTTTATATATTTATTTTATCCTGCGGTAACAAACAATTCTATTTGTTATAAACAAATATATTATTCAAACGTGATTTTCAAAGTGAGGGCCACGCGATAGAATTCTCAAAAAAATATGAGCGTATTCCTTGATCAATTCTCTATAAAATCGTTGAGTCAAAAGGATGGAGAAACGATGGAAACTAGGTGAAAACGATTTATTTATAAGCGACGGCGCGCGCTGCTACGGAAAAACCGTACCCGAGCCGGGTCTTTCAGCGGCGGCGCGCGCCGTCGCTTATGAATCAATCGTTTTCACATGGTTTCCATCGGTTCTTGATCCTTTTGACTCGACGATCTTGTAGAGAATTGATCAAGGAATACTCTCATATTTTTTCCAGAATTTTTACGCGTGGTTCTTGCCTTGAAAACCACGTTTGAATATTGTATTTGTTTATAACAAATCGAATTGTTCGTTGTCGTGAAATTTAATAAATATATAATAATAGTGTCATTCATTAGCTTCAAAATGATTCTTGGAAGAAGTCTGTAGGATGAAAAAAACCAAAGATATGACCGTGTAATATGCCCACCGATGCTTCCTTGTGCTAGCCACACGTACCCGAGCCGGGTTTTACGGTGCAGCGCGCGCCGTCACTTATAAATAAATCGTTCTCACCTAGTTTCCATCGTTTCTCCATCCTTTTGACTCAACGATTTTGTAGAGAATTGATCAAGAAATACGCTCATATTTTTTTGAGAATTCTATCGCGTGGCCCTCACTTTGAAAATCACGTTTGAATAATATATTTGTTTATAACAAATAGAATTGTTTGTTACCGCAGGATAAAATAAATATATAAAAATAGTGTCATTCAACAGCTTTGATATGGTTCCTGGACGAAGTCTCTAGGTTGAATACAATCAAAGATATGACCGTTTGAAGGGGAGTATGTTTTCGATTTTTGGCTCTTTTTGCTGAATTTCACCCCCGTGTAACTTGGAAAATAGGGGCCAAAAAAAAAAACGAAAAATTGTTCGATGAATTTATTTGTTCCATAGAACCCGTAAAAAAAATTAGAGCGAAATCGGTAACATCGAGGTCAGAAAGCTGTCCGGTTTGACGTGGAATTGCTCATGTGCAAGCGCACGAGCATATACATGTAGTATGGAGGATCAATTTCAATACCTAAAACCCATCTTCGTAACAGTTCGGCCTCACTTGAGTGCAAAAATATTTTTCACCCGACTGCGATAAAATGACTATACTCCATCCCTGCAACGCGGGCAGAAAGTAATCAAAGTGAATTTTGCGGTAGAAAAATGGCCAAAGGCGCCCGCACTACGCACTCCCGTGAACTCGCAAGCGCTGATCCTTCAACTGCCACGACATATTCGTTCGACAAGATCGGAAGATGCATTTTAAATAATTTTGTACCTATAGAACCAATGTTATCTGCGAATCTAACATTCGTCAGTCCATGCAAAGTTCATGACATGTTTATAACCAGCGACCGAAAACACAGTACTTTGAGATTGGTTCGCAAAATACGATGAGGTCATATCAATTCAACGCGAGAACAACAAACACAAAGAAGAAAAATCGAATGTGCCCGCCAAGTACGTAGCTCTTGGAATGATGCTTCGATATCCTCACACGAAACTCCGACTTCACGACGTAGACTTGAGTTTGATTTTGAGTTTTTTTATTTTTTTTTAACAAATTGCTGAGAGATCGCAGTTGTACGTTCGGTGCTTGGCTTTTTTCTTGATTTCACGACAGAGACTGGCGAACGGTTTTACTTATGAAGCAATTGTGATTTTCGTCTGAGTACTTGGTGGCTTTTTTCACATCTTTGGTATAGACTATCTTTACGGTCTGGACTGGATAGATCCTACCTGATCGGCTACGTTGGCTCGGCCTCGTGTTTGACTCGTGGTCCGTGGGCAGGCGAGGGTCGTATAAATCCAAAATCAAATAGTAATCAGTCCAATAATCCAAAATCAAAGTCCAAAGAAAAAGCAGGGGGTCACAAGATCTTCAAAATCACTTACAAAACTCTTAAAACACCTCAAAAACTCTACAAAAACTCTCTCTCGATTCACTGGCTTTAATGGCGCGTTACTTTATTCATGGCTAGACAATGAATGGCTCTTCGTTTCCGGGTTACTAATTACCTCTTATCGCCGTTCGTCCTGCTAGCGCCAGCCGTCATCGATAGACCAATCCGAGGATCTACGGTCGATAAGGCGTCGCTAGGACGAAGGGCGGCAATATTCAAATTAGCTAACGGGACTTTGGGCTCTCGGGGATACGTACGCTCGTTTAGGCTGGTGCGGAGGAGGTCCAAACGTTCGCCACGTTACAGTACAATAGGTTACTTTAATTTAAGAATGTATGGAAAAAAACCGAAGTAATTAAGAATTCAAAAATGAAATGAATCAATAAACAGATTTTCATTGAATGAAAGCTTTTGTCAATTTTCATCCATGTATGTATGTACACTAAACGTAATGGATTCTGAGCCGCATGTGTAATCTAGATAGATGAAACAGCCAATCAGCGCTCTGGACTACAAAAATCCAGAGCGCCGATTGGCTGTTTCTTCGATTGTCGAACACATCCGGCTCAGAATCCATTACGGTTAGTGTACAACATCCTTTTTACTCCCATCCACAATTGTGGCAAGAATATATCCCGCGTGGAAAAAAAATATATGCTGACTTATATCACACATATATGCCGATCATATAACATATAATCCGGCCAAAAATGCAATAAGTGAAATATATGTTAGATATACCGTGATAATCAGGTGAAGCCGAATGGTCCATCAGCGTAGTCGCCGAATATTTCGTATTTTTTTGGGGATAGCCACTCGTTGCGCTGAAAAATCCCTAGGGTGATTTTGGCGCGCGGTCGATGCAACTCGGCAGCCATTGTTGATACAAGCCGGCTGACTGTCAATACATCGCGGAAGGTAGACATGTGTGGTTATGTTCGTTTATTTAAAGCTGATAATAAATAAAGTGAATAAAACCTACGTGAATAAGCTAGGAATATTTATCAAAAATCGATCAATTAGTTTTAAATGATATCTCAATGCAATTAACGACTTAACCTAAGCAATAAATGGAAATTAATCAGAATCAAAGAGTTCATTGAGAACAACCAATGTGAACGAAATTATTAATTGTATCCTGGGGTTGAGGCTTCAATAAATTGAACGAGGTAAGTGAAAACAATTTTATTGAAGCTTTCTGAAAGTTTATTCAATGCATAACAAGGATAAGTGTCATGTTGTAATGAATTAGTCCCCGTTTCAGCAAGTAGCGCAGATCAAACCGCCAGGTCTTGGAGTCTTTGAGAAATGTACGAATCCTAGACTGGACATCATGCCTGCGCCTGTAATTTCAAGGTAAGAATTATCACACATTCATTGCACAATATCGTAGTTATAAGAAGGTCAACTAACCCCAAAAGTCACCATTCGAGGATGATTACGAACTGCTTTCAAGTAGTCGTTAAGACAGGCAATTGGCGTATTTCCTCGGGCTGTACTTGTGCGCATGGAGTCAAGTAAAGAAAATATGCCATATGACAGCTGTAGCATACAGTGACCAATGTAATTTTTGAGAAAGCGATCTTAATTGTCCTATAAGATTGACGACAATTACCAATATTGAAACGGTGCGTGCCAGTCACAGTATTGAGAAAGATTATCTCATTATCAACCGTCAAACGGAGTCTGCAGAACAGGGTTGGAAGTAATCATGGTTTAAACAAAAACACAGATGAGATTTAGTGTTTTACTTTAAATCAACTCGAATGCTTTCCAATATTCGGAACTTGTAGTCAACATCCAACCACAAGTAAAATAAAGCTTCCAGTGTTCCAAAATCTTTTCATTCGACACAGCTTTAGATTTCCTTAAAATAAAGATCATCAGTCACGTGCAAGACATAATTAAGACAGTCAGAGTGATCCAAACCCTTTCATAATTAAAAAAAAGAAATTAATTGATTTAAAACAGTTATTTGAATGACGCCAGATCTGATACATAAGCCTACAGCTGTTGGAGCATTCTGCAATGAATCGCCCTAGCTAGGCTCAATAGTTTGAGAGCTACAGTCGACGCAGGCAGACATCAATGATCCAGGATCTTGTGGGAGTGTCGCAGTACAAGTTACTGTTACATGCTGGACTACAGACCTACGATGCCTCTACAAATGTTCAAGAAAACATTCGTTGGCTACCGAATAGTAGACCAGGCAATCATAGAACCCTCTGATTATGATGGATATAGCTTGAAGATTCAATTTCAAATACTGGCTCGCAGCTGTGATTTTCAATCCTGCCTGCGGCATGTGCGCTGGCCCACCGAGAGTGATTGAGCAGCCATGCATCAGGTGAAGGAACAGAACATTATTAGATCAGCCTACTGCTCAATCTGTAAAGATTCAAACACAAACGAACTCATGGTAGTTAGACCTAGACAGCAACAGCAGAATACAAGGCGGTATCCCCTGTCAATACCAGAGGATAGAATTCTGCGCCATTCAGAAGGACGCATATTTCAATCATTACTAATTAAAATCTTGTTGTACTTGCGAACGAAGAACAGGTGGATTTTAATCAATAAAAGGCACGCACGTCTCTTTCGATAACTCTGATTGCTCTCAAGGCACCGACAGTCTGTTCTTCTACGATGCCCAGATGCTATCTGGTCTGGTTGTAAATCATTTGGAAAAAACATCATGGCAGAACCTCATCATAGTCTTCGTGATTGCTGATTGAAGAAAGTTCGAAAACTACGTATCGGCGATTCCAACCTCCTACACAATTTTCGTAGCGGATTTTCGCACATTTTATTATACAGTACTACCTCTCTAAGAGAGAGGTCTAGGGCGGTTAGGGGAATAGGATTCCAAGAAATTTGTCGCTGAAGCGTTCCCCCACTACTGGTAAATCGCACATGTATCAGTGTATCAGTGAGCATCACCACTGGGAGAACCTTGCACGTACGGGTAGAGTGGGGGAAGCTATAAAACTCGCTCAACCGGAACGGCGGGGAAATTCTCTCTTACCGAGGGCTCTCTTAGAGAGGTAGTACTGTACGTCGTACATTACCTCATCTTCACGTCAAATCACTACAATCCAATGGCTGCAAGATATCAACAAAATTAACAACAAGGTTTTCGGTTTCGGGAAATTTCATAATCGTGTTTATAACCTCCGAAATTGAAAAATCCTATCACTCGGATTTGCCGATACTGTCGAGTCCCAGCTGTTGTTGTGTGTCGATCTTTGTTATTTCTGTTACCACTGTAACCTAGTATCTGGAATTTCCAAATTCTTGATTCAAGCTCACCACGATGTATGTAATCACACCTGAAATTGTAATTTCTAAATTTTTCGGCAGGCGCAAAAAATTATCAGCTGTTAACGAACTTTCTGTTGGATATTATTACGCGCGGAAAATTAGTAATGTTACCGCCAACAAACTTTCTGGTAGGTACTTTTACGCGCGAAAAACTATGCTAAGACGACTCGTGATTGGATGACACCCACAATTCTGAGACAATAAACAAAAGGCGTTCCACGTTCCCGGTAACTAACTATTTTACGCGCGAAAAATGATGCTCAGACGACTCGTGATTGGCTGGCACCCAGACTTCCGATACAATAAACAAAAGGCCCCCCCACGTTCCCGGTATCGAACTATCTGTTCGTTATTAAGTAGCGAACTGATAACATCGTGTCAAAACTTTGTGAAAATTTTTTTGTGAAAAATGCCGAACATCACGTATACGGTAGAAGAAAGGGTGAAAATGGTTCAGCAGCACGAGCAGGGTACTAGTTACCAACGAATTTCGGACCATTTTGCGGCCGAGTATCCCGATCGACCAATTCCAGCACCTTCGACGATCTGCGAGATCGTGACGAAATTTCGGAGGACGGGTAACGTGGACCCGAAGAAGAACGTCGTCTGCCAGCCGTCGAAGCGCCTGACCGAGGAGATCAAGTATCAGATCTTCCTCAAGGCCGCAGAACCTGGTAACAAGCCATCGAGGATCATCGCCCAGGAGGTGGGGGTGTCCCCAGCTTCGGTTCTCCGGGTTCTCAAGGAGGATAAGTGTCGACCATACAAACTCGAACAACACCAGCAGCTTATGGTTGGGGACGCAGAGTCCCGTTTGATTTTTTGCAGGGAGATGATGGACCGTTTCAACGTAGACATGGGACTTCTAAACCGAATCTGTTTCACAGACGAATCCACAGTGGTACTCGTTGCTCCGCCGAATAGGCAGAATACACGAGTGTGGGCTTGGAAGAACCCTCATCTGCAGGTCGAGACCCACACACAATATCCGCAAAAGCTGAATGTGTGGCTCGGCTTGTGCTACGGGCGGCTCGTCGGACCATATCTCATCCAGGGAAACCTGAACGGCGACAAGTACCTAAACTTGTTGCGTGACCAGGTTGTACCTGCCTTGCGAGCCATCGAAGGGGATGTGAGGAGATTTTATACGTTGAGAATCAACAATTATTGTCAGGAATACTGAATCATTTTAATTGGTATGTCGTGAAATAAACATTGCTTTCTTCAACTATCAGGGCCCCCCCATCTGGTATCAACAGGATGGAGCACCTGCGCACTACCGCCTAGACGTTAGGGCTTATCTGGACGAACAGTTTCCCGATCGATGGATTGGTAGACTTGGTCCAGTCTTATGGCCTCCTCGATCACCTGACCTCGCTCCGCTGGATTTTGGACTGTGGCCGTGTATGAAAAACGCCTTGTACACGGAGGACCGCATCGCCAACCTCAACGAATTGACAGCTCGGGTTATGGACATCTTCGCGGCTATGAGTCCCGAGATGCTCGCAAACATAACCGAAGGGTTTTACAATCGCATAGGGGACTGTATCAGGATGCAGGGCGGACACTTCGAGGTCAATCGTCGTGGGCAAGACGATGGAGATCAATGAGGGTGCAGAACATCTTTGGTCAAACTCCATCTACGTTGATACAAGAAGATTTGGAACAGTCATGGACTTCGATACAGCTCCAGAGTGCTGACGTCACGGGAAGTCAAATTTGTTTACTCTTTTTTTTGAAACCTCAATGCCCAAGTGCGGAGGTGAAAGATTAAAAGCATACAGGCATGTGCGGCTCGCTACATGTTCCATCGCTTGTCATTAATTAAAACTTATCCGACAACCGGTTTAGTGTAACTGGAACTGCGGCGGACACTTCGAGGTCAATCATCATGGACAAGACGATGAAGATCAGCGAGGGTGCGGAACATCTTTGGTCAAGCTCCATCTACGTCGATGCAAGAAAATTTGGAACCTTCATAGACTTCGATAAAGCTCCAGAGTGCTGACGGTTTCGTCACGGGAAGTCGAATTTGTTTACTCTGTTTATTAAAAACTTTAATGCGCAAGCGCAAAGGTGAAAGATTAAAAGCATACAGGCATGTGCGGCTCGCTACATGTTGCATCGCTTGTTGTTAATTATAATTTAGCCGACAACCGATTTAGTGTAACTGGGACGCACTTTTCAATATTCATGTTTGTCAATAACTTAATTCCATTAAAAAGCACCTTTTTTCTACAGGAACACTGGCAGCTGTTTGTGGCTCTCCGACAACAGCCTGTCATAACGACTACTTGAAAGCAGTTCGTAATCATCCTCGAATGGTGACTTTTGGGGTTAGTTGACCTTCTTATAACTACGATATTGTGCAATGAATGTGTGATAATTCTTACCTTGAAATTACAGGCGCAGGCATGATGTCCAGTCTAGGATTCGTACATTTCTCAAAGACTCCAAGACCTGGCGGTTTGATCTGCGCTACTTGCTGAAACGGGGACTAATTCATTACAACATGACACTTATCCTTGTTATGCATTGAATAAACTTTCAGTAAGCTTCAATAAAGTTGTTTTCACTCACCTCGTTCAATTTATTGAAGCCTCAACCCCAGGATACAATTAATAATTTCGTTCACATTGGTTGTTCTCAATGAACTCTTTGATTCTGATTAATTTCCATTTATTGCTTAGGTTAAGTCGTTAATTGCATTGAGATATCATTTAAAACTAATTGATCGATTTTTGATAAATATTCCTAGCTTATTCACGTAGGTTTTATTCACTTTATTTATTATCAGCTTTAAATAAACGAACATAACCACACATGTCTACCTTCCGCGATGTATTGACAGTCAGCCGGCTTGTATCAACAATGGCTGCCGAGTTGCATCGACCGCGCGCCAAAATCACTAGGGACTTTTCAGCGCAACGAGTGGCTATCCCCCACACGAAATATTCGGCGACTACGCTGATGGACCATTCGGCTTCACCTGATTATCACGGTATGTTATTTTATATCTGAAAATATAATGAGAATATATTTAGTATGTATGTTGGAAAAGTGTAAATTACTTCATCCATATATGACACATATATCCGCAAATACAATGAAAATATATTTATTGAAATATCTCAAATAAATTTGAATTACTCATTCTGTATATGAATCATACATCTTTCATATTAAAAAGATATATGTATAATGTATGTTACATACATGTTCAGTTACACATGAAAAATATTCAACATATATAATCATAAATTTCCATACACAAGTAAAACATACCCACACGGAAATAAAATATATGCGAAAAATATATGCGACATATATGTAACATATTCGTTTTTGGCCGAAAATTTAATATTTATATTTTTGATATATATCTCGAATAGATATCAACATAAATGTTGCGGCATATATGTCGCATATATGTCGACAATATCAAACATACATTGTTTTTGGCCGACATATATGTTGTTATATGCGACATATATGTTGCATATATTTTTTGCAATAAATATTTTCGTGCGGGTATGTAAATTATATGCAGCATACATTTTTTTGCCTTTTTTTGTCAAGCTCACATGAAAATTTGTCAGCTTATGATCCATTTCAAGAGCCCTTTCCAAATTTTAGCCTAATTAAAAATTTCGCAGAGTTCGCTCAAGAATTTTTATATGTCAAAATTCAACGAAATAGATTTTTTTCCCAAATTGAACCTTTTTTTTGTTTATCAAGATTCATCAATTGATGATGAATTATGTGATAATTTACACAGTCAGTTATATTATAAATTCGAAGTGGAATCTTCTTACAAGGAATTACTTCCCTTACGAGGAATCATCAATATATACAAAACAAGAACTTGATTCAAGTATTAGATTGTGAAGATGAATGCGAATAACGAATATTGTTACGAGTAGATAGTTAATCATACAAATAAATCCGACATTATAGTAGGATGGCTGATAGAAATAAAGTCACAGTACATTATACGTTAAAAAAAAAGGATCCACGGACCAATCTCCAATAGGTCAGTTCAGTGAAATAAATATAGACACGAATTCATTTCTTACAATTTATTTTATTTTTTAATATTTATTCACATATGTATAATCAGTGAAATCATCAATATTAACAATATATACCTACTTAAAAATCTCGCATCCAACAATTGTAATCGGATACCCGAATACCGTTACTGCCGAACAGTCATCAATCCTAATTTAAATATTCCAAGAGACCATAATTACGAAGTGCTTTTTCACAATTCATGAAAATATGCGAAGCACATTATTATACCTAAAAGTCTCCTGCCGAATTTGAAAATAGCAACGTAGCGAAATGAAAATTATAGTAGAACATAAAATTCAAATTACAGAAAATCAGGTTTCCGAACACCCGTTACCTCGATGGAGCAAAATCCTGAAGATCACCCGAGTAAAAAAGATTATATATAATTATTAGGGTGCTTTTTTTTCGACTATTTTTTTTTTCGGTCCCATCGTGAAATTTTGTTGGAAATACAAAAAAAAAAATTTCTATGAAAGTTTGAGTCCTTAATATTAATATTAGGTGCTGGACCAAGGCGTGTAAAGATTTCCCATTAAAAATACACGTAAATCGAGATTTTTTTTTTCAAATTTCTATAACTCAGCCGCATTTCAAGCTATTGCATAAAATTCCAAGATATCTTAATGAACAAGATTTCAACATGCCAATATGTGGCTTTGGAGACAATAGAAAAATTATTGAACATATTTAAGCTATCCAACTACTTGACATTGGCTTTGTCAATAGTACCATATGCAAAAGACGTTTCTGTAACGCATAGAGAAAAAGTTATGGACATGTTCATAGCTGCGTACAAAAAGTACAATAACAACATCGAAGAAAACATTGCGATTGACAAATTGAAAGTCTTGAGCAGACGCATTCTGTTGTTGGGGTCTACTTGATACAAACGAGGCTTTACAAACGAAAGTGTTGGATTTTTGGACAGAGGATGAAAATATAACCGAAAAATCTATCGGAAGGATATTGGAGATTTTTGATATGTATGATGCTGATCTGGAATCAAGTTATCTACCGATTGTACCATTGATGATGTTGCATCTGGTCAGCAAGGATCCTGAATTTAAACAGAAATTGTTCGAACCTTTGATGAATTGCAAGTTTGAAGATTATTAACTCGCAATACTATGGCGATCAAAACATGTGGGATTAGTAGCTCCGCTTTTTACATCCTCTCTTGCTAACGAGACAATATTACTCAAAATCAAACCCGACGCTTGCTCGGATTAATCAATCCTTGAATGAGAGTCTGTTCCTGCGGGCTTCACAATAAGAACACTCACTTCCACCCAAAGTTTGCGTCGACTGTTTAGGCCAAGCTGTGTCGATTTTTTTGGATATAATTATTTTTAAGTCGTCTGCAGCTCGTGCTTTTAGACTAAGGATTAGGCTCTGATCTGAACTTTGTGAATCACTCTGGCTTGACAGATCACTTGATGAAAAGTAGACCGATGATTCTTCGTCGTGTTGATCTATCGTAGTCAATGAATCTAAGTATATAAACGAAAATATGGATTGTGACAATTAGATATATTCTTCAATTTTATAATAAAGTAGGACAAGCAATTTAATACCTTCAGATACATGTGCCGACAGTGCTGTCATTGATTAGCCGGTGTGTATGATATTTTCCACTATTCTAAGTATTGAAGTCGCTCGATTGTTTCTGACTTTAGTTATCCTATATAAAAAAGATAAAAAAAGAAAGGATTGCTATAAATCAATTTCGAACAGTCCTACATCCCAAATACAAAAATGCCCATCCAAATTTTACTTGATTACGGGAAAGAGAAATTATAATTATTCACCTTGTTTTCAATTTCTTATGAAAGTATCCCCAGATTCGCTTCCAATGATTGAATCGTTTATTATTTTCAAAGCAGATTTAGATGATGCATTCGATGATCCGGCAGTGGCAATAACGTAATTGTTATTCAGATCGTCTCGTTACAGGCTCATTCAGCCTTTTTCAAATCCTTTTACCTGTGCTATCTATTTGCACGAACCCTAAATCTTATCTTGTCCTGATTCTTTTCAGATGGTGCACCTAAAAAAAAAAGTGGGGCGGGTTATTTTGAACCACCCAAATGATCGCGCTTCCAATAACCGAATCATTTTTTAATCACCTTTGAACTCTATGGGATATTGAGGCCAACTTTCGGGAACTGGTACGCATCGTTCGATGAGCTCCTTAATGAAAGTAAGATCCTTCGGGGAAAAGGTCGGCGACAGGTCGACACAGCAACCGAATCCTTTATTCTACTCAATCCATGAGATTCAATATAGAAAAAGCTCCTTCCTTATCTATTTGCGACAATTCGCTGGTAGATTGTTGGGTCGACGGTGCAGTGTTCGAAGCTGTAGTCACCAAAGAGTCGAGGTTGTCATTTTCCATGGAGTCAGGGAGACGTTCGTCTTCTTGAATTTTGATGGGCGGGAGCTCTCCTCTTGCTATTTTTTTTCGACAAGCATCGTAAAGATATTGTTAGAAAGCAGTCACAGAACCGGTTTTCTGTCTGTTTCTATACGGTTTTTGGCACGTTTCCTGTACATTTTCATCTGTGTCTAACTTTATTTTATTTTATTTTTATTTTTTATTTTCACTTTATTTTTTATCTTAAACAAAGAGTCGAGATTGTCATTTTCCATGGAGTCAGGGAGACGTTCGTCTTCTTGAATGTTGATGGGCGGGAGCTCTCCTCTTGCTATTTTTTTTCGACAAGCATCGTAAAGATATTGTTAGAAAGCAGTCACAGAACCGGTTTTCTGTCTGTTTCTATACGGTTTTTGGCACGTTTCCTGTACATTTTCATCTGTGTCTAACTTTATTTTATTTTATTTTTATTTTTTATTTTCACTTTATTTTTTATCTTTACTTTATTCTTATTTTATTCTTATGTTCACTTATATTTTTACTTTTTCTCTGACTTTATTTGCCTCTCTTTTTAATTTTATTTCATCCATTTTTGTTATTTTTGTGTTTCGCCTAAGCTGCTGAAGATTTTGCTTATTTATTCTTATTCTTATTTTATTTTAGTTAGCATTATTTTTGGTTAATTTTGTTAATTCATATTTTAGCCTATTATATCTTATCTTATCTTTTTATTCTCCTTTTGTGTATTCTATTGTACTACGCCTGCCGCCCGAAGGAGCATCGCTCCAAGGCCTAATAAATACCGCTCTCTCTCTATCTCTCTCTCTCTATCTATCTATCTCTATTATGCCTACTTCACTATATCACATCACTATATCACTATATTATATCTTACGTATCACTATAACTCACTACGCCATGTTCAATGTTAGCAACGCATTATGAGTCTTATGGAATCTAGATTAGCTTGTTTTGTATACCTATATTTTATAACCTGTTGGTAGCGCATACTTAGATTTAGATGATGATGTCTACATGATAAGTCTTATTGTTGATTATGTTATTTAGTCATTGTACTTAAATATGTACTGATCTTTAATGTACTATGTCTGTGGTCCTTAAGGAGATAAACTCCAGGATCAATAAAATACTCTTTCTTTCTTTCTCTCTCTCTCTCTCTCTCTCTCTCTCTCTCTCTCTTTATATGATTATTTGTAATATTTTCCAACCCCACATGAAAAAATAAAGATATCTATCTATCTATCTATCTATCTATCTATCTATCTATCTATCTATCTATCTCTCTCGCTCTCTCCAGTTGTAGCTTATAGCTAAATAAAAGCAAGCAATCAATCAATCAATCAATCAATCAATCAATCAATCAATCAATCAATCAATCTCTCTCTCTCTTCCTTTCTTAAGTCTTTTTCTTTTCTTGTATTCCTACTGTAATGTCTCAGATTTAATTAGTTGATTATTTTTATACTCTCACTGTCACTACTAGTTTTATCTCTTAGGTTATGGTATTGGTTTCGAATCATTTATTTTTTTCTCATGTGCTTATCTCTTCACATTGTGATTGATGTTATTGACGCCAAGATCCATGAAGGACGGTGGCGGAGGAAGAAACATTATTTATCAACTCTACTGTATTTACTACTTCCATGATTCATATTTATTAGGGTGAGCACAAGCAATGGAAATTTTTTTTTTTGGCAAGTATAGTAGTGTAACTTTTTCCTTAATTTGTTGTACATTGATAGCAGCTAAATCCCTATCTGTATTCTGTACAAATGTCAGATGCGTTAATCGCCGATTCTTCGAAAATGGTGATGTTATTTTCTCATAATAATAACCTATTGCATAACATTCTCGTGAATCAAGCTTGGAAATAATTACAAACTGTTCTACTTCAAACACTTCTTGATCTGTTAATAGCACAATATAACTCTTTCGCTTCTGAGATCTTTTATATTGTTTCGAATGAATTATCTCGTCATTCATCTGAATTCTAATAGCAAGTTCAATAGTCGAATAATTTTCCGCGTAAATATTGAGTCGTCTCAATGCTAAATAATACGGGCGACTGAGAGACCCTATTCGTTGTACTTTACCCAAAATACCAACATCATCAATCTGCTGAGAAACTTTTGGCAAAATTCTATTGTACAACATTTTCGATAAAAATTTCTTTTGGGAGTGACTCATACTCTTCTCACACATGTTTTTTAGCTTCATTACTGCAATTTGATAACGAAATGAATCACATATTTGTAATGGTACGCCATTGGAACTGTGAACGCAATTCTTTAAGATAAAATTGAACGATTCATACATGAACGCGCTGTGCGTCCAAAGAGGTCCCCATTTAAGGACACTGTCCGGTAAATGCGTGAGTAGGTGTACATTAAAAGAAACATATTCAATGCCGTACAAGTCTTTTACACCATTGACAAACTCATATAAACACTGACGTGCATATTCCACTTCAGAACGCATGATAGAAGTTTTCAATAGTATAGACATGCCGTCTACAAGTAATGCCCAGTGTTCGACATATTCATTCGGAGCGATTTCCCTGAGAACTGGTAAGCTATAAAATAATAACCAAATGCTCCACTCATGTGCTTTCCAGTATTTTTGTTCGCCAATGTCTCTGGTTGTTCTTGAAATTTCTAGTGTTGGGGTGAATGACCCTAGTACAGTATTTATTAATGATTCATGTCGCCCTAAGAAGAATCGCTCACTATTATATTTAGGATCTAACCACAGTTTACTGAATTGTTTGGCCACACCTAGCGTCGCTAAGTGCATCCAATCTGCCACAAGGCCATCAATAACATCAAAACCCGGCACATCATACATTATAGACCCACTTTTCATCCCCTTTTCTTCATTCATAGCATGAATTAGGGTCTCATCATGATTTCGAAGGCCTTCTCCGAATGGATTTCCACTGCCATCAATCGGGTACACTCTGACACTGCCTTCACCTTTGGGTACTTGAACTCCGGGATGAAGACAAAGACCACACCCATATTTTCCATTGAATTTAGTGGAGTTTCTCACTACAGGTCTTGCCACAGAATCGCAAATCCCTGCTAGAAGTTGACATTTTTTATGATATTCCTCTCCCTGGTACATATATTTCAGACCATGGGTATTTAGCACCTGCAGTTCCGTCACAAATGGCTTCAGAAATTCATTCATATCTTTTGGCTTACCTTTCCCAAACCATAAACTACATAATATCATATTTTTTCCCCGTTCTCTTGGTGGTATCTCATTGATAGTACATAAAACTGGATAGACTGACGTTGGGGAGCTTTTGAATATCGGTGTACCGTCAACGTTGAAATTCAGGGTAATCGTGTCACCAGATACTTTTTTTTTATACATTATGCCGTCACAGATGTCTTCCAACGCATATTTATTTTCTTTGTTCCGGTTTGTTGGAGTAATAAGTTTCTCATGATGTAGTTCTAGAAGGTATCGTATTTGATCTTCGAGATTCAAATACACAACAATATTGCCACATTCCCAATTACGTGTTGCCGGAGTGACGAGATTACATTGAGGGCACGTCATAATAGTCTGCCTGACTCCGGAATCGTCAACTTCTTTTCCTATGTAACTGTAACATCTATCGCAGAAATGATGAATCGGATATCTTCTTCCAATCATTTTTTGAATCATGGGTTATCTTTGCATCCGATAGCACTTTTGCCAATTGCAGGGTGTCTTCTGCTGCTGAATAGGATAAATTATGTCGCAATTTAGTTGCCAGGGTTAAAAGTGGAGGTATTAATTCTTCTGTGGAGTATCCAGACAAAGATGAAGGTAAGATGTTGTGAGCCCTGCTTCCCCCAATGTCAATGGGTTCTTCAACTGGAAAACTGACGTCGTTTTCACTTTCATCAGTGTCAACACTTGAAGAATCATTCTCGACTGCATTGATCGGAGGATAATTACTAGGCGATCCCCGCCCTGCTGACATTTCCTCATCCGACGAATCATTGACAGAGCTTTCCAAATAATCATCCGTCCCTGGTTGAGAAAGCTACAAAGAGTAAAAATAATTATAATTGTGAAAATCGTTGAATCAGTACATAATAATAATAATAATAATAATAATAATAATAATAATAACAATAATAATATTCATTTATTTATTTTTATGCGCATTATAAAAATCTCTTTTTTTTAATGTATGGTTATATCCCCCTGTTGAAGTAGAGGGCAAGCACCAAAAAAAATAGTACATTGTACAACGTGGGAATAAAGTGAAAGATTATTCCCGAGGGCGAGTTT
This sequence comes from Tenthredo livida, assembly GCA_963992785.1. NCBI lineage: Eukaryota > Metazoa > Arthropoda > Insecta > Hymenoptera > Tenthredinidae > Tenthredo > Tenthredo livida. The sequence continues at coordinate 14,628,160 of OZ023072.1, read as the reverse complement.
ACTGCCCGAACGAAATTCCCGAGGGTGAGTTTACTGCCTGAGCGAAGCGAGGGCAGTAATCACCCAAGGGAATTTTCGCAAGGGCAGTAAACCCGAGGGAATGATGCACTTTATTCCCATGTTGCATACAATGTTTTATTCACTCCTCAACTGTAACCACTTTATCAATCTTTATAAATTTTGCGGGAATAATGTACATTATGTCGGCAAATCTGCGGGAATAATGTAGATTATTTCCCGCAAAATCCAGATTTGCGGGAAATAATGTACATTATTCCCGCAAATCTGTATTTGCGGGAATAATGTAACATTATTTCCCGCAAAAGTATAAGAGGGAATAATATGCTACCTTATGCCCGCTTTTCAGATCAATAAAGTGGCGATTACAGTTGAGAAGTGAATAAACAGTGTTTATACAACGCAAGCATGTTTTACGCGTTTTTCATGCTCGATTTCGGTACACAAAGGAGGCGTTTCAGAGACAGTTGAGCGGGTCTGTGAATGTGCATGCGAATAGTTCACTTTCAGCTACTTTTGAGTCCTAGGAGTTAAAAGTGGTCTCTGAAGTACGCGTTGTTATGCATAACACCGCGTTATTATGCGTTGCTATGCGTGTGTGTATCCGTCGACTTTGTGTACCGAATCGAGCATGAACTTGTAAAACATACTTTTGTTGTATAAAATATTGTGTGCACCAAGGAGGCGAAGGTCTTTTACTCCGAGCGTATTTGCAATACTCGTCTTTGACTCGTCTTCGACTCGTCTACGACTCGTATTGCAAATTTACGCTCGTCGTTAAAAGACCTTCTTTGCCTCCTTGGTACACAATATACTATTTGATTTAGAGTCTGTTTTGTTTTATTTTATTCATTTTCTTTATTTGTTAATTTATTTGATGAGTTATGGGTTGGAACTAGATCCTAGTGGTGTTCACTGGCTCGAGATGTATTCTAGAAAAATATCTCTTCATCAAGGAAAGACCCGCTGAGATTTTAACCAAATTTGCTTAAAAATTCAATTTTGCGTTTTTGCTAGAAATATACTATTCGCTCCGTGCGAAGTTACGGTAGGGGTAGCAAAAGCGATACCAGCGCAAGCTGCGGATAATTCAAGCATTTTGGGGCGATAATTTGTCATTTTGGCGTATCAATTACACGTGTAAATTTGAATTTTTTCTTTTTTAAATAGTTAAAAACAATACAATGAGCAACCGGAGCTGCTGTGTTGTAAATTGTAGAAATACAAGCAAAAACGACAGTGTAAATTTCATAAATTTCCAGTAGCAAAATAGAAATTAATTCAAAGAAAGAAATGGATAGCTGCAGTCAGCAGGGAAAAGTAGGTACAATGCGTGTTTGATTCTGTTCGTATAATGAAGTTGGCCCCACAGTCGTCTGTCTCGTTTCTTCTCTATGTAATCATGAAGGATAGAAGGAGATGCAAGACTGGTGCCAACTTCATACAGACCAGAATCCACTACGCTAAGCCTACTACGATAACCTTTATTTTTGTGACAACAGTCATGTCAAATCACATTTAACGATGTAGTGTAAGGTGTACATTGGACCGGTTTTTTTTCACTTTTTTTTTTTACCACGTACTCCCATGGAAAAGTTAGTTTTTAGTGTAAAACGAAGCCTCGTGGGAACGGAGCCCGGTGGCGTAATTTTAAAAGGTTCCGCAGTCGGTCTGAACTTTTCCCATTTGATTAACATAGGATTCTTGCTACACAAACACTCCAATCAAAATATCCCGAAAACTATGCGAGTTAGGAAGCTATCCTTGGTCTCATTTTGTACATAACTGAATTCTCTGCAGAAAAAGTCTGATCTATTTCCGAGCTAGAAATTGATCTTATACTCGTTATGGACGCTTAAACTTGAGCTTTACTTGATGAATAAATTTTTCATAACTTTTTTTCAATTTTCAGATCTGAAAATTTCGTCGACAAATTCAGCCTTATTTACCGAAAGCAGACGGGTGAAATGAGTTTTCTTGAAAAGTGTGTGTATTTCTACAGGGCGCTTACTCCCTGAATTGAGTGATAAACGTTCTCATCTCCCAGATGCGACCAAAATACGATAAATCGGTAATTGCAGGGATTCTGATGCCGCCATGTTGGATGTGTATGAATGTAATATAATTCCCGTTTATTCGTAATAAGCATTATTAACTAAGTTACATGAAAAATCACTAAGTAAGCGCCTTACAGTTTAATTTTAGCTTATTGAAAAAAATCATTTCCGTGGAATTCGTCCTCCCGTTTAGGCTCAATTTGCCGACGAAAATTTATCGCTTATGACGTCACAAAATATATATAGGACATGCGACTACTGTGGCACCTTAATTGGGTATTCATCTCGAAAACACGTAACTTTAGGGGAAGGTGTGGCAGGATGTTTTTTGTAACTGAGAACGTTTTCAAAAAAATTTATCTTGACATGTGTGTCTAAAATCATTCATTACCAAGACAATTCGAGTTGATGATAATAAACGAAGTGGGCAACATATTTAGAATTTTCGTTGTAAACGTCAAAATATGAATTATTGGATTCAATGCTCACCTCCGTACTTGAAGAATCATCATTTTGTTCACTGTGCTCCCCCAGAGATGGTGTGCTGTAACTATAAATTGCAAGTGATTATTCTCGTCGAACTAATTGTATTAATTGACTTTCAGAAGTATCATGTCAAGTAATATTCTAACCAACCGATTTGTTTTTTTTCTTGCTATCCGGCGACGTTTGGTACGGGCTGGAACTTCACTGTTGTTGCCAAAAAACGTATATAACTTATATGTTCTTTTGCGTCCCGATGGACGATCCATGTATGATTAATTTTTTGATCCTTTTATTATGTACTCCTATGCTGAAATTTACGCAAATAAATGTTGTAGTTTTAGCCGCTGGCAGTGCTGGCGCTGCTAGTGAACTCTCTTATATGAGCGGATCCACGTCACTTCACTCAAAAAAAAAACCGTCAAGTCACGGATCTTTGCGCCATTTGAAATATCTTTATTACTATGGAAAAAAAAAATACAACTTCAAGGATTTTGGAATTTTTTCAAAAATGGCGGAGTCGGAGCTATGTGAATTTTGGTAAACCGCTGTTACACCGCTATGTTTGAAAATTCATATCTCCAAAAGTATTCATCGGAGCTGACTGATCCTGGAATCATATTGTTCGTAAAAGAATGGGCGTTTGTATAAAAAAATAAATAAATAAAAAAAAATATTCTTTCAATTTTTTTTCGTCGTTTGTTTTTTTGATTTCGTTGCCATTTCCGCGGGACTTACAGAAATTCATGGAGATAATTTTTTTCAGATAGCTGGATCCTTCCCCTTCAATCCTAAGAAAAAAATTCATGGAGAACCTACCTGGGCCGGAGAAAAAAAATAAAACGTCTAGTCGTGCGTCACCGCGCACGCCGATCCACGTCTGCGCGCGGCGTTCTCGGTTCGAAAACTGCCTCAAAACAAAATTACAAACACGGTTGTCTACATGCTTATTCGAGTCAAACAAAGCGTACTTGACACAAATATTTCCATATATTAGTTAAATCAACTATGTGAATAGTTGACGTTACTGATTGAAAAAAAATTTATTGAATAAACAATTTTTCATTTTTAAAACTAAATTTTAGTGGCTAAATTTTCTATTATCATTTTCTATGTAAGATTAACCATAATAGGTTTATATGTGCGAATGGTTGCGAGTAGGTACAGGTTTCGGCTTGGAGGACTGGCTTCAATGTAATGGTCCTTTTCGCTGATTTTACATCGTAAATCTACGCCTAGTCAAGGGTTTGGAATGTTACTTTTATCGCGAGAGAACTATCCCTGCTTTGCGATTGTTTTATTATATTTATATTATACTAACTCTATTTACTAACTATTTAACTCAAGTCAGCTTTGTTGAATAGAATCATAGTAGAATTTGAGGCAAACTTGATCGCACTTCATTCAAAGAAACATTTATTAATAGTCAACAAATCTTGTGTTGGAACAATACCTGATGTACTTATCGCCAGTGGTCATAAATTTGGATGGAAACGATCACATTATAGTATAAAATATAGCTTTGTTGAGATGAAAAGAATTTGGAATTTGAATTTCTTAACTGAATTATTATTTGATTTAAGCGTATCTACAATTGTCGGGAAGAAATCCCCTCAAACAAATGAGATATCTGATTTAAAGATTGATAATTTTTTTCGTTATTCCAGTGAATAGAATATTCATTAACTATAACAAAATATAGTAACAGTAAATATACGTTTTTAGAAAATGGCCAACTAAATTCATTCATTAACTGTAAATAAACTGTTTTCTCGGTGTATGTATGTATGTATGTATGTACGAAAACAAGGAATAATCATTCATATGTGCACTCGAATAAAAATGTGCATTTCTCAACACACTGAATTCGATTCGGAGTAATTCATATTATTGTTATACCGTGAAAAAATAGCTAAATGGGATTTGATTTAGTGTTTCTGAAGAGGTCCTGAGTAGTTAAAAGGTGCGAATCGTAACTACAGTTCAACTGCACATTTCTCATGTGGGAGCTGCACAGTTGCGCTGAAGACGGGTTACCCCGTCCAGGGGCTGTACAGTTTCGATATAGACGGGATCGCCCGTCTAGCAGCTAGCCGGTAATCGGGGACCCCCTATCGAATTTCCACACGGGTTAGACTATTTCTTGTTAACAACAATATTAACGTTTTGCTTTTTTAGTCAATCTTGAAACACTATATAATATAGGATTCCTGCGGATTTTGTCCAAAATTCCAAAAAATTGGGTAATCTAGCGCGAGTTGAAGAGCAAAACGGCGTGAACTTTTGACCTCGACAACTAAAATTTTTTTGTAGATATTTCGGAAACGACGAAAACTACAACTTTTGGCAAAAGTGAAAAAAGATGCGGAATCAAATTTCCTACAGGAATGCATGTTTGAAAATTAGAAATTCGTGATTTCTCATCTAACTGCTCAGGGGTCAGCTCTGCGGAGCAAGACAAACTTACACTTGGTGCCGTCGCGAGGAAACCGAACTCTGCCTCAACTATAGCTTGACCAACAGACGCTTGCGTTGCGTGCGTGAGCCTTTGCTTGCTGCCAGTGACTACCAACTCGTACAGTATGAATGAGCGTTGCCTTGGCGTGACGCGCCGAGTGAATCGAGGTGACAGTCACTGGCAGCGAGCAGAAGCCCACGTACGCAACATGAACGTGTGTTGGTCGATCTATAGTACGGTCATCGTTAGGTTTCCTACCCTCATTGCACTCGGCCGCGCTGCCTAGCGGAGGTTTAGCCGGTTACGACTATCCGACATTTTGGCACCTCGTGCAAAGACTACGTACTCGCTCCTCCATAGGCACGACTACCGGTTTACACTGTGTTATTTGTGATATCCAGGTGAGTTGTTATACGCTCAGTGTAATCGCGTGAATATTACAAGCAAGTATTAACCATTTCTTTCATACAATCAACGATTTCAACTATCGATATTCCTCAATGAGCTATCTATTTAATCCACCTGTGTGAATTTCTCCACCAGAATGTCAAAATATTTCTGCACCATCAAATGGGTCGGTGGGGACGACGATGGTAAAATTACTGTGGGTGTACCCGCTGATTTCATTATGGACTTTAATTATGACGCTTTCATGTCAGACAATTTTGATCCGGATGAGACTTATGTCGTGGAATGGCGAAGCACAGGAAAGAAACCAAGTGGAGGATGGCCTGTGTATGACGGCTTGGTACTGGATGTAGCGAGTATGTTACAAAATTTGTATCTTGTCACGTGTGCATGTTTTTCTCGCTCTATTTGGCATACCAGTTTCCTAACGATGCTTTACATAAATGTTTGTATCTCTAGCTAACATTCGATCACTGGAAAAAAAAGCGCCAATTATAATCTGCCAAAATCTCCACGAGTAGTCCCGTCCAGAACGGGAGCTGCGCCGCCTGTCAGTGCATCCCAGCCTGGTACATCAGGAACGCAACGAGTCTCCAAATCTGATAAGACCAAGGTAAAAATAATAATTCCGAAAATTATTCGAAAAAAAAAACACAATATATATATATGGGGCATTCCACGCCATTTCGACTGGCGTGGACCCTCACAGTCCGGGAAGTAGTGTTACTTTGTATGCAGTCATTTTATGCACGATGATACATAGTGGTGGAAGGCTGCGGAACTTGTCAAAAATGTTTTCCGATATAGTTATTTTATGCACGCTGAAAATTGTTCAGGTCAATATTTACACGCTACATTTCATGAAAAAATTCGTCAGTCGCTTATCGGCGGGTGGAATGTGCGTCGGTTATACGTAAAATCACTTTAAAAAAAAAAAAAAAATTGAAAAAAAAAAAACGTTTTCGGGAATAGACCGCTCGACGGGAAATCTTTGAAAACGTTCAAGAAAACCTGATGTTGAGGAATGAAATTCTGCGAAGAAATTAATCATGTGCGACGCTTTTTTTTTTTATTTTATTTATTTATTCCATCATTATACTCGAAGAAAAAAGAAATAAAAAATGGTGAGGGTCCACGCCAGGTCGAGTTGGCGAGGAATGCCCCATATGTATATATTTTGTTCTATGATAACATCCGACAATTGCGATTTTTTTCCCGAAAATTCTCCACGACAAATATCTGATCACGATCGATCCCTTTGTGAACCATCAGTTATTATATACGCGATTTTCACGATTTTCGGAGGTACTACATTTAGAGAGATTTGAACTTTCGCGGTTGTGACACATTATACTACTTTTTTGAAAACTCCATAGTCATGAGAAAACGTTCTCACGTACTATGTAATGAACGACGGTTCATTTTTTATGAGTATAGTTAATAATATAATTACGCTACAGAAGGTAGATCCTTCCCACCGTGGAATGTCAATTAATATGAATTGAACAAACTCAAATTTTTATCGACAGGAAAAATTATCAAGCTGGCCAGGAATCGAACCCGGATCTCTGGACTACATTTACTGCAGAAACTGTGATGAAAAAGTGTCGCATATATGTAATATAGTTCCTTATACAGTACTACCTCTTTATAAGCGACTGTTAGGGCGGTTAGGGGAGTAGGATTCCAAGAAATTCGTCGACGAAGCGTTCCCGCGCTACTGGGAAATCGCACATGTGTGAGTGTGTCAGTGAGCATCACCACTGGGAGAACCTTACGTATACAGATAGAGTGGGGGAAGCTATAAAGCTCGCTCAAGCGGAACGAAGGGAAAATTCGCTTATAATGAGGGCGCTTATAATGAGGTATATACACAGAAAAAAAAAATTACTCGTTTCAAGAAATTGTAGTTCCTTGAATGTTTTTTGATTAAATCAAGGAAATATGTTCTCAATTCAAACTAAGAACATATGATTGTGAATTAAGAACATATTTCCTTGATTCAATCAAAAAACATTCAAGAAACTACAGTTTTTTGAAACAAGAATTTTTTTTCTTGAAACAAGGAATCTTTTTCTTGAAACGAGGATTTTTTTTTCTCTGTGTAGTACTGTACTAGAGCTATACATTTATACCCTACAAATGCTACACGCTTCGTTAGGCTAGCGGCTTATATTATTTTTTTATGGTGACGGGGTAATTATCATTCCTCTTCCAAAAATTAATATGCATCAATTTTGTTTTTGTTTTTCTGAAAAAAAAATTTCATCAATTTTTTGTTTTGCTTATTTTTTTATTTGTCATCAATTATTCCGATCGTCAGATGGTAATGAGGCCTTTAACTTTAAGCGGATTTACTTTAACATTCGATAATTATGATCATATTTAATCTTTGTGACTTCGAAACTGTGAAAATAGCGCGGCTGAGCTTTATGACTGTAAAACTGTGCAATGTAACCAATCCGTGTAGTGGCCCAGGTGGTAACGTCTCGGTTTCCAAATTCGACGAACGAGGGTTCGATACCCTGTCGGATCTCATTTTTTTTTTATATAGTAACATTTCATCACATGAAAATTAACATAATAAATCATGTGTTTTTCACACATTGTGATAAATTACGTAACAAGGCACACAATAAACCACATGATGAACCATATATGAGTCAATCCACGTCAAGCGGGACGGATTTGGCCAAAAATATTCGTCGATGTTTCTGATTCTTTTGTAATTTTTTTTACATATTTTCTGGGTAAAATGAATGCATGAAACATTTTTTTTTTATTTCTTACTCGAAGGGCTTAGAAGCTACAAGGGGTTGAATTTTGGAAAAAACCACCGAAAATTGGAATCGCGCTCTCCTTTAGACGTGAATATCTCTGGTTCCCAAACTCGTTTTGAAGCTCTTGAATTGTACTTTCGTAATATTAATTTTAAATTCAGTAAATAAACAATTTTCCATTTGTTATGAACAATTATATTATTTAAACGCGATTTCCGAGATGAATGCCCCCATCGAATATACTGAAAAAAATACGAGCGTGTTCCTTGATTCATTCTCTACAAAATCTGTGAATTTAAAAATGGAACTCCGATGGAAACTATATCTAAAACGCGATTGATCCGCGCGAGACGTCGCGCGCGGCTGAGTACGCGGGAGCGCTGGACCCGATACTTGTTCGCTTCACATGCAAATAATGTAGAAAGACATATTATACGTTTACATTCAGCAAATCTATTAATTTACGAAATTATTTTTCTTATTTCATACTGGTTACTCGACTTGAAACTACGAAAATGTATAAGTATAGATGTACATGCTTGAATAAAATGTTAAAAAGAACTGGCAATTATAACGTACTTTTGGATTCCATCAAATGGAATACGTCACCGTATTGTTCGGTCAATTACGTACTGAATTAATTAAATCGAAATTAATCAATCATAAACTACGAGAACTACGTGAGCGGCAAAGCCAAATATTCTTTAATATTTCTGAATTATGGTTCACAATATTAGTAATCTTCTGTATAGAAAAACTGATTGTGAGTGTACGAAATATTTATTACAGTGTACCAGTGATTCGAAAAAAAAATATTTTGAAGGTGTATGTCCCCCCTTAAGATTTTATTTGAATGTAGAGTTCTCGTAGTTTATGATCAAGTAATTTTCAATTGATTAACTTATTACAGGGCTCATAGTGTGTCACTTTTCTCACTTTTAGTCACTTTTTTTCACGAACTCACTTTTTTGTCACTATTCCTGCAAAAATCACTTTTTTCAACTATTTTGCAACAATCAGGACAATTTTTTTAGAATTTTTTTTCGCTTTCATTTTTATGTGGGTAGATTGTAAATCTACATATCGATAATTTACTAACCAATCTTAGATTGCAATATTTTCTAGAGTCTTGTTTTGTTATACGTTTTTCGACATGAAAATGTTTATTATGTGTCAAGTTGTGCGGGCTTATTAAATTAAAGCTTCAAATAGGCTCAAAACTATTTTGTTCCGCTGCTGAATAACACTTGATTTATACAGTTCAATAATGGTAGTTACTTTTCTTGGTAAATACATATTTTTGTCCTATAATTAGGGCGTTGAAAAAAAAAAAATTCTCTCGAACGCGCATCAAAATTTCGGTGAAGCATCTCAAATAGAATATCTCAGTCAAATATGAGCTCATAATATTGATACTTAGAGGTGACTATTTTATTTTTTCCATTTTCCATTTGAATAACATGTAAATAAAAATTGGAAAATTTTCGAATTCTTTTCTCTCGTAAGCTGTTCGATTTATGAACTATCTAAATACAGACTCTTAAAAGGAATTTCACGCTCTATGAAATAAGACGAAGATAAAATTTTCCTAACTCGAGCTGATTAAGAGATATTTGCCTCTAAACATTTAGTCATAGGCAAATATCTCTTAATCGGTTACAGTTAAAAAAATTCTATCTCAGTACTTCTTCATAGAGCATGAAATTTCCCTTGAGAATATGTATTTAGATAGTTTATAAATCAAGTAGTTTACGAGAAAAAAAACCAAAAATTTTCCGATTTTTTTGACATTTCATTCAAATGGAAAATGTAAACATGAAATAGGCACCTCTAAATATCAATATTCAAAGCTCATATTTGGCTGAGATATTCTGTTTCACCAAAATTATGATGCGCGTTCGAAGGAAGAAAAATTCTTTTTTTTTTTTTTTTAATACCCTAACATGCATGTTCTGAACACAGGACATATACATGCCTAAGTACTCCGTGTAAAATTAATTCATTCATATACCTATATTTATTCATAAATTTACCAAAATTCATCAATTTTCGTCACTATTTAGTCACTTTTTAAATATTGAAAGTCACTTTTCTCACTTTTATTTGCCCAGTTGCCCGCTATGAGCCCTGTTATTACGTAATTGATCGAATAATATGGTGAGGAATTCCATTAAAGGGCATAAATAGGGATACCCTGTTGGGAAGCAACCAGCATCAGGTTGTTTCTCGCCCTGATGAAGTAAAGTGCAATTTACGAAACGTCGGCTCCAAACCGTTAAACAACGCGGCTCTATCCGGGAAGCCAAGTCTTATTCATAATATCACCGCGAAAGCCTCAAAGACCTTAACAAGAAAACTATATGAACGTCACTCAAATTTTAAAACAGCAAATATTGAAACTATTTTTATCCATTCTCTGAATTTCAAGATATTTTTATTATTTTCGTCAACGTCCTGTACCTCCTGAGGGTATATGCACCTTGGAATTTTGAAAACATGACTTTTAATTTCATATTCTTTTCGGAATACTAGTGACCTACTCTGCTTGCAAAAAAAAAACGACATAAAATAACATAAAGGATCTCAAGAGTTACAGCCATGTGACTGCCAGGTTGGTCTCAAGTTGTAACCGGCGATACAGCATCTGACTTTTTTTTTCCTTTTTTTTTTTATATAATTTGAGTTTCAATTTTATTTTAAAATTTTTCAATTTTTGGTCATTATCATTTTTACACATATTTATCTTCCAATATTATTTTGAATTGTGATACCTTTTCTCATTACACTCGAACCTCCGCTATTTGACCACCCGCTATTTGACGAACTGCGCTATTTGACCACACTCGCCTTCTGCTATTTGACGGGCTTGCCTGTGCTCCAGACTTAACCCCCATTATTCGGCAGCGTTCCCCTTAAAGCCTGGAGCACAGACCTTTCGGGTCGGCTCACTTAAACCTGGAGCACAGTAAACGCAGTGTGCCGTAAGACGGATCACCTACAGGCCGTAACCGGGCCGTGCGCTCACTCACACAATGCGCCGTCCAATCACAGGCATGTGTGAGTGAGCGCACGGCCCGGTTACGGCCTGTAGGTGATCCGTACGTCGTTTAGTGTGCTCCGGGCTTAACATCGGGGCCGTGAGTGACGCGGAATGGCGTGAACTGGCTACGCAGAAAACCGTCCACAAGGAGTGGGAGGCCCCTACTTTCGTCAAATAGCAGAAATGCTCGGTCCCGACTCGGTCAAATAGCGGGAGTTCGAGTGTACAATGATACCTTTTGATCCGAGGCTAACTAGTGCATGTAAAAACTTCTTGCACAGCTTTCCATCTTACGCTTAATTATTGACTGAATGGCATTCTTTAGTATGGGAAGTGGTGGGAAGTTTTGCCGTTACATGCTCGAAAGAGCGATAAGTCGAAAAAACGAAGAAGAAAGAAAAAAAAAAGTTTTGCCGCTTCGACTACATGCTCGAAAGAGCGATAAGTCAATAAAGGAAAAGAGAGAGAGAGAGAGGAAGTAGGCCGCCATTGACAGAACATGTGACTGCTTTTTTTTCCGAGGTTAGGTGTTCCTATGTTGGTCAATTTTCGTGGTTTTATTACGAATTCAATCCAACAGGAATGTGCGTTAAGAAGAAGAAGAAGAAGAAGAAGAAGAAGAAGGAAAAGAAGTAATGTTCGTTACTGAACAAAAACAGTGTATCTATGTGTGAGATGAGACTTCGGAATCGAGAGAAGATGATCCACCAGAAAGTGCGTGTAAAAGGGATGCCGGGAGACTACAAATATGGATTTCCCACAAGATGAGTATTTCTATGATACTGTTACAACAGGGTGGTCGTTAATTTCTAACATATACTTGTCATCCCCTGAATCGACAGATAATGACCCAAAAACACTGTGTAATTTTTTTCAGATTTTTAGTTTGATGGAAAAGCGTGCCGAAAAAATTTGAAGTTGAAAAAATCAAAAAAAACAAAAAAAAAAACATTTTTTTCCTCCAATTTGTTTCAAAAATTTATTTTATTGTACACTTATCATATTTGTAATATCATCTTCATGTTAGACTATATTTATTAAACATTTTTTTTTCTAATTTTTTTTTTTTATTAATTCATTTCTTTGATATAGTCTTTATATAACGTTGTAATGGCATAAGATGATCATGAAATACGTTATTTTGTTGGAAAGTTTTCGTTTTTAGTCGTTCTACATTTATTTCCTGCTTTTATACTAAAAATTAGAAAATTTTATTTTTTATTTATTTTATTATTTTTTTTCAAATTTTCCAACTTCAAATTGATTTCGCCACGCTTTCCCATCAAGCTAAAAATCTTAAAAAAATTACGTGGTGATTTTGGGTCAGTATCTGTCGATTCAGGGGGTGGCAAGTATATGTTGGAAATTAACGACCACCGTACTGTTACAAAGTCCAACGAACCAAGAAAATAGTGAATCTCTGGAAAAATTATAGGCGACCAGCGAATTATCAATTTGCTAGAATATCTTTTTAATATGTGTTGTCTCTTTAAAGTCTAGGACCAGACTGTTTTTACAATAATTATGTTGACACAGCAGCTGTTAACTCATTTGTTAATTTCATACATCATCTATCTTAAGGGGGTACATACACCTTCAAAATAATTTTTTTTAAATTACTGCTACGCTCTGAGAAAACATTCTAGTGACTCAGTTTTTCTACAGTTGATTAGTGCTATTTTGATACATAGTTCATGATTTTTCCAGATTTTATGTCCTCCGCTGAACATAAATGCAGTCCATCGAAGAAAAAGCAGTTGTCGTAGGATGCAGGTTGCTGCGTTGGATGAAATTTCTTCCATTTTTAAAGAAATATTCTTTATGAATGTAATTTCGGACCAAACCAATAATATTTGATGAATTGAGGTTTTAGACATGGAAATTTTTGATGGTAAGAATTTTTTTTCCATCATTCTTGAAAAAATGTTTTGCAACTGATGGAAGGAATTCGAGCTCCGGTAAATGTAATTCATTTCCCAACCTGTGATATACCAAAAATTGTAGTAAATCAAAATTCAACTAGTTTGGGTAATAGCCTGAATGACTTAAAAAAGTGTAGGCATCGGGAATACCTTGCATACATTTTTAGTCCATAGTGGTAAGTGTATCCACAATAAATTTCAACCTTCTGCGATAACACCCAATACACAAGGTATGTTTCGAAGTAATATCATGAAAAGAACATCGTAACTTTCAAATTGCTTGACCTATCGAGCTTAAATTTGGATGAAATTATAGTTTTAGGGTTCTAAATCAATGCTCCAAATTTCAAAAAAATTGATGCAAAAATGTCAGATTTTTGCATTTCACGAAGTCTCCCCTTAATGTGAACCTCAAAAAAACAATGAAATGACACAATAAAAACCAAAAAACTAGTACCGGTATAGAATTATTCTCTACCGGTACTTATTCTTTGTTATGTAGTCAAGCAACTGAATCAATGATGTGTATGAAAAAATTTGTTAATGTATAATATATAATATTGTTACGAAGAATGTTTCTCAGTATATTTAACGCATACGGTCTAGTAGTCTCAAACATACACTATACAAATAAATGATCATAAATAACTGAAGTAAACTATCGGTTGCTGTGTCAACCGACATTATTGTAAAAACAGTGCTGTTTTACACTTAAAACTGTAAACACACCTTTTCCCACATTTTCCAATATATTCAATTTACCTGACAATTTATTCGCTTTGACTTGAATCTATTATTTCAACTCAGGACCCACATTTATTGAACTCAATCCGCTCAAGCCTTCAGGTCTTCAAGTTCCTTAAAATAAACGCAATTAGCCCCCAAAAGCTAATCTCGTATCACTGGTGTCAGAATCGGGACTACTGAGTTGAATTAAAAGTGCTACAAGTCTTTAACTTGAAAACTTAACAACTTCAAACGAAAAATATTGGAAAATGAACCGGATTACTAGAAGCGCAGTTCAATCTCCTCCCGTAGACGAATCCTCCTCATCTACCTCAAATCCCAACCAATCAGCCGAATCCCGGCTAACCACCCCCCAACAACCTCTACCGGACCCAATGAGCCAAATGGAATCGATGCTCTCGATACTGATGGCCGCTCAACAACGCCAGTCCGAACTCCTTCTTCAAGGCCAACGAGAAGAACGCCAGGCCCAACGAGAAGAGCGGGAACGAGACCGCAAGGCCCAGAAAGAAGAACGCGAGGCTCAACGCGCCGCTCAAAAAGAGGACCGAGACGCTCACCTGCTGACCTTTCAGCGCAGTCTAGAGAGCCTGCTTCCCCGACTTCCGGAACGCATTTCCCCCATCCCTACGCCTCGACGACTTTCCCTGGTTCGGGATCAGTTAGACCAAATCCCTCCAACTCTAAGGTCTGTAAATATTTCTGGGGGAAGAACTCCCCCTATTTACGATAGGCCTAGAACGGACGACGTGAATACAGCAGTACCACTCGCTCGTTCTTCAGCTCAAAACGACCGCGTTGAAGAATCAACGCGGGACGAAACTAATCTAATCAGGCCTGACCGAATGTGTAGGGACCATCTCTCGCGGGATGAGATCCCGAGATCCCTACCCAGTCGATTTCCTAGCAATATAGATAATTTTCGCGATATGATCGGAGATATTATACGTCAAGAAATAAGCGCCGGGAGTAACCGCGAGAATAATGACAGGTCAGTTCTTCCAACCAACATAGAAAGCCGGACTGAACCTGTCAGTAAATCTTCCCCTATAATTCGTGTTCCAACTTTTGACGGTACCACCTCATGGGCCGAATATGAATGCCAATTTTTGATCGTTGCGAAATTAAACGGTTGGAGTACAGCAATTAAAGCCGGGAATTTAGCAGCTAACCTTAAAGGATCAGCATTGACAGTATTAACTTCCCTTTCTAACCAAGAATTAGAGAATTATGACAGACTCAGTTCAGCTTTAAGAGTAAGGTTCGGAGACGAACATCTTCAGAAACTCCATTTGACGCAATTAGAAAATAGACGACAACATAAAGATGAGAGTCTCGCCACTCTGGGACTCGATATAGAAAGAATGGCTAGAGTAGCTTTACCAGATTGTTCAGAATCAACTAGAGACCGTTTAGCATGTTCGCGGTTTATTAATGCTGTAAAAGATAGCGAACTTAAACATGCTCTCGGATTGGCGGGACCCTCAACTCTCAGAGAAGCTGTTATTCGAGGACTAGAGATCGAAGCAATGGACAAATTTTATTTAGGAGCAAGTCACGTGAGACAAATAAAGACGACAGATTTTTCTTCAGATAACCGAAATAAAACTACTCCCGAGCAGCTTCGCGCCTCAAAGAATTCTAATTTATACAGTTCCAAAGGATCCTCAAAGTTCTGTAAATATTGTAAAAAAGATAATCATAATATCGAAGACTGTTTTGCTTTAAAAAGAAAGAATGAAATGAATTCTGATAACTCTCAAAAGAACGATAAAAATAATCAAAATTCAAATACCAATTCCGATTCGCATTTCAATTCAAATAATAACTCATGGAGGAACAAAGATTCCTCTCATTCCCAACCTTCTACCTCAAAAAACTAGACTCTGATGATTCAGTGGGACTCTAGGGCTCTAGACCCCTGACTATTCTGGTCGAGGGAAATATAGGTTGTGGTAAAACCACGTTCACAAAAAGGTTTTTGGAATATCCCAATATCTTAACTTTATTAGAGCCATTAGATTCTTATCGGGACGTAGCTGGTTTAAATCTTCTAGACGAGATGTATAAAGATCCTCTTCAATACGCGTATCTTTTCCAGCATCACACGTTGATGATAATGTCTGATAGACATCTCGTCCAAACTTCATTGCCTATCAAAATTATGGAAAGATCCATATATAGTTGTAATTGCTTCGTGGAAGCTCGTAGGAGACAGAAAGATTTCAAAGAGGTGGAAGCTTACGTTTTGCTAGAAAATACTCGTAGATTGATAGAGAATTCTATTAGTTTCGAAGTTGATCTTATTGTTTATTTGAGGTTAGATCCCAACATAGCCTATTCTCGCATCCTTTCACGCGCTCGAAGCGAAGAAGACGCTATCCCTTTAGTTTACCTCCAATTACTCCACGAAGTGCATGAAGACTGGTTGGTCAACAAATCATTTTCAATTCTTCCTGCTCCTGTTTTAATTATAGACGCTGCTTCCTCAGCAGAAGATGTTTTTAAACAATTTTGCCAGGTTATGGATACCTCTAGTAGTTAGGTTACATTCGATATCAATTCTGAGGTTAGAATTTTACCATCTGAATTTCGCTATGATCGATGGTCGATTTTGGTAGATTTCCAATTAGGACTTCTAACGGCGACTTCTCGCGGAACTTCTATGAATCATCCTAGCGTCCTTTTCTTGTTTTTCGTGTGTGTACGGTTGTCCTATCACACGGGGTAGTCGTGATTTTTATTTAGAGCAGAGAAATTCGAACGAACTATTGTCTCTAACCATGACCTTTTCCCCAGGAATTTAAGTCTTTTTCAGATTTCTTCAAATTGGTGTCTGGATATACGGTCCCCGATCCTTTCCTGGCCCAATTTGTATCCCTGCCCCAGATAAGATCGTTCCTTTCTATTTGTTTCTTTTAACTATACTAATTAATATCGTCTCCATCGCGTGTTTGTTATCACAAACACCTTGATATTCGTGAAACTCATATTTGTTTTCCCAAATTAGGTCGTTCGATTAATTTTGAAGACGTCCGAAGCTGGCCTAATCATGAGCAGCAATTCGGATGGTCGATGATTCTAGTGTTCCTGTTTCCTTCCGGCCCGATCCTGCCCATTTTTCCAGCCCGTAGATCCTTACCTGATTCTTCCCTGATCCTGATCCTTGAGTCTGAAGAACGAACACTTTTTATATTAAAATTATTCACTTTGATAAAATTAAAGCTCAGCTATCTTTTCAAGGTTTTTCGAGGTTTTCCCTTGAGATTTAAGGTGAATGTCAGATAGTGTTTGGGAAAGTTCCTCCTCTTTAAAGTAAATTCCAGCTTTCCTAAACGGAGCATACACCTACATTGAAACTGCTAGACCGGTGATCTTTTTTCATTTTTAATTCGAATTCGCGAGTCGGGTCGACTCTTTCTTCAAGGGGGGGGGGTAGTGTTACGAAGAATGTTTCTCAGTATATTTAACGCATACGGTCTAGTAGTCTCAAACATACACTATACAAATAAATGATCATAAATAACTGAAGTAAACTATCGGTTGCTGTGTCAACCGACATTATTGTAAAAACAGTGCTGTTTTACACTTAAAACTGTAAACACACCTTTTCCCACATTTTCCAATATATTCAATTTACCTGACAATTTATTCGCTTTGACTTGAATCTATTATTTCAACTCAGGACCCACATTTATTGAACTCAATCCGCTCAAGCCTTCAGGTCTTCAAGTTCCTTAAAATAAACGCAATTAGCCCCCAAAAGCTAATCTCGTATCAATATATAATATGCGTCACTTTCGTTTCAACGTTCCTATAAATGTACCTCCGAATATCGACAAAATCGCGTAGATAACGCCTCAAAATCTGATAATCAAATAATCATATTCAGTAGTGAAATGGCGAGAAGCAACAAGTCAATGTTTTCCTTTCTGTTGAATTCGAATTATCTCAATGATGTGTGATTTTACTAAAAAATATCAAGCGAACGTTTTTGCTTGAAATTTATGCAGCTCAAAAAAGGTCTCTTGCCATTTTACCTTTAAGTCACTTTATTTCGAGATGAATAGAGAATCATCAGGAATGACAAATTGATTCATTCAAGGATGTGACGCAATTGAAGGTTGTGAGCGATGTCATTAATAAAACAGGGAGATGTCCTACTTAATTGAAAACAGGCAACTTGTCAAACTTTGAGAGAAGAATGATTTTTTTCCCCGACTTCAGTAAAATGGCTATATTTTTTACGTGCAATGCAGGAGCAAAACCGCTCATTCTTAACCATCAACACGTGCGCATGCGCGATACTTCATTCTTCCCGCTGGGAGTAATGGAGTTGACTGGCGGGAATAATGAACCCGAACGGGCGCCAACTACGATCGGTGCCTTCTGTTGTTATTCTAGAATTTTATTTAGAAAAATAATAGTGCTTGAGGTCATAAACGAAGGCACATTTTTGATAATATTGTGGTATTTTAATAAAAGTGGGGCTTTCATGCATGTGTGATAAAAAATAGCATAAACAATAGAAGACACCAATTGTAGTTGGCGCTCGCTGGGCATTAATAACAGCCGCTTGGTAACCGGCCATCGATCGTCAGTTTTTCATGAAATCTGCTGTTAATAATTCATATGCTCGCTATCGTTCGACGAATGTTCGTGAATACCGTGGTCAAAACGATACCATCGAGGGAGAATTTATGAAGAAAGTTATGGAGTACCAAGTCCTTCGCCCTAAAAACACAACCTCGGACCGTTTTTTCATAAATTACCGTGATGGGCGATGCACAAACCAAGTTGTTAGGTAAATGGGAGGCAAAGGAAATTTAAGATATGTAACACATAATTCACTTATATAACAGCTTTATTATGATTACACCAAATACATATATCCAGCCTCTTAGCCGACACCCTCACGCGTACTGAGCGTACTCGCACTCTTTCCGTGTCGCCAGATGGCAGTTGACATACCTATCCTACACAAGTGATCGGCAAGAATAAATTGGGAGGAATGCCGACTGAAATCGCTGAATTTCTAAAATTGCCTAATCCACAGCTATTATACAGGACACGCCTTTCGACGATCATCAGCCACACTACATGCTGATCAGGGTAAGATACAATTTCACAAACGTCTATATCTATTATCTACTAGCTTTGAAGTATAATTTTTGTTTTTATTTCTGATTCAGGTGCTGACATAACAGAAGTCAAACGCCTGGGGGGCTGGAAATCGACAGCAGTCGCAGAAGGATATATCGAAGAGTAAGTAGGCTACAAACGGAAAACCGGCAACAGATTTCAGATGCCATCGCAGGTGTATTTACGTCGTTCGAAGCAGCTTCAAAGATTCAGAAAATTGAAAAACTGAGTCATGAAGCAAACTCTGTAGAATCAACTTCGGGAATAATTGATAAAGAAAATCTCTCTGAAATGTCTTTTAATTTACAGGAAACTGTCATTGCAATTTTCAAATTGTACTAACGTCAATATAAATTTTGGACATTTTATTTCTTCGTACTCTTTATATACTTTTAATAAAACTAAATATTAAAATTTTGTGAAATGAATATTGAGATTATTCCTTCCTTCATTACATTACCGTAACGTTATCGATGAATTCTTGTTTTTTTGAACTTGAACTACATTTATTGTGGCAAATAAAAGTAGACAAATTAAAAAAAAATTGAAATAAAATTAAAAATTTTAATTTTAATAAAAAATTAAAATAATTTTTTTGCTTCGCTCGGGCAGCAAACTTCACACTCGTTGAAAATCGCGCGCTTCTCTCCCTTATAGCATAATGTACTATTCTTGGCCGACTCATAATATTCTCAGGTTGAAAATTCCGTCTTCCCTTATAACATGCATACTATTATTTTTCAATGCTGTGAGTTTGGGTTTTCTACTCTCATCATCACACGGAGCGACGAACTGCACTCCTAGCGGCCAACCCGCCGTGTAATAGCAGTACCACTCATGTGGTAGGTGCAGTTCGTCTCTCCGTGCATGAGAAGTTAAAGACCAATACTGAACAGCCCGTTGATCGTGAACCGGAGGATGACCACGTTGAGTCGGATGGGGAGGAGGCGGTGCTAGATGAAGACCACCAGCAGACACCTCTCCGACCTATGACGAGCAAAATAATGGTCCCAGCTAAGCGGCGCAATGAACTTGGATTGCAGAGAGATCAAGGAAATCGTAATGTTAATCAATTTCATTGTTCGCATTATATTAATGACTTCGGTTATTTCATTCATGGTTATTGGTGAATTCAGAAGGTGTGAGACCCAATAGGGACGTAGCAGAGGACATTCTCCGCCTGCAGGCATTATTGAAGGATAACATAAGGAGCTTGCAGCGACGACAAAACCTCGAAGAAGAACCAGATATGGTATTGAATTATTCAATTATTCTCGTCAATGGAAAAACTTCTTGAATCGACACCGTTCGACTTCTCGCTCGAAGAATCTGCTTTCTTGATTCAATCATCTCCATATTTTTCATTTAAGATTTTGAATCTCAATTCAACAAGTGTCCATGTTCTTGGTTTTAGAATAGATAGACTTTCCCGATCACGAATATCATCATCCTTCAATCAACAATATTTCAACTACGAATCTCGAACAGTATTAACTTTAAAAGAGAATTAAATTTTTTTTCTTGCCATCGAGAATTGAAGTATCATGGACATGCTCTATGATCACCCAATTTTTCTGGCCTATTATTTATTCGGTAAATGTAATCGTCCTTCGTTCCCCTGAACATTGCCTCACATTTATTTTCGTTTTCTTTCATACGATGATCCTTCTGCTTCCACATCATCTTCGTTAGTAGCATCAATTATTTGGAAAATATCGCTTAAGGTAGTTGTTTCGAGACAGTCACGTTCAAAAGTATAGCTCATCGAATTTAAAGTATAATATAGCTAAAGCGTTAGTCGAAAACCGCCCATTACGAAACTTTTGTAAAAGTACACTTTTACTGTCCTCACACAAATCTGAATAGTATCTATACATGTGTTTATTGATGAAAATTTTCAGAATTTTACAAGTTATATTTCAGTAACGGCGTGGTCAAATTTTTTTTTTTTTTGTTTTTTTTTCAATTTATAACCTCGGTTTTTATAACATATCAAATTTTTATCAAATTCCTTTGTTGCGTTTTGATTTGATTCGCAAATCTCGCGTGTAACTCTCTATTCTCCATAAGAGCCCATACTAAAATTAAAAAACTTTGATATCGTTTATTTCAAAATTGGGGTGGTCAATTTTAATCGGAATAGGCTCATATTATTCGTATTCTATTAAATAACAATCAAGGAAAGTTTCCTTGAAATCCTTTGAAAAATCGTTCCACGCAACAACTACCTTAATCAATATAATGCATAGACGAAACAATTGGCAAATCTCTCCTGGTAGGTGGAGCTTGGACAGAGGGGTAGTGGTGTTGTTGTTACCAGGGAGCAGTGGGAAGCAGCCAAAGAGCAGCGATCGTTCACTGCTATGGCGATTCACTTGGTTGAGGCTTTGTACGACCTTGATGCATTACTTAAAAGTAACGTGAAAGGAGGTAAAAATAAGATCAGAAGACCCGACGAACGTCCTCCCAGATTTCAGGCATTGGATCCACACATCCTTGGAGCAATCACAGGTTTTTTTTTTTTGAATCCTACCTTTATGATACCTTTTTTAATTTCTCATGTAAACATCTTTTGCCATTTTCTTGCACCCCCATCAAAATTGAAGGCTCGTCATGATCATGCTGTGTATAAGTGTATATGATTCTATATCTTTTTCAGTGTCTGTCAGGAAAGAGTTCGCGAACACATTTCGAACAGCTGAAATGAACCGAGCTCTCAACGTCAAGTTGAATACCCTGAGGAGGAACAGAAGACTTGCTGCTGCTGGTGGACAGCAAGGACAATGAGGAAAACAATTATACCGTGAGTATTCGTAGATGCAGGTCACTTGTTGGTGTTTGGCAATAAATTCACAATGACATGAACACTGTTTTATTCAACAAGTGACCCGCATCTACGAATACTCACTATATATGAACTTTTATTTAATCTCTTTATATGTATGCCTATTAGGGTGCTTAAAAAAAAAAATTTAATTTTTTTTTCAACCCTCACCCTCCCAAATGCTTGAGGTGGATAAGAAAGAAGTCCTCCCGAAAGTCGGTCGCTGCAGCTCAACTCTAAGAGGTCGCTATTTTCATTTTAGTTTCCTATTCATTTAACATGGTAATTTTCGTTTTTTTATTTAAACTGAAATTACACCTATTCATTTTAATTTTTTTTAAATAACCATTTTGTATATTCAGAAGATTGGTTTTTTGAGCTTTCCAAACGTATATAATAAAAGTCGATTACCTTAATGAGAAGAATAAATGAAGTCATTTAAATTCTGATTGAGGTAATCGACTTTTATTATATGGGTGATTCTACAGAAAGTGGAATTTCTTGCATTTCTCGATTTTATAGGTATTTGAAACATGAAATCAAATTTTTCTTGTACCGAAGCGAAAGAATCTAAACTGAGCTACGTAGGCAATGACAAAAAATTGTGGAATTTTATATTTTTCTGCATAGGAATCACTCGTATTTATCCAAAATCTCAGTCCCCTGGCTTGTCACCGACACAAAATTCAGTTAACTGAACGTATTCACGAGCATAAGATTACATTTCCACCTATTTTTGTTCAAGACTCTCTATACTACATACATTGTAGAAGATGATTCTGATACTGTTCGCTGTTTCTGTTGTTGTTTTTTAAATAAAAATCGATCGTGAACTTTGTCACCAATTTCGAGACTTCAGTCCGCTGGCTTCAAACAAATTCAAATATTTCGATATTCTTTATCTCGGAGAATCAAGTGCTTCCACCTAAGAATAATCTTCAAACTAAAGTTAGCGAAAATGTGCCCGTGCCCATGTACATCGGTTTTGGTCAGTAGCAATCGCGACTCGATCAAGGGAAGACGTGGTGGTGCCAGTAAATTTATCAGTCCCCTGGTAAGTATTATTGTTTGAATTTTAATATTTGTCTTATGTTTATTGAATACAATGAAATTCTAAAATCGGTCCTGAACTGAGTGTATAATGATGAAATTCAATAATAATTTAGTTCGGAGTTATAATTACAATTTTCGTGAAGAATCTCAGTCCCCTGGTCTCAGTCCCCTGCAACAAACTGTTGCAGGGGATTGAGAATTTTTCCAGGGGACTGATAAAGCTGTACAACAAATCCGTTTTTCGTCGCTTGCTGACCACCTACGTTTATACAAGTTCTACTTCTAAGTACATTCAACAAATATACGATGATTATGATTATATAATATTTATATTCACAGTCGGAAGCGAAATAAGAATGGCACCAACCAGGGGACTGATAAGGTGTACCAGGGGACTGAGAAATCAATACCAAGTCCAAATAGAACGAATATTTTATTGAAAATAACATTTTTTTTTAATCGAAAAAGTAAAAATTATTATCACATACCTATTATTAACTTATGTACGTAGTACGTTTTTTTTTAAAGCGAGTTCTTATGATATAGCACTTCTTATATAATTTTATAAAATATTATAGTCTTTCTTTTGCGGTAACTTTTCCCATGATATTATCATGGGAAATATATTAATATAGATAATATAATATAATATAGATAATATAGATAATCAGATATTAAATGAAATATAACAGCCTTTGTTGCTCACACATTCTACCTATACCATAATATTGAATATTCTTATTCAACTTATACCGTGAAGTTAAAAGGAAACGGAACGATGGCCGCACTATAGTTCGACCAACACACGCTCGCGTTGCGTACGTGAGCGTCTACTTGCTGACAGTGACTGCCAGCAGAAGCTCATGTACGCAACGCGAGCTTGTGTTGGTCAAACTATAGTGCAGCCATCGTTCCGTTTCCTTTTAACTTCACGGTATATGTTGAATAAGAATATTCAATATTATGGTATAAGTAGAATGTGTGAGCAACAAAGGCTGTTATATTTCATTTAATATCTGATTATCTATATTATCTATATCATATTATATTATCTATATTAATATATTTCCCATGATAATATCATGGGAAAAGTTACCGCAAAAGAAAGACTATAATATTTTATAAAATTATATAAGAAGTGCTATATCATAAGAACTCGCTTAAAAAAAAAAACGTACTACGTACATAAGTTAATAATAGGTATGTGATAATAATTTTTACTTTTTCGATTAAAAAAAAATATTATTTTCAATAAAATATTCGTTCTATTTGGACTTGGTATTGATTTCTCAGTCCCCTGGTACACCTTATCAGTCCCCTGGAAGCATTTTTTCGAAAAATGCTAATAAAAGTTGAAATACTTATTAAATTTACTGGCCCTTTTTGTAGCATTAATAATTCATCTTCTGCCATTAGGAAAGCAAGTTTTTGTTTCATATTTACAAGAAAAAGTATGTTAACATTTTTGATGTCGAAAAATTCCACTTTCTGTAGAATTACCCATATACGTTTGGAATGCTCAGAAAACCAATCTTCTGAATTTACAATGGTTATTTGAAAAAAAATTAAAATGAATAGGTGTAATTTCAGTTTAGATAAAAAAACGAAAATTACCATGTTAAATGAATAGGAAACAAAAATGAAAATAGCGACCTCGTAGAGTTGAGCTACAGCGACCGCCTTTCAGGAGGACTTCCTTCTTATCCACCTCAAGCATTTGGGAGGGTCAACGTTGGAAAAAAAAATTAAATTTTTTTTTTTAAGCACCCTAATACCTATACTAATATGCCGTGACTGATTCGATATAAATAGGTTAGAAACGATAATATAAAAAATCGTATAAATATTTTGAATACGAGATAAGGTTAGTATTATTACGATAAATGAAAATCTATTCTTCGGACTATAATATATATATATTAGACTGGCCATTAGAACAAAAATTTGCGCTTCAATTTGAAAAATCTTAAGTTTACATTGAAAAGAGAAGATCCTGAAAGTTTCAATGCTCTATCTCATTATTAAGGGGTGCCGGCGATTTTTCGTCTTATTTGAATTTTTTGCTTTGCAATTTTTTTTAATTCTTTTTTTGTTCAATATTCTCCTATAAAATAAGATTTCATTCATTTTCAGACCTTGATCTTTTTGAATTTTATAACGATTCATAAAAATCCGATGGTAGACAAATGAATCTGGGATTGAAAATACTTTTTACTCAAACATTTTCAATTTATTTTTTAATTCTTTTAATTTTTGTAATTTTTAATTCATGTTTTTTTTTTATTCTTGATTTATTTTTTGTTACTATTTTGATTTGTTAATTTGTTATAGGCTTCCTTGGCATTTCTTCTAGACTAATTACTAGGCTCTATTTTTTTTTGGACGCAATGTTGAATATTCCATCCTGAAGAATTGAAAATGTTTGAGTGAAAACTATTTTCAATCCCAGATTTATTAGTCTACCGTTTGATTTTTTCCAATCGTTATAAAATTCAAAAGGATCAAGGATGTAAATGAATAAAATCTTATTTCCAAGGAAATTTTTTTTTTCGTTAAAAAAAAAAACAAATTATAAAACAATTGGAATATAACGAAAAATTGCCGGCACCACTTGAAAATAAGATAGGGCAATGAAACTTTGAGGATCTTTATTTTTCAAGGTGAACTTCACATTTTTCAAGTTGGAGCGCAAACTTTTTTTTCAATGGCCAGTCCAATATATATTATAATATAATATAATAGAATATAAATGAAAAAACGTTAAAAATACAGTATAAAATATTTAGCGGCATGAAGTATAATATTTATTATACAATTATTGATTTTTTTATTCTTTTCCAAAGATATAATACGATAATACAACGATTACTGTTGATCATAGTGGAAACGAGTACAATCAGTCGTACAAATACCAGTTAGCTAGCGTGTAAGTGTGTATAATGTAACATAATCTAAATAATTTAAAAAAAAAGATTTCATGACCAGTTCGAAGACTATAAATAAAAGTTTATGACCCGTTACAATTCTAGAATTAAGAGTGTTTGTCGAATGGTTTTTGTATTTATATGATATACTGTTATTCAATAAACAAATATTATTCAATCGGTATGTTTTTATCAGTGGCTCAAACGAGCGTGTTTTATACCTGAAAGTGAATAAAAATGTAATTAATTTGACATGAATGTGACAATAATTGGTTATAGTAGTATGTTTATTTTACTTGCATGCCTTTCGGCCTTTACAAAGTCTTTACATTTCACTTATTCTATTTGTTTACTTGTATTCCCCTGCTGCCCGCTACGTGTTACGTTTCAGGCGCCTGTTTCTTCTTGTTTGCTGTTCTATTGTTTTATTTTATTTAATCTTATTTTATTATCTATTTTCTTTATTTTATTTATTCTCGTTTCCCTTCTTGCTATTATGCTCTTATGCGAATACAACAAATCATCCTAGATACTAGATAAACTATATGCTCTGCTCTTCTTATCTCTGCTGACATCTCCCCGGTTTCCTGCGCGGGGGGGTCGACCCCTCGGCCCCGCTTCGGAAGTGAGATGCTTTCAGCTAGCTTTAGACGTTATTTTCGTCTTTCTGGGGACCCTTCTCTTTCCTTTCTTGCTCTCTCTCTGCTGTTCTTTATTTCCTTCAGGAGAGTTATCCCACTCCCGTCGTCCTTTAGTGCTTCTTTTATCCTTTCGATTCCTCCTTGGCCTCCTCCGCCAGTGCATCTTTCTAGTACATGTTCCCAGGTTTCTTCTTCCGCGTCACATACTCTGCAGTTTCTTTTTTCGTTTTCCGTCTCCCAGTACATTCCGCCTCTCATCTCGTTGCCCAGTCTGAACCTAGCTATTGTCGTCAGTTCCGCTTCCTTCCTCCTTTTTGTTAGGTATCTTGGTTTTGAATGGGTGGCGATTTCTCTGTACACCTTGTTGTAGTTTGAGTTTCTTATCCTGCTTTCTCTTTCCTGTTCTTGCACTTCTTTGTCTCTTTCTGTTGCTTGCATCATTGTGTTTTCACCTCTTTTCCTTTTGTTTTCGATTTCTTCTGTGCTGTATCCTCTTTCTTCGTAGAATTTTCTTCTTTCTTCTTCCCATGCGGACCGTTGTTCCGGCCTTCCATCTTTTATCTCTTTCCAGCATCTTCTCGCTATTTCGTTTCCTCCGCCCCCTCTCAGTTTCTCTTCGTATTTCATTGCTCTCTTCCCTGCGGTAGTTCTTATCTTATACCTTTTTGTTTCTTCTCTTATCATGTATCCTGGCGTTCTTGCGTCTAGCCCGAGCGTCCACCTGATGAACTTCTCGTGCATTTTTTCCATTTCCTTTCTTTCTTTCCACCCCCAGATCTCGGCTCCGTATAGGGCGATGCTTTCTACTAGCGCTTCGAATATCCTTATCCTTCTGTTCCAGTCGCCGCTCATTGTTCTCTTTCCTATGCCCCATACTTGGCCCATCGCGATGGTTGTTTTCCTGGCTCTCTCCTTTACGTGTTCTGCCATGCTACCGTTTTTCTGCAGTGTGTATCCTAGGTATTTGAATGTCTTTACCTCTTCTAGTGGCTGTTGCTTCCATGCCCAGCTTTCGGTTTTTTCTCTACCCCCTGCTTTTCTGAATCTCATTACTTTCGTTTTTTCGGTGTTCACTTCTAGTCCTTTTCTGTCGATGTATCTTTCCGACCTTTTAATCATTTCTTTCATTTCCTTCTCTTCTTTTGCCAGCAGAACTACGTCGTCCGCGTATGCCAGGGACCATATTTTTGTGCCTCCCACTACCACTCCCCCATCTTGACCTTTTCTTAGGGATTCCTCCCAGTCTGCCAGGTATATGTTGAATAGGTACGAGCTTAGCGGACTGCCTTGCCTCACTCCTTTTACTGTCCAGAATCTTTCTCCGATTTTGTTTCCTACTTTTATTCTGTTGCTGGTCTCGTTGTATATTTCTTTTATTCTCTCTTGTGTCTGTCTTTTTATTCCGTTCCTTTTCATGATTTCCCATAGCTTGTCTCTATCTATGGAGTCGAATGCCGCTCTTAGGTCAATGAATGTTGCTATCAGCTTGCCTCTTGTCTTTTTTATTTCTCTACCTACTGCGTGATTTAGAGCGTACATCGATTCCGTTGTGCCTCTACCCTTTCTAAAGCCTACTTGAATTTCTGGTATTATTTTCTTTTCTTCCATTTCCGTTTCTAGCCTGTTTGCTACTACCGCTGCATAGATCTTATATGCGGTCGGCATGAGGGTCACGCCTCTGTAGTTTCCTACCTCGTCGACGTCCCCTTTCTTGTGTATCGGTATTATCAGTCCTTCTTTCCATTCCTTTGGGATACCGCCTCCTTTCCAGATTTTGTTTATCAGTTTCGTGGTCTCATTTCTCATGTGCTCGCCACCGTATATCCACGCTTCGTTCGCTATGCCGTCTGCTCCTGTAGCTTTTTTAGTTTTCAGTTTATTTATGACTTTCTCGACTTCTTCCATCTCTATCTCACTCTCTGTGCCCCGCTCTTCTATTCTTTCTTCAATGTTTCTTGTCTTTCTTTCGTTTCCCCGCGTTTCTTCTGCTGCGTCCGCCTTCTTGTCTCTCCCTTGCAGCAGCTTTTTGAAATGTGCCACCCAGTCGCTCATTTCTATTCTTTCGCTTATTTTTCTTTTCTTTCTTCTTAACTTGTTGATTACTTTCCACATCTCTCCTTCTGTCTTTGCTGCTTTCATCTCTTCGACTATCTTCTCTGCTTCCGCTTCTTTTTTCGTTTTGCATGTTTCTCTGAACTTCTTTCTTTTCTCTCTGTAGGTCGCTACTTCTCCTGTGCCTTTTTTCCACTCCTTCAGTGCTTCCTTCGCCTTTGTTTTGCTTTCTGTGCATTCGTCGTCCCACCAGTAATTTTTTCTCTCTCTTTTGCCACCTGCAATCCGCCATTTCGCTGCTTTTTCTATACCTTCTTTCAATTGTTTCATCATTTCTTCTGTCGTTCCATCTGCTAGCTTGAGTTCTTTTATCTTTTGATGGTATGTGGCTGCGCTCTCGTTTGTCCAGTCCATGACTCGTTTTTCTTCTCTGCCTGCCGCCTCCGTTTCTTTTTCTTCTTTTGTTTCCTCCACTTTTATTGTTACGGATATAGAGTGGTGGTCAGACTCGATTTTGTCTTCTACTTTTATTTCCTTTACTGCCTCCCACGCATCTAGGTTGCCTATAACGTAGTCTATTACTGTTTCGCCTCTGGGTCCGACATATGTTATTTCTCCTTCTTCGTCGCCTTTTCCGGCGCCGTTGAATATCCCGAATCTTTCTTCGCGTGTCCATTCTATTAGTGTCTTGCCTTCGCTGTTTAATATCGCGTCTTTTGAACGCCTTGTGCCTCTTGTTTCTTTGTCCTCTTTTTCCGCTTCTACTATTCCTCCTTCGGCTGCTGTCCTTGCGTTGAGGTCACCTGCTATTATTATCGGGCCTTCTCTTCCACCTCTGTTTATTTTCTCTGATAGAGCTTTCGTCTTAGCTTTGATATCTTGGTTTGAGTAAACCGTGAATATTCTCCACTCTTTGCCGTCTATGCTTATGGCTGTTTCTATTATGCCTTCCGTTTCTTTTTCGCTGCTTTCTTGTTTCTCCTTCGCGGTCAGATCTTTTCTTGAGCCTACTGCTATGCCGCCGCACGCCCTACCTTTTTTGTGCGTTCTTTTTGCTTCTTGAGTCGTCCATCTGTGGGTGTCGGGCAGTCTTTCCATTGTTTTTTCCTTGTCTTTGGCTTCGGCCCATGTTTCAGTTAGGCCTATTACGTCCCACCTTTTTATTTCTTTCCAGCATTCTTCATCTTTGCCCTTCAGTCCTGCCATGTTCCAGAAGCCTATCTTTACCTCTTTTCTCTGCGGTTTGTCTTGTTCTACCTTTTTTGTTGTGGGTCTGTCCTAATCTCTGTTTCTTCCTCCTCTTCCTCTTCCTCTACCTCTGTTTGACCCCTCGTATCTTTCTGTTGCTTCGCCGTTGTGTTCTTTCGTGTTTGCAGCTTTGTTTTCTTTTTGTATTAAGTCGCCCTTTTCTTCGTCCCATATCCATGTTGTGTTTTCTATCAGGATCTTCCTGTACCCGACCTTCGTTTGTCTGCTGTTCTTTCTCTCTTCTCTCGCCCTGTTCCATATTTTATCTTGGACTTCTAGCTCTTTTCTCGTCATGTCCGCTTCTATTACTATTTTGGAGCCTTTGAGTTTTCCTTTCATTGCCATTATTTTTCTCTTGTCCTCCCAGTCCTTCACTTTTACTAGTACTGTCTCTCCATCTCTCCCTATCTCTTTTATTTCTGATACCGGGACCGGTGTTGCTGTTATTCTTTCTATCGTTCTGTTGATTGCGGTCTCCCAGTCCTCCTCTCGTTCACGTTCCAGACCCCTTATTACTATATTTTTGCTTTTATCGGCTTTTCCTTTTCTTTCCATCTCGTCTTCTATCCTTTTCAGTCTTCTCATGGTTTCTGTTTTGTCTTGCTCGATTCTTTTGGCGATTTATTTCTCTTTGTTGTTTCTATGTTGTTCTTCCCAGGCTTTTTTCCGTTCTTCGTCGACTTCTCTTGCTTTCCTCTCTCTTTCTAGCCTGGCTAATGTTTCGACGATCTCGCTTCTTTCTTTGTCACCTCTGGCTCTGATTTCTACTATTTCTCTTCTCAGCGTTTCTCTCTCTTCTCTCTCGGTCCTTCTTCCTTCCTCTGCCTCTTCTCTCCAATAATTGGTTATATATATCGCATATATTTGACATATATTTGACATATATTTCAAATCTATTTGACATATATTTAACATATAAAATGTATCTATAAAGACTTATAAAAGGGATATATAGTTACAGGATATAATTTTTATATATGTAGATTCTATGTTTCATCATATGTAAAATTTTGTTAACATAAAATCGACATATATTTTGGATAGAAATTCACATATAATATTTATATATAATTTCATATATAAATTCGGCCAAAAATGACATTTCGAAATTTTTTAATGAATATATGTTGCATATATGCCAGATATTTGCGATTGTATGTGACATATAATTCACATATATTCGTTGTAAATTTTGACATATATTTCCCGCATATATTTTCTTCCATGCGGGACTGCTCTCCCTCCCGTATCTTGTTCACTTGATTCTTTCTTTGTATTTATTAGAACATTATTTGTTTGGTCGAAACCAATTTGTTAATGTGCAACAAATAACATAAATCACATAATAAATCACATGATAAATCACATGACAAATCACATGATAAAGCAAATGATAAATTACATGATACATTTTGTAATAAAATGTATACCAAACTATATGGAAAGTTTCAATCAAAATTCGGTCATAACTTCTTATAATTTATCATGTCATTCATTACGTACTTCTTCATAACAATTTTTGCATACTCTTTTTCAGTAGGGAACGACATCATAAACAAGATGGCTGACATGCTGAGAGAGCTGAAAATAGACGAAGAAGAAGACAAAGAAGAGGTGAAGGAAGCTGAGTAAGAAGAACAGAAGAAGAGGGAAAGAAACAGAAATCGTAAAGTGGGCGTATTTGAGGCCACGATCCAGTGGAGTAAATGCACCTTGACTATTGAAATACATAATTATTATAATTTCAAATTTCAAATTACCAGTAAGATTTGCCAATAAAGAGATAAAGTAACAAAATCGATAGGATAGGCGCAGAACGAAACAACAGTGGAAGAGACAATGTACAGGCTAGGCAGAAAGTGAAGAGGGCGAAAGCCGAAAAATGTAAATAAGACAAGAAAGTTGTAAAAGAAACAAACATTGTAAGGCCGCAAGGCAACAATAATAAAAACACTATATATAATTTTATACAATTCTATACAATTTTATATAAATTCTATATAATTCTACATAATTATGGAGAATTTCATAAAATTATATAGAGCCTCACAAAAGACTCATATATAATTGTATATAATTCTATACAATTCTATATAATTTTCTATACAATTCGATAATTTTTTTATATATAATTTTATATAATTTTATACTATTTTATACAATTTTATACAATTTTATACAATTTTATACAATTATATACAATTTTATATAATTTCTATATAATTGTATATAATTGTATCTAATTATATATAATCTTTTTTGCCCGGGAGGTGCGAATATTAACGTACTCTTATACAAAATATGCCAAAAGATAGGTAAAGAATCTGAAATGAAAGAATACAAACATACTCTAAGGGCTTACGGGGGATTTTGTCTAACAACGGTAGGAAAAATCAATCTTCGAGTAGAGTATAATGGAAAAATACTGTAATGTTTTGAGGGGTAATTGACGAAGGTCCTGTTTAATATTTATGAATATTTATTATTTAAGAACACTTATTACGTTTACAGGTACACTTTTATTATACGACCGTCTGTCTCGGCCCTATGCTTCCTACTGGCGCCTCTTTGGCGCCACAGCGCTCTCTAGCGGTATCTCTCATGAATATCTTCCGCATATTACAAATACAGAAACTAAAATTTATAATAGTCAAAGAACAAGATGAACCGATACTAGGTTATAAAGACAGTTGTGAACTAGGCATAATAAAGAAGATAAATAAAATCAATCTCATCAACAGTTCAAAAGACAAACAAGAATTAATAAGAAAAAATAATAGTAGTTTTCGTATCAAGGGCGTGAAGTTTTACGCCCGTGGTGCGAACAATATTTTTTTTCACACATGAACGCAAAGGCCGATTTTGCTCTCTGTTTTCGGGGAGCAAACAGCGGTTTTGCCGCTCGAAAAGTCTTTGCTCCCCGAAAGTCTTTGCTCCCGGCTTTTCCTCCCTGAAAATCTTTGCTCCCTAGAGACGTTGTCTTTGCTCCCCGATATGAAGTTGCACTAAATTTATCGATCTTTTTTTTTCCTTCATGAAAAGAACATACGACGGTGGGACCAACTTCATACCTATGCTACTGTTTTGTTTAAAGTAGCAACCAAATAAATAAATCATAACTTAAATTGATTTATTGAAAATTAATCGGTAAAACCGATTTTTCCTCAAACAGATAGCAAAATCGGCCTCCGTTCATGTGTAAAAAAAAATATCGTGTGTACCACGGGAGCAGCGTCTTCGCTACCCTCGGTCTAGTTTGCCGCCCTCGCTTCCGCTCGGGCAGCAAGCTATACACTCGGGGAGCGAAGACGTTGTTTGCTCCCTTGATGCACAATATACTATTTCGTTATAGCAGGCGGAAAGTACGCAACCAAGGTCGGAGGGAAGAGCATTCGGTGGAACAAAAATGCAAACGAATAACAAACGAAAAGCTGCAAGCTCAGGGCGAGTAAGGTAGTCCATCTTAGAAAAAATACTCCGTTGACAATGAAACAGAAATGCACGAAAACAAACGCAAAGAAAATGCATGCAAAACGAGAATCGAGAAATGTCTGAGATGACAGAAAACTTATTATCAGGTTAGGCCAGGTTATATGGCGTAGCGAATCTCAGGATCCAGGGCGCGAGACGATCAATGGGGGGTCCGGGGGCGAAGCTCCCGGTGGGGGTGTAGGGGGGCAAAGCCCCCGACTGAAACAAATTTTTTTTTTTAATTGATGCTGAATAGTACTACGCACACTTGACGGACGATACGAGCATACATAAATGCTAGTCGAAAGCAGGCTTAGAACTGTCGCAGCATTCCAATAATTTATAATAAAGATAATAAATTAAAAATCTAAAACTTAAAGAAATTAGAAATGTTACGTCTTTATTTGGGGTCTTGTCCCCTGTTTTAAATATCAGAATATAACTGAGGGATTTGTTGATGGTTAGAAGAAAAGTAACTCGGTTAACCAACTAATATTTATTAATAAGTACTGTAGGTGGAATAGGTAAAGTAAATTTTGGAGTCCTTGTTGTCAGTAAAGAGGATCGTTGAAAGATAAAGAATGTGTGATGAAAAGGAGAGTAGAAGTGAAGGAGATGGAGGTTGCCTGGGAAGTGAGTTCGCTATTAGAATAGCATACTGAGGATTGTCAGTAAAGAGGACGATTGTAGGCAGGGTGGGGATTAGAGGATTGCTGACCGATGCAGCAGGTCAGCGTGAGAAAGGTAGCGAGGTAGGAAGACAGGGTGTAAGGAGATATGATAGTAAGGTTGGAGAGAGGAGCGTGGAGTAGGACGTAACAGAAACATAAAAAAATACGAAATACAAAATGACAAAATAAAATTACGATTTGCGCCCACTACCAACTTTTTTCGTTCACTGGTCCAAGAATTTCGACTTTACGCCCGATTCCTACGTAAAAAAAACCGCGAAAAATTGGTAGATGTATAATAAACGATAAATGAACGCGACGTAATCACACACGGAGGTTCCAGACAAGACTGAGTACAGAGCATCAGCGCTGTGATCGCGTATCCAAAATATGAAGCTTCCAATTTCACGCCCTAGGGCGTAAAGTCGAACTTTACGCCCGCAAAACAGGGCGTAAAGTGCGTACTTTACGCCTACTATGACGAAAAGATATATTTGAAGGCATAGGAAAATTTCCCAACACTGTTGATCTAGTAGTATATTGATATTTCTGAGCTCGATCGAGCGTAGATCGAGCGGTCTCCAGGGCGCTCAGTCCTTCAGGACCATTGTGCCCGGGCCCGTAGGGGCTCCTCAGTTTGTAGGAGCTGGGATCAGGTGGTCCGCCTTTGTGAAAAGCCTCAGCTTCCCCCCCCCCTCATCTCCTCTTGTCTCTTGTGGCTGCCTGAGGATCCACGTCATCGAGGGGCTCCGTTCCCGTCACCGAGCTCGGTGCTCCCTCCTGCGGGAGGGCGTCTCGGCCTCCCTTTCTTGTGCTCTTGCTGGTGCTGGTGTTGGGGGGGTTCAAAGGCCCCCTGTCCCTCCTCAGCCCTTCGATGAGTCTCTATGCGAGAGGCCCTTCGTGGACCGTGGTGAGCCAGTATTCCCGCTCCCCCCCTTCCTCAGCCTCAGCGGATAGCAGGAGTTAGCGGTCCACCCCCGCAGAGCCTGCTGTGCTGAGGTAAGGCTGGATACAATAAGAGTTTGCCTGGCTCCCAAGGGCATCGTTGGCTGCCCTGTCCCCCAGAGCCATTCAGCCTTCGGCACGATAGCTCCCACCTTGGCTTGGGGAGCTGGTCCGCGGCCGAGGCCTTAGATCCCCTGGGCCGGGTTTTACGCCAGCCGGTTCACCTATAGCCCCGACTAGCCTGGGCGACCACGGTTCCCGGCTCTGGTCCCGGTACCCTGCGGTCCCCGGTCCCCGAGACTTCTCCCGTGTTCCTCCCTGGCCGTTCTCATATCCGCCACCCGGAGACGCGCTCGGTCGGCGCTCAACCCTGTTCCCCGCACTCCTCCACGGAGATAGGCGAACCCGAGGATCTGGTAGTAGATACAAATGTAAAACCAGTTGCAGATCCACTACGCAGGGTACCAAAGTTGATGAAAAAAAAATCACAAAAATATTCGAAAGAATTAGAGGAACAAAAAATCATCACAAAATATGAAAATCCGGAGTCGTGAGTTAGCAACTTGGTTATACTAGAAAAACAGGGTGGTGCTTCACGCATTCGTCTCGATCCACAGCCACTGAACAATGCAATCAAGCGTTCGTACTACGAAATGCCCACACCCAGGCCCGGCGCTAGTTGTGTGGACTATGTAGAGCATTCCACACGCCAAATTTTGGTGGGTGTGGAATTCCACACCCCGGATTTCGGTAATCTTCTTAGAAATCTAGTTATTCTGCAAACTTTACGTCAAATGTGAGCAAGATAGTTTTTTGTGATGTAGTCACCTTAGCACCTTATGTATGTGTATGAGTAGTATCTATGCTAAGTATGTAGGACATGTAGGAGTGGGGAGTCAGTCACTCGGTAACCGTCCAGCAATACGTAGTATATCTGTTATCTGTCTAATTATTCCAAATATATCTCATTAATATTATAGTAGTGTATTATCAATTATTTCACCCCTCATATACCACATTTTTCTATTTTGTAGTGTCGGTAAATTAGCGTTCTACATCAGTAATGTATCGATATACTATTACCATATGATAGATGGCGTATGCGTTTCAGGTCAGCTGTTGTAAGCTGTGTATAACCCTTAGAGCATAGTATCGCGTTGTATATGTGTTCGTGGACAAAGAGGCCGTTCCTCCAAATACATACATACAATGGATAGATTCGTCGTAAAGCTTGGGAAGACACGTGACCGCGAAACCGTCAGTGAAAATTTTAATGCGCCGTATTCTAATAGTCTACCACATGCTGATGCTGAACACAATAATTTAGTCGAACCAACTAGAAGAGGTCCACGTACCGATTGTGCACAAAGTTCCTCGCAAAATTCAGATGCAGATATAGAAGAAGAGAAATCAAGCAGGGTCGTCAAACGCGTAACTTCTATTTCAAACATAGGCATAAGTTCAATCAAGCCACGAGCTTTTGACACGTGGAAAAAAAAACATCAATGGCTGGCAGTCAATTCTGATGGAAATGCTATCTGCACGATATGCAGTCAAGCTCTAGATGAAAACTTTTTGCTTCCAACAGGACCTCGTAATATTGCTTCACGAAAAGCATTCGTTACTGAGGGATTTAACTGCTGGAAAAATGCATCTCAGCGCTTCAATAATCATGAAAGAAGCGAGTTTCACCTATGTGCATTTGACAGTGTTCTAAACGCGAAGGAACCTAGTATTACTGAAAAATTATCAGATGCAAACCAAAAAGAAATGCAAATTTCCCGCCGTGACATTACTCGCCAGGCAAGGTCTAGCCTTACGCGGCGACCAAAATGATGAAAATTCCCACTTGATGCAATTTCTAGAAATGAGAGCGGAGGATGTTCCAGAACTAAAGGTGTGGCTGCAACGTAAAACTGGACGAAAATGGCTCCATCACGACGTTATAAACGAAATTCTACAATCAATGGCCAATGAAGTACTGCGCGAAAAACTTGAAAGCATTGAAGCAGCACAATACTACGCCATCATCGTGGATGAAACGTTAGATGTTTCCCGTACTGAGCAGGTATCTTTTTCGGTTAGAATAGTCCTTCCTGACTTAACAATCGACGAAAGTTTTCTTGGTTTTCACGAGACTAGTGATACGAAATCTGACACTCTAGTTAAAATAATCAAAGATATTTTAATTTGATTCCAATTGAAAATCGCTGATTTACGGGGCCAGTGTCATGATGGCGCTGCAAATATGTCCGGGAAAGTTGGAAGTGTTCAAGCACAGATCCTGAAAGAAGAACCGAGGGATTTGTATGTGCACTGCAGACCACATACACTAAATCTCGTCGTTCAAGATGCGATGGAGAATGTTGCATGCGTGAAAAACTTTCTTGGGATTGCTAAAGAAGTGATTAATTGTATTCGTGATTCTCCAAAGAGACTAGCCGAATTCAAAGATCTACCATCTGAGGATGCTCCAAATTTATCTCCTTTTTGTCCGACGAGATGGTGTGTTCGAGTAAAATCTTTGAAACGGATACATCATAAGGAAACCTATGACGCTCTACTAATTTTTTTTCAGGATAAACAAAAAGATAAAAACATGGAAAAGACTGCATATTCTAAATCCGGCGGATTGCTGAAATCTCTGGATAACTTCCAGTTCTACTGTTTATTAACACTTGTGATCGCCGTTTTAGAGAGGGTTGAAATTTTAAACGCTAAACTCCAGAAATGTGAACTCAGTATAAGTGAGTCACATGACAAAATACGCTTAGTCACAGGACATCTAGTAGAAATAAAATCCTCAGGTTTTCAAGATATATGGTCGCGATCTGTAGAAGGTGCAGAAGAGTTGGGTTTACCGTAGCCGAAGGCACCGCGCGTACGACAACGATCGACTCGGATTGACTCTACTGTACATACCGCTCATGATTTCTCAAATCCTGAAGACTATTACCGAAAAGTGTTTTATGAACTAATTGATCAAGTTTTAATGTCTATGCAAGATCGGTTCCAATGCAAAACTTCAAAACTCTTAGATCAATTTGAAGCTTATGTTACCGGGAAAAATTCGAATGTCAATATCATCATGTCATTCTTTAAGGATGTTACTCCCGTATAATACGGAACAAAAGTATGAATGACGCGAAGTATGCGCGGTAGGGAGAGAGTGCATACGCGCGCATGCTCTGGCAGAATACTTTCTTCCTTCTACTGTACATTTACACATTCATGCCACACGTCATGTACTTACACACACAAGCTCGCCTGAGAAGCGCTGAACTGTGGCAACAGTGTATCCCTCTCTACACTACCTAAACGTAAGATTTAGTATTTAATCACACACGTGCTGTCAAACTGTTCATGTAGAAGCCGCTTAACCTCTAAAAGCATATTTATTGTAAATGTCTGAACAATACCGAAATGAAGATGGTCGTTTTGCGAAGAAAAAAAAGTTGAAAAAATAAAAAAATGCGGGTGGGGTACGAATTTCCGAAAGATCGAAAAGTCGATGGGTCGAAATCCCGAAAGTCAAATCACCAAATCCGAGAGATTCAAAACAGCCATAATTACGAAAGTCTATCGAAGAGACAAAACAACAATTTCGAAAACGGGAAAGCAGAAACAAATTTCATGGCGAAAATCAATCTTCAGAATAGGCAAGATTGCGAGCGACGAAATATCGTACTGGGCAAAATAGTGAACGCTCTGAAAGCCGAGCGTTCTAATTTCAGCATGAAACTTATTGAGAAAATTGAGGAATTTCGAAATTCAAAGAAGCGAATAGTCAAAGTACCGAAACGTTAAAATTCCGAAAGGTACTTACACAGAAGGTTCAAAATACCGAAATCTTACGAGACATTTGGAACACACCTACCATTACTGCTACTACCAGCTTTCACTAATAGATGGCGATAGCGACAGCAATTAGCGATGCAAAAAGGATCCGGCCGTCACCCCCGTCACCTTTTACGGTTAGGGGCGCCACAGCGCCAGCTACGATTAAAGTCCCTCAATGGAGTCCCTTCCAAAGGGAGTCTTGCTACTTGGGCAATTCCACCTCAAATCGGCCGAGAAATGACCTCGTATTTTTTTGATCGTTTAAAACTTTTTTTTACGTGAAATCTACGTCAAAAAAATAGACCCGTATTTTTGCGTTGGTCCAAAGAAAAATTTTCACGCTAGTTATGAATTATCGCATTTGACTGTAAAAATTGCGCACGGGCGGCTTTGAGAATTAATATCTCGGGTCCCCTTCACCGTACAGAGATGTTCCAATACGCGTTTCAAAGGCAATAAAAGACACTTTTCGACAAAATTTTTTAACTTTTCGAAAAATATAGTTTTGTTATTTTTATGTTGTCGATTGTTTATCAAATCATTATAAAAATGTTTATCGATTCTGTTCGCAAACTAAGGCCATTTCTGAAATTCTCAGAAAAATTTGATCACATTCCTTATTCAATTAGCCCCGTACGACGCGGTAGAAGAAGCGAAAAGCGCGGCGCGGAAACCTGACGCAGCGTCGAACAAATAATTGTAAGAAAATTTTTTAGAAAAATCGTTCCATTAATTTCCAAAATTCACCGTCTTCAGAATTGAATAAGGAATGCGGTCATATTTTTCCAGAATTTTGAAAATGGCCGCCCACGTGCCACTTTTACAGTAAAATGCGATAATTCATAACTAGCGTAAATAGTGCTTTTCGGTCCTAGGCCCTCAAGTCGGACTTTACGGACCGGGTGGGGATTGGACGTCCGAGGTCCGGCACAGCCGGTATAAAGTGGTACTTTACGGATATTTTCGGTCCGTAAAATCAATTTTTACGGACTCAGAACCATCCCTAAAGTACGTACTTCACGGACACGTGTACCGAAGAAAAAAATTTTTTGACTAACGAAAAAATTCGGGTCTACTTTTTTGACGTAGATTTTACGGAAAAAACGTTTAAGTAGATTAAAAAAATATGAGGTCAAAAAACACCCAAAATTGGCCGATTTGAGGTGGAATTGCCCAAATACTCTCCATTCTTTCAATGTCTATCATATCATGTTCGATACTTATGCTTGTTGGATGTATTCATATAATTTTCCTTTATTTGCAAAGAGATTATCCCCACGCAGGGCCCCGAAAAATGTGTGTAGCCCCCAGGTCGCTTACACGTTAGATCCGCCCTGGCTGGGGCAAAGAAAGAAGGGTCGGGTACGAATGTTGGATACCCTCATTCGGACTGTCCCACATAACTATATAATATGAAATCAGAAAGCGCACGTAGCGACGGGTGCTGGCCTACCCTATTTAATAAATTGAAGCATTCATGTTTTCTTGTATTGAGTAAGTTCTACCCATAACTGAAGACAGTGCGTCTTAAGAACGCTGCAGCGATGTATACTTATGATTACAGACACCTCATATGTTATACATATTTCGGAAATTATAAGGTTATTATCAGCTGTGCATGTGCCCTATCTGACGAAAGTCACGTCCCGTGAAAAAATATTCTGATCAGACCTGATATGACCTGATAAGGCTATATCAAAATTTTTTATATATCCATATCTGGTCTGATATGATTTGATATGCCCATATATAAATTTTGATAGGTCCTGAT
Organism: Tenthredo livida; assembly: GCA_963992785.1. Taxonomy (NCBI): domain Eukaryota; kingdom Metazoa; phylum Arthropoda; class Insecta; order Hymenoptera; family Tenthredinidae; genus Tenthredo; species Tenthredo livida. Next base: position 14,587,665 of record OZ023072.1, on the reverse strand, counting down.
ATGGCGCGATATGGCCTGATATGAAAATTGGCCAGATCAGGCCAGATCAAGCCTTATCAACTTGATATGCCCATATCAAGCTTGATATGACTTGATAAGTTCATATATAATTTTTTTATATGTCCTGATATGGCCTGATATAGTCTGATAGGATATGTATATTTTGATGTACTTGTGGAAAAATATTTCTGATCAACCCTGATATAACTTGATAAGACCTGATATAGCCTGATAGGATATGTATATTTTGATGTACTTGTGGAAAAATATTTCTGATCAGGCTTGATATAATTTGATAAGCCTTGATATGGGCATATGTAACAGTTATTTTTGTGTTTCCTTTGTATAAAAATTTTCGTCTCTAGCCTGATCTAGACAGATACGGCCATATCTAGTCTAACATGTTCACATATAGTTCTTTGGTACGGCTTGATCAGTTCTGATATGAGCAATAATACTTTAATATAATGGTTTAGCGGATTTTACGAGAAAAAAATAGGAACAATAAATTTTATATGATCATATATAATCATATATAATTAATAATTATGTATAAGTTTATATAATTAAATATAGTTTCATATAGTTATGTATAATGTTTATATAAAATTATATATATTTATATATAAATATGTATAAATATATATAAGTTTATATAATTATATAAAACTATATTAAACTTTATATAACAGCGTATCGCATGGCTTTATATTACGGTATAAAAAACCATACGTTGTTATACATTAAAATATATAATGATTATTGCCATATAATCATATAGTTTTTTTGTCATTACATATAAATACTTACAGTATATGAACGTGAATGGTGACAGATAATCGATGATTGTCAAGTCATCTTTTACTGAGGTGTATATTCTTTCTCTAAATTTGACGCAAAAATGTGCACTTTGTAAATAAATGCATTCAATAAATATTACAATTCGAAAATATTAAGTAAACTTGATCGATTTTAAAACTTAACTTTTATATAGTTATACAAAATTTGTAAAAAAATGAAAAGTCACGCGTTGATCATTGAAGGTATACTTTATATTTATTATCATAGAAAAAGTAAATATATAATTTAAAAATTAAATCACAGAAGAACGTTTCTCCATGATTGTTTTTATGACTTGATTAATTTTCAGGTTCTAATGAAGGAAATGGAAGTTACCAAATATTGAATAATTTTGACATTGTTTTAATTGATAATTGTTACAGAAAATTTTTCTTTGAAAAAATGCACTTCCAGGAGATTAAAAAAATTACTAGTGCATTTTTGTCATGTTTTTTTTTTTTATTAACATAATTGATAATCAGCATTCATGTAAATTAACTCTGAATTCATCAAATTACTTGAATGCTCATTTAATAAATTTAATTTCGCTAACTCAATTTATATTTCACACAGAATATCATTTAATGATAACTGCGTGTTTGTTGCATTTAATTACCATAAAATTGATAATTAATACGTCAGATGTAGAATTTTGTTCAATAAGCATTGGAATATATGACATTTGTATATTTCATATTCGTTTAAGCACCTAATTTCAATAACAGATCTTGGGTCAGTCGGTAGCGGGCAGTGTTGGCGAGCGCACGGTTCACGGATCGATCCCTGGCGGGGAGTTTTTTTTTTTTTTCCTTCTCTGGGCCGATATGTAAATCTAACTATATATAATCTGATATGCCCATATCAGGTCATATGTAGTCTGATATACTTACATCAAAGCATATGTAGTAGTATATAGTCTGATATGGCCAATTTTTATATCAGGCCATATCAGGTCTGATATGGACAGTTTATATCAGGCCTGATATGGTCTGATCAGAATATTTTTTCACGGGGTTACCTATCCAATATTCTCACGAACATCTTATCGCAAAATAATTCACCCGTATAGATAAGTGCCGTTATACACATGGTTGAGATGATTCAGAACGTCAGCACCGGTAACGGTAAAGAGCTTTTAAAAAAGTGAAAAATATGACTTTATCGCTTAAAAAAAGCGACTAAAAGTGACCGTCGAACAGATTTTTCGTACTTGTTAAGTAGTAAATAAGCTTCACGACTAGTTGATTTCAGATTTACTGGTCTCAAATTATTTATTCATGGGATATTTCTCTCAGTGGCGTAGCTCGCATGGGTGGCACCCGGTGTGGATATCGATGGTGTCACCCCAAAAATGAAATCAATAGAAATGCGACGGACTTTAAATATGAATTTCTTTGAATAATACAATTTTTGTAAGTTATTTAGTAAGTGAGTATCAGTGTATCACCCCCAGACCTGTGGCCCCCGCTCTCCCCCCTCCCCCACAGCTACGCCTCTGATTCCTCTACCCAATGAGCGGACAATTTTTAAGTCCGATAAAAATTTAGCAGGCTTATCATGGTTTTTCATATAAATATAGGTAATAACGAAAAAAAGAAACATAAAAAAAAAGGTTCGAAAAAAACTATGATAGTTCCATGCAAAATCGAAGACGAATAATTTAGTCATAATTGGAAACATTATTGAATCCATGGTCCAAATTCGGCTAAAAAAATTCATCACTACAATGGAAAATGTGACCATACAGATCATTATGCCGAAAAAAGTGACAAAAAGTGAATTTGTTGAAAAAGGCGACAAATAGTGCGAAAAGTGACTAGCTACCAGCCTTGGAATGTACCAAATGAAATTGAGGTAAGTCAACTTCAATGTTTTTTTTTCTTTCATGTATGACGTTTATTACACGGCGGCAGTCTTGCAGCTATTCGACACCTAGTAACTGCATATGCCGAAACGAAACCACCCGCTGCCGTGAATTTGCATCCCCTGTGTAACGGTCCAGGTTCGCGATGCAATTCTCTGGTTTTGTATTTAGATTTCGGACCCGTGTTATGGGAATATCGGCCTTTAATTTCTATACTTTCGATATACGGCTATGTCTCTATCGTCGAGGTACGTTGGTCTTAGTGGTGTTTACTTCCTACACACTTGCGGCCGTGTTGTGCACACACCGCCGGTCAGCTGTAGGTGTCTTCTTCCTCGTCTTCCAGTCGTCTTCGGACGCTCTGTGTCGCAGCTTCGCCTAAATGATGCCTGGCTTCCTTATACAATTTCCCTTCCGCTCATTGAGTCAGGAAATGAAAAGGAATACCAAGTGATGTAGGGATAATTAACAACAATGATTAGGATTACTACGATTACTAATCTTTCATTAAGATTCGTAATGAGCATATATACTGGTGATCAGCGGAGTCGCTACTATCTTTCAGCCACTTATTGGGCGTCGAGATGAGTGATCTCCAGCCAATGTTTGGCCTTGATTGCGTTATACTGCAAGACGAAAACGCTCCCTGTAATAGAGGTTGTATTGCTTACCATATAACGCGACCGCCGCCGTGTGTTAGGATATATGTTGTTAGTTTATCAGGTGTTATAAGAACTGACACTTTCACAGCACTTCAATAATAAACAGAAACTAAAATACTTTATTCTCACTTCACAAACTGGTGTGTTATGCTATTATTTATTAGATTATAAATGCGTCTAATACATTTGGCTAAACTTCTTAAAATAGACAAATGTAAAATGAACTAATTGGGTAAAAGAAAATATTTAAATTATATAAATTATCTATGATAATTCCTATTACAGTTTTCTGCACCTTAGAAAATTGAATTTAAATCAGATATACTGAGAATGATATTAATGACTCTGAATTTATATAAAATGACTCTAAATTATGAAAATGACTCTAAGTTATGAAAATGACTCTACTACGCTAAGAAATAAGTTAACCAACAATCTAGACGATTTCAGGAGTTATCTTTTAATTGACCGATCTTGACTTCGCGGATGTACTTGCGTGACTGACTTTTGGCAGCTTTTTACGCGACTTATATAGTGATTTTGGTCTTCCTGGAATCGTCTTGATCCTTCTGGAAGCTTCTATATTGTTCGATCTAAATTTTACATTTGATTTGATCCGATTCTGGCTAATTGGTGGAGTTTGATATTGCCTTCATTCCGGCGCAAGCTCTTTTCATCCTATTTTAACCAATTTAAGTGTATTTATTCTGAAAGTCGCGCGTCGACCGCATCGTCTGCGATCGAGAAGCTTCTACGACCTTCTACCAATTTCCAGAACCTTCCATGCGTTTCGATGGACGATATCTGCTGCTAATTTGTACCTGTGACTTAAGAACAGGACGTCACACCTGATACCTGCACACTCCTGAACACTCGTTTTCACTCCGCTCGGGAGGATCGAAAACGCCTAATTCTAGTCCTCCCTAGCGGAGCGAAAACTCGCACTTCTGCTCCGCTGTTGAAGATTAGTATATTGTGCACCAAGAGCGAAAACAAGCGTTTGCGAGCCGCGTATAAAGTTGAGTTCCCGCGGCAAAGCCGAGGGTTCTCAACTTTATACAAGGCACAAACGCCCGTTTTTTCTCGAGGTTCACATACCATTTTCTTTTCTCTCATATACCCCCAAAAAGCAAATAGAAATTGTTTTAAATGTTTTTATAAATTTTTTTCATTACATAGTCATCTCACTAAAATTGAAAAATATCGAAAAATAATATCTACAGTTTGAAGTATGTTTAAAATGAGATTTACTTGAATATTCCGAACAAAAGGATAGGTTTTATAATTGAAAGTAATAAAACATGGTCAGATGAAATTTTATATCATTTAGTTTTCCACTTATTCACTAAAATCACAAAAAAAAAGGTAAAAATAAGTTTATAACATTTTGGTTCTCCACTTAAGGGGGTACATACACCTTTAAAATAATTTTTTCCAAATTACTGCTACGCTCTGAGAAAACATTCTAGAGACTCAGTTTTTCTACAGTTGATTAGTGCTATTTTGATACATAGTTCATGATTTTTCCAGATTTGATGTCCTCCGCTGAACATAAATTCAGTCTAGCGAAGAAAAAGCAGTTGTCGTAGGATGCAGGTTGCTGCCTTGGATGAAATTTCTTCCACTTTTGAGGAAATATTCTTTATGAATGTAATTTCGGACCAAACCAATAATATTTGATGAATGTAATTTTTAGACATAGAAATTTTTGGTTTCAGAACATTTTTTTCAGAATGATGGGAAAAAAATTCTTACAATCAAAAATTTCTATGTCTGAAAATTACATTCATCAAATATTATTGGTTTGGTCCGAAATTACATTCATAAAGAATATTTCCTCAAAAGTGGAAGAAATTTCATCCAACGCAGCAACCTGCATCCTACGACAACTGCTTTTTCTTCGATGGACTGAATTTATGTTCAGCGGAGGACATCAAATCTGGAAAAGTCATGAACTATGTATCAAAATAGCACTAATCAACTGTAGAAAAGCTGAGTCTCTAGACTGTTTTCTCAGAGCGTAGCAGTAATTTGAAAAAAATTATTTTGAAGGTGTATGCACCCCCTTAAACGACTAGAATCACAAGAATAGTTATGAGTACTAAGTTTATATTATTGCGCTGAAATCACCATAGAAGTTAGAAGTACGTCTATATCACTTTTGGTTTTCAACTTATTCGACTACGATTATAAAAAAATTGAGTCGTCTATATTATTTTTGGTTTTTTCCCATATTATACTAATATATTTAACAAGTTGAAAGTTTTGGTATCATTTGTAGTTCACTTATATAATTAAAATCACAGAAAAGTTAAAAGTATTCTTAAAATATAAACATAAAAATAAGAGATTTGAGGTTTCTATTACTTAATCCAGCTTTGTTGCACTTTGCATCCACATAGTATACGCATACCTCTGATCACATCATTTCTTATCAAGGATGTTGTATGTGCAGTTTGAACACCCACTCATGTTCAGAATGATCCGCTTATCTGTAGTGTTTGATTCAACGGTTGGATTGGAGACTGTTGATTCGGAGTTTTCTTTGTCTTTGGACGTCGACGGCAGATTCAAAACCTCCAGTTTGCGCTCTCGTTGATTTTCCTTAAACGAAGCTTGATTTTTAGAAGATGGACCCAGGTTAATCGACGTAAATAACATTGATATCAAAATACCACAATTCAAAGAATCCTCCAGTATTTTTATCAGGCACCGACATAAAAATATTGATATTAAAAATGTACCTGAAATTGCGAAACTGGTTTGGACTTAAACTGCTATGAAAGGTGGAGCTAAGCTTTGGTATGACGCTGGTAAAACTTAAATCAATTCTTATGTACAATTTCGTCAAGCAATCTATAATGAATTTTTTATTCAAGAATACTCACAGCATTGCCAAATGAGATTAGATTAGATTTATTTCTTGATTGCATAATTACATAAAGAGCCCTGCACTAATCTTATGGGCATTGGCTTCCGGTGGATTTGAAAAATGTCGAAACACTTTCGAGATACGGTCGTTCTGATCAAAAGTCTCAATGGGCGAAATACTTTATACTTTATCACTCTTTCGTGATACACATTTTAAGAATTACATGTTAAGATTTTGTATTTATCGCATTCTTCGACAAACCATTTTTGGGCTTGTGGCTACAACTTTGATTGAATTTACTATGTTAAAGGCCATGCCATCTGCACCTTAGGCTTGTCGTTAGGAACAAAATTTACGGGCCGTCCCCCAAATCGACTTCAAATAAATCTAAACTCATAAAATTGGCAAAAAAATAACCATCACATTGGCATGGGATGACTCATAAACAATCTTGAGGGCAGGGGGTTGGCTACTTTTTTTCCACATAGCAGCATTTCCGTAGACCAATCTGTGAGAATTTCAGATTTTTACGTCCATAATTAGACCCACAGTGAAATAATAACTGAAAAGACCCCGTGTATTTCAAATGGAGAAGTTTATCCTCTGTTGCCAAGAGTCAAGCGTTAAAATAAAAATCTTAAAAGATTACAGGATGAGTCTTGATTCATTTGGAGTCGATTTGGGGGGCGGCACGGGAAATTCATGTTTTTTCACGTTCTAACGGCCACCCTACTGTACCTAGGCTTACCTCGATTACCGCTTCTAAGTTTTACATGTTGTACATTTAATAGACTTAACCGGCATGCTGTTATTGTACTCCAAAATCAACTTCGAACTGACTTTCACCGGCAGATGGTTAGATAATAACAATGAGCTCAGTACCTTAATGTTAACTCTATGAGGTCTCGTCCTCTCGCGTTGAATATCTGGTTTTTATTGTGAATAATTCATGGTAATTGCTCAGGGTCTATGTGCCTGTTATTATTAGTGTTTTGTTTATTTATTTGGTTTAGATACGAAGATTATTTTCCTGTTCCTATGCTCAGTTATGACAGAGATGCACTCGTCGGTCTTGTATATGTCCTCCGTATATTTTTATAGTATTTTTTGTTTCTTGCAATAATCAATCCTTCGCTGGCGCAACCTCTGGCTGCTGATTTTATAGCTAGGCTGTCGAACACCTGGTGGTCTTTTGATAATAATAGGGTTGGGCTTGTAGTATGCCACGATTCGCTTACTATGTCCTGCTCCGTTCGCTCGATTGTCATCTGGTGTAAGTTATTCAGTTCTTTAGGCAAGGTCGGATTCAAATTTCGTTGCTATTGGGTGCTTTGCTGCTCTAGTGCAGGGGTCTCTCGTCGGGTCCTGGTCTTACCGTGATATTTTGATTACGTAGTCATGAAATGCTTGTACAAAATTTGCAGAGATGCTTGCGAATCAGATTTGCTGTTGAGATTTCGTCAAAGTAGGCAGTAGAGTATACAGTTGAACTATTCTCCTAGAGATATTCGACATTGCCGATTGTGAGGTGTATCACATAATCGAAAAGCGTTACAGATTTCAGAGTCGGTAAATAGCGTGCCAACGTTTGGAAGGATGCGACCACGTCAGAATGTTCAAGATTCCATTCCACTAGATTTTTCATATTCATTGGATAGTAATCTGTTTTTAATTTACGTAAACAATTAGTCAATTCTGTAGTTTTATGAACAGTTTCGTATATAATACAGGCCAAAAAGTTGTTTAGCATTCGTGTTTTTTTATTCCCAATCTAAATAGCCGAAAAGCACTCGCATTACCCAGGAATATCGTTCGATTTGTGTTGCCCAAATTTTAGATGGATTTTTGGAAACTTGTACTATCAGGGAGTACAGGCTTATTACTTTTTCTTTCCGTTTGTCGACCCCGTTTATCATGCTACGAACCGTGTAAAATATGAATATGAATTCACTCTCCAAGTTAGAAAGCAGTTCGTCAAAGTATCTCTTTTTTTTCACATATTTCAGTAAGTCTTACAGTATCGATGTCACAACGACAAATTTGCAACAAAACACAAAAAATTAAAATAACAAAAAAATCAACAAAAAAGTGTTTATTATAAATTTAAATTCAAAACTGTTCTATGAAGTATTCCCCATGGAATATAGTCGTAGATTTTTTTTTGGCTTAGGGTAATTCCGGGTGAGATGGCCATCGGGGAGAGATGGCCTTCGATGATATTTCTCATGCTACTCGATATATTACACTTCCTATATAGAGTAGGTCGGTAGTACTACTCTGAACGAAGCGATCTACTATGAAAAGGAAGTGTCATATATCGAATAGCATGAGAAATATCATCGACGGCCATCTCTCCCCTATGGCCATCTCACCCGGAATTACCCTAATTCGGTTTTAGAATCTACGATATTCACCATAGTCATTATCATCGTCGGCCGAAATAAAATAAGAAAATACAAATAAGGTGCGGAATAGAACACTAGCCCTGACCTTGGGTTTAATAAATCGTTTATAACTTTATTCGTTGGTGTCTCTTCACACGCTGTGACCTAGGTGACTCGTATATCTGACTTTCCGAGCAGAAATCCTAGCACGGCGGCGGTTCTTATGGAACGGGCCAACGTGAAAACGATATCCTCATCGCGATGTGACGGCCTAATATCGAAAGTTTATAGCGGCCCGACCCTGTCCTAATATCGAAAATTAATTCAATGGTTATACCCTGGCCCACTACCTCGGCCCAATATTGGTATCAGATTGGCACCGAATACAGCGGGTGTACCTCGGCATGAGATATCCATCCGACGTTCGTTCCGATTGAACCCCCGGGACAGCGGTTGAACATCGGCGTCCGATATCTGTCCAATATCGGATCCAGAATGACCCCCGATACGACGGCCGTGGCTTGACACGAGACATCCACCCAACGTTGGTCATGGATCAATCGCCATGCCCCCGGTCGAACATAGGCGTCCGATATCTGTCCAATATCGGATCCAGAATGACCCCTGATACGACGGCCGTGGCTCGGCACGAGAGACCCACCCAACGTTGATTGCGGATCAATCGCCATTCCGTGCAAAAATTGATGAACCGCGGTTGTTCTTATTGAACGTACCAACGTCGAACCAATATCGGCATTCTCATGTTCTAATGTAACGGCTCTGCATTGTCAATTCCAGCTGGCCCGAGTTCGGCACAATATCATGAACCGCGACAACGGCTACATGTTGTTGCACTAGATTGGGCCAGTGCTGGCTCCATAATTGGTTGCCAATAGATCGTTCAAATATTTTCATAACGCATGCATGAAAAAGTCGCTTGTTTGGGGCTCTGTAGCGGTCATATTGTGGCACTTTTCTGACGTTTCCGTAGGCGATGCCAACATGAAACAATGTTGCATGCCGAACGTGCGCACAACGTTCTGCGCACATTCAGCGTGCTCAACAAGATTCTTGTCGCGCACGGCGTGCAAACAAGAGTCATTTATCCTTCATGACGCGCCACCTCCGTGCGTATTGCTTGGCATCCTGAATCAACTCGATGTTTTTGGTACGGGTCGTACACTTCGTTCTCGGCGCTCGCCGTTCCACGTGAATCAGCCATTTCAGTTGTTGACATTGTAACACCGATCCGTTCGCACGTGTTTTGATCGTTCTCAAATCAAATGTACTATTTTCACTATTTAATAATTATTATTTAGATCTTTATATAAGTACTCTACTATACCTGTAGAGAGGGATAATAGAGAAGTTTTGCGTCAATAAAATTGTAATCTTTTTTTTTGCAATAAGAATTTTGGTTATGTTTTATGTCGGGGGGGCTTTGCCCCCCCCCAACCCCCCCACGGGGGCTTCGCCCCTCGACCCCGCCGGGAAGCGCAGTGGTCTGTTAAAAGTCGGCTTTTCAGAGATCTTTGGTGGTTAGCTTTTGCGAAACTTTTTCATGCATTTGTTATAAAAAATAGTGTTCGATACTCGGGCGAAATGAGGCGTTTAGGTTCGTACGATGTTTTCAGCACGAACCGTAGTCGAGGCGGAAGCTAGGCGCGGCGCCTGCGGCCGCAGGCGCCGCGCCTAGCTTCCGCCTCGACTACGGTTCGTGCTGAAAACATCGTACTCCCCTATAAACGCCGCACATTTCGCCCTTGTATCGAAATGTACTAATCCACGTAGTATGTTCACCCAATATTGGCCATCGCGGCGCAACCGTTGGAGCGGTCAGTCGTCAACGTCGGATGTACACCCAATATTGGCCATTGGCTGGCTATCATTGCGGCGGTTAGTCGCCAACGTCGGATAAGCAGAAGTTATACCGTGGTTGACAATCTCGGTCCGAGGTCCAACTTGAGCTAGCAGCCGTTGCGGAAGTTATACCGTGGTTGACAATCTTGGTCCGAAGTCGAACTTGAACCAGCAGCCTATGCAACGGTCATACTGTAGTTCACAATCTCGGTCCGAGATCGAACCTGAGCTAGCAGCCGTTGCAGAAGTTATACCGTGGTTGACAATCTTGGTCTGAGGTCGAACTTGAACCAGCAGCCCATGCAACGGTCATACCACAACCCGGAATCTCGGAACAAGACTGGCCTCAAAACACCTATTTCAAATGCGCGGTATGTCATAACTAACAAAGAGTAGTATTGATACTCATGCGACGAATTGGCGTAGTGGCTAGAGCGAGCGATCCGTAATATGAGAGACCGTGCGTTCTTGGGTTCAAATCCCCTCGCAGTTAGAAAAAAACTCGAAGTTTTCTCAGAAAAGGGTCATGCGTAACGAATAATGTAGGCGGGTTAGTTGATAATCAGTTGGGGTACACACGGTCTACAAACCGAATGCGAGACAAACATAATCGGTTAATGTAAATTCCAGTAGGAAAACATAGCCTTGGTGTATACAATACCGAGCGAACCGATACTGAGATTTTCAAAGTTTCAATTTTTCTGATTATAAATAGTAATATTATTACCATTTTTTGTTACTACTGGCAGTGCTCGCACGGCGTACCGTCAATTCTATAAAATAAATACGGGGCATGATATACTGGCCCAATAACGCAAGACTATATAGGGCCGTCGATAAATGCCAATATCTGCCCGAATCAGAAACGCACCATTTACCCAAGCACGTCAGGCAATATTGGGCCACCGTAACATCGAATCTTGGTACGGTGCCGGCACCCAAGCTTGGTCCGACTTTCTTTCGGTGTTATCGGGCCAATACGGAACAGCGTTACATTTCAATCACGGACCAATATTGAATAGCAATCGCGGGGCAAGATTTTTCGAGCGGCTGCAGCGTTGGACCAATATCGCGCCGTCGTGAAATTTCTGCTCGGGTTATGTCTAACTGCGTATATCTCGCAGCGCTGCGACGCCTGCGCATCCTCGTTCTCTTACCGGCGGTCGGATTTGAATGTGTCTTTACGCCGTATATATATCAGGCATATCTCTCTCTCTCTCGTTGGAATAGTGTATAACCCTACGTGTATTGCAGCCAGGGTTGCCACCCCTCCGGGTTTGACCCGGAGACTCCGGGTTTTGGTTACTTTACTCCGGGTTCCGGGTTAAAAACTAAATCTCCGGGTGAAACGTATGACCCATTATTTGTCATCCAGACCAGACTCCTTTGTTGAAAAGTGTATCAGCAAATTCAAAATATATTTTCAAATTTAAAGCTAATAACCAAAATTGATCATAATTTTCGTTCGCTTCGTGGAGTTACTTGTAATTTACTTGTAGTGAAAATCTTGCGTATTTATAACTAGTCGATCAACCGTACAAACGTTTCTAAGTAGTTTTATTGTGATTTCTAATAAAAAGCGTTGAAATTTTCATTTTTACCCCTACCCCCCCCCCCCCTTCCGCCTGCCAATCTCCGGCTCAGAAGTCGGCCTGAGGTGGCGACCGTGATTGCAGCCGTGCAGGTTCCCTGCGATTCCTCAGCGATCTGCGCAAGTTCAAGGGATTTGACCATATTCCTTCATTGTTCCTTACCAGCCCGCTTTCGGCTTTAATTTTATTTTTCAATTTTTTTTCTGTTGTGCAGGGGGCTTCGGGCGCTAGATTCCGATCAGCTCTCTCTCCGTTCCCTGTACAAATAGTTCACTTCTATAGTTCTCTGTTGGTTCTAGTGGCCCGACTGTCGTGATTTCCTAGCGAGGATATGGTTTTGCTCGTGTTTATTCGTATCTTACGTCGTAGGGTTGTTCGAGGCTTCTTTTCGAAGGCGTGTTACTGGCCGATTGCGCGTATTTGGTTCATGTGCCGTTTCCATATCCGATCATCGCCGAACTCCACCTCGTATATCAGGTTTCCTAGTTTTGCTCTGTCACGTCCGTGATCAATGGTAAATTTTTTTTTCGATGGGTCACTTTAGATTAGTCAAGTTTATGCACAAATCACATAAAGGACCCCGCACAAATCTTATGGAAATTGGATCCCGGTCAAATTGTCCAAAATTGTAGTATGTTGTGCTTCAGGTCATCCTGATCAAAAGTCATCATGGTCACAAATTTGACCGGGATCCAATTTCCATAAGATTTGTGCGGGGTCCTTTATACAATACATTAATCAATCATCCGCTTTACTAGAACAGGTGGTTAAGGAAGAAGTTAGATATAATTATTCACAGACAACAGAATATAATTGAGAGAGAAATACTATATGTACGTTGTAAGCCGATTTTCGGTTACTGATGAAAAGACGTTTATATTAATATATATTTTAGAAATTGAAATTCGCACATTGAGTCATGAAAAATAGTATACGACACACGTGCGCGTACGTGATCCTCGCACTCGTGTTAAACTACACTCGTTCGAGAATCACTCACTGCGCGCAATTGTATCGTAATCTACTATAAACCTTTTTACGACTTTTACTTCCTCTGAATGATCAAGTCTGGTCATCTCATCGCACATACTCGCACAGTCGGCAAACACATGCAAGAATACTCACAGCTTCTTTATCCTTCTTCTTCATTTGCTCACTCTATATCTGGCATTGCTCGATTACTAAGTCAAAAATCCATTTCGCAATCAACGTTTCAGTGCACGTGTTATTAAAAATACCTTACCCGCCATATGCCATCTTTGAAATTATGCACACATTATTACATTTATGCAATGGGCCCTGCAGCATTATCCTAATTTTCAATAACAATGGCTACGTATCATCTGACAAGAATGATATAGACCACATTGAGTGGACCTATAACCAGTCAATTTTAAGAAAGTATGTGCCATCCCAATGATACTCATGTTCACCTATAAGTTATTTATAAATTTGCTATATTTTATTATATATAAAAGGTTATGTTATACACATTCAGGTTGGTGGAGAAAAACCGAATGACCAACATTAATAATTAGCGAAATTCCGAAATTTCAAAGTTGAGAAAACTTTCAATACAAATGAGCCTCATACCAAAGCTTCATAATTTGGTCTCTTGGAATATTTAAATTAGGATTTGATGACTGTTCGGCAGTAACGGTATTCCGGTATAAGATTTTCGGGATTTCTGTCATTATGAATTCCGGTCTTTTGGTTTTTCGACCCACACCCCTATACTCTGTTTGAGCAGTTGTCGGGTACAGATTGTACGTATAGAATTATGTAGCAATTATTAGCGTTCCTATAAATTCATATGCGAGATTTTTGAGTAAATATTGTTAATATTGATGATTTCAACGATTTTGCACGAGCCTGACGCACGCGGTGCGCGCCTGTGTTGGTTTTGTCGTAGGAAGGTGACTGGCTACGTTCACCGAATATTCTCGGTATGTGAATAAATATATTAAAAAAAGAAAAAATGGTTTCAAATGAATTCAAATGAATTCATGTTTATATTTATTTCACCGAACTGACCTATTCCGGATTGGTACTATAATGTCGGATTTATTTGTATGATTAACTCATTTCGTGACAATATTCGTTATTATGCTCAAATTCTGGCCGTTGTGGACTTCTACGAGCAATGCACCGTGGCCTTAGATAATCCGACTTATCGAGCCACTCTCGACGCTGTTTTTTTCCCGTTTTCTTCGAGTACTCGTAGAACTTTGACGCCGATCACTCACTCCAGTTTCCTTCTACGACAATATGATATTCCGCACGGCTTACATTGGACGATCCGGAGTCTCAGCTGAGAAATCATCTGCGATGGTCCGAAAGCTAGGACCCGCCATTGAGTTGCAGTCCAACCTCTCAATAAAGCTTCTTACGGGCTGTGAGGGGAATACATTTCTCATTTTTTGTCTCATTCTCTGTCTTGATTTTCGTCTTAGTTTTTGTCTTGATTTTTGTCTTGATTTTTGTTTTATTTTTTGTCTTGATTTTTATCTTATTTTCTGTCTCATTTCTTGTCTTATTTTATGGCATCCTCCTCCTCCACATCATTCACATGATCGAAATTATCTACATCATCCTGATCATCCACATCATCCACATCATCCACATCATCAACATCACCCACATCATCCACATCATCCACATCATCCACATTATCAACATCATCAACATCATCCACATCATTCACATCATCCACATCATTCACATCGTACACATCATCCACATTATCAGCAGCATTCACATCATCCACATCATTCACATCATTTGAATCATCCACATTATTCACATTATCTACAATATCTACATCATTCACATCGTCCACATCATCCACATTATCCACATGATTCTCATCATCCACATCAATCACATAATCTACATCATTTACATCATCTATATCATCCACATCATCCACATCATTCAGATCATCCACATTATCCACATTATTCACAATATACATATCATTCACATCATCCACATCATCCACATCATCTACATCATTTACATTATCCGCATCATTCGCTTCATCTACATCATCTACATCATCTACATCATCTACATCGTACACATCATCCAAATCATCCACGTTATCATAATTATCATGATTATCATGATCATCATTCACATTCACATCATCATCATCACCCGAATCATTAACTTGATCCACATCATCTACAATATGTACATCGTACACATCATCCACATAATCTATATCATCCAAATCATCCCCATCATCCAAATCATCCACATCTTTCACATCATCTGCATCATTCGAATCATCTACATCATCCAGATCATCCACATCTTTCACATCATCTGCATCATTCGAATCATCTACATCATCCAGATCATCTGAATTTTTGACACCATTCTCATCATCCACATCATCCACGTCATCTACATCATCCACATCATCCACATCATCGACATCATTCACATCGTACACAACATCTACATCATCCACATCATCTTCATCATCCACATCATCCACATCATTTGAATCATCCATATTATCCACATTATCCACAATATCTACTTCATTCACATCATCTAGATCATCCACGTCATCCACTTCATTCACATCATCCACATCATCCACATCATTTACATCATTCACATCATCAACATTATCTACATTATCTAAGTCACCTACATCATTCACTTTATCCACATCATCCACATCATCCACATTATGCACATTATCCACATTATCCACTTCATTCACATAATCGACATCATCCACATCATCTACATTATCTACATAATCCACATTCCCCACATCATTCACATCATCCACATCATCCACATCATCTACATCATCGACATCATTCACTTCATTCACATCATTCACATCATTCGTATCATCTACATTGTACCTATCATTCAAATCATCCACGTTATTATAATTATCATCATTATCATGATCACTATTTACATTCACATCATCCTGATCATCCACATTATCCAAATCATTCACATCATGCATATCTTTCACATCATTCACATTATCTACATCATCCACATGATGCACATCGCACACATCATACACATCATCTACATCATCCACATCATCCACATGATTTACATCATCTACATTCCCCACATCATCTACATCATCCACATCATTTACTTCATTTACATCATCCACATCATCCGTATCATTTACATTGTACACATCATCCGAATCATGTACATAATTATGATTATCATCATTATCATGATCACCATTCACATTTACATCATCCTGATCATCCACATCAGTCACATCATTCACTTGATCCACATCATCCACATCATCTACATCGTACACATCATCCACATCATCTATATCATCCACATCATTCACATCATCCGAATCATCCACATCATCCGAATCATCCACATCTTCCACATCATCTGCATCATTCGAATGATCCACATCATCCAAATCATCTAAATTTTCCACATCATCTACATCATTCACATCATTTATATCTTTCACATCATTCACATGATGCACATCGTACACATCTCCACATCATCTACATCATCCACATCATCCACATTATTCACATCATCCACATTCCCCACATCATCTACATCATTCACATCATTCACTTCATCTACATCATCCACATCATCCGTATCATCTACATTGTACACATCATCCAAATCATCCACGTTATTAAAAATATCATCATTATCATAATCACCATTTACATTTACATCATCCTGATCATACACATCATCCACATCATTCACATGATCGACATTATTCACATCATCCACATCATCCACATCATCCACATCATCCGCATCATCCACATCATTCACATCATCCACATTATCCGTATCATTCACGTTGTACTAATCATTTCAATCCCACGAAAAACATCCAAAGATGTGAAAAAAGCCGCCAAGTACTCAGACGAAAATCACAATTGCTTTATAAGTAAAACGGTTCGCCAGTCTCTGTCGTGAAATCAAGAAAAAAGCCAAGCACCGAACGTACAACTGCGATCTCTCAGCAATTTGTTAAAAAAAAATAAAACAAACTCAAAATCAAACTCAAGTCTACGTCGTGAAGTCGGAGTTTCGTGTGAGGATATCGAAGCATCATTCCAAAAGCTACGTACTTGGCGGGCACATTCGATTTTTCTTCTTTGTGTTTGTTGTTCTCGCGTTGAATTGATATGACCTCATCGTATTTTGCGAACCAATCTCAAAGTACTGTGTTTTCGGTCGCTGGTTATAAACATGTCATGAACTTTGCATGGACTGACGAATGTTAGATTCGCAGATAACATTGGTTCTATAGGTACAAAATTATTTAAAATGCATCTTCCGATCTTGTCGAACGAATATGTCGTGGCAGTTGAAGGATCAGCGCTTGCGAGTTCACGGGAGTGCGTAGTGCGGGCGCCTTTGGCCAAAGGCGCCTGCACTACCCACTCCCTTGAACTCGCTAGCGCTGATCCTTCAACTGCCACGATTGTGTAGTTGCGAATGATTATTCTCCACAAGCAAATGAGCAACAATTAAGTACATTATGCGACTAGGGAGGAAAGTGCGTGGTTTTTGCTGAGTGCGAGGTTCAGCACGAGCACGAGGTGAAAAGTCGCTCCTCCCGTGTGGCATATATCACTTCTCACCCGACTAGATAAAATGTCCATATTGCATCCATTAGTCAGACACAGCAATTCAATCAATCAAACTTAGAATCGGTCAAACTTAGAGTTTTTTCTGCCTTTAAAATTTACTTTTTCGACCGCGAAATTCACTTTTTCTTTCCTCTGGTCAGAAATTGATTACTTTCTGCCCGCGTTGCAGGGATGGAGTATAGTCATTTTATCGTAGTCGGATGAAAAATATTTTTGCACTCAAGTGAGGCCGAACTGTTACGAAGATGGGCTTTAGGTATTGAAATTGATCCTCCCCACTACATGTATACGCTCGTGCACTTGCACATACGCCTGCATCGTGAGCAGGATTGTATGATATAGTATAGGTACACCAAAGCAATCATCAACTGAATTTTATATTTATCATTATATTAAACTGTCATAAGGTAAAGGACCCAGTACCGGAACGACGAAGGGTATATGACTGATTTTTCTTATTTGCAAAATACTTAAGTAGCTGATGGACAAAAATGAATTAATTCACCGGATGGAATACACATTTAGCTATTCAGGCGTAATTACATTGATTAGTTTTACTAAAATTTAATGTATTAAAATTTTGTTTTACGAATGAGTCTAAAAGACCCAGTATCGGAACACCTAAAAAGCCCAGACCCAGTATCGGAACATAGTTAACCCAGTACCGGAACGGTCAATAAAATGAGTTTATTTCAATGAAAGGATTATGCTTACCTTAAAGTGATTGAATAATATAGCAGTTAATTAGAAGAAATAATTAATGACAAATGAGTTGAGGCAATAATAATTAGTGATAGAAGCATTTAACATCGAAAAATTCTATTATAAAAGGGTTTTATTATTCTTTTATAATAAATTAATTTTTCTTTTCTTTTTTTTTTCTTTTTATTTACAACCTGTGAATAAGTAAATAATTGATATATAAAATAAATGCCATGTACTCCATTATAGTGAGTTTCAATAATTATTTAATATGTACAAATATGAAATGCATTTTATATTTTTGAATGATTTAATATTTTATAAGAAAAAAAATAAACAAACATTTTATCAAGTAAATAATAATAAAATAGAAATGAATGATTTTGAGGTTATACTAGAATTAAATAGTTTCCGAATAAAACATTTGACACAGAGATTAATTTTTACCATCTAAATCAAATTTAATGTATATTTCATTTATTTTTTACAACAAACGTACTTACTGCATTAAATATTCAATCACAAATTAATTTTTTGGCCCCACTCGATCTGTACACTAAATAAAATGCCCTGCATGTGTCATGCGATAAAAGCAACATGGATGGCTGTTCCGACACTGGGTACAGCTCATTTTTAGGGGACCAATAAAGGAACGGTAGAATTTAAATGAAAAGGGAATTTTGCTCATATTATAAATAAATTATTCTGATTTCAAAATACTTCTACAAACACATAAAAAAAAAAAATATCCGAAAAGTTTTTTTATGCACTTTCTACAAGCTTAAGATCATCGACTGATTTCTTAACAAAACCATTAAGGAACTTGGAAAAGTCGTACATCTGAGACTACTGCTATATTTGACAATTTTTATTTCATACTTCAAATATACTTTCAATTCACATTTATATATGTTATATAAATAAAAGATTAAGGTAACAAATGAATCAAGATTCGAAAAATTCCATCGCGTACGAGATTGAATATAAATTATTGAGTGTCAAATCGTTCCGATATTGGGTCTCGTTCCGGTACTGGGTCCTTTACCTTACTCTATGCTACTTATAGCATATACGTATATTCGTAGATGAGCCATTCCACGTCAGACCGGACAAAATAAATCAAAACTTGACCTCGATGTTACCGATTTCGCTCTAATTTTTTTTACGGGTTCTATGGAACAAATAAATTCATGAAACAATTTTTCGTTTTTTTTTTTGGCCCCTATTTTCCAAGTAACACGGGGGTGAAATTCAGCAAAAAGAGCCAAAAATCGAAAACATACTCCCCTTCAAACGGTCATATCTTTGATTGTATTCAACCTAGAGATTTCGTCCAGGAACCATTTCAAAGCTGTTGAATGACACTATTTTTATATATTTATTTTATCCTGCGGTAACAAACAATTCTATTCGTTATAAACAAATATATTATTCAAACGTGATTTTCAAAGTGAGGGCCACGCGATAGAATTCTCAAAAAAATATGAGCGTATTCCTTGATCAATTCTCTATATAATCGTTGAGTCAAAAGGATGGAGAAACGATGGAAACTAGGTGAAAACGATTTATTTATAAGCGACGGCGCGCGCTGCCACGGAAAAACCGTACCCGAACCGGGTCTTGCAGCGGCGGCGCGCGCCGTCGCTTATGAATCAATCGTTTTAACATGGTTTCCATCGGTTCTTGATCCTTTTGACTCAACTATATTGTAGAGAATTGATCAAGGAACACTCTCATATTTTTTTCAGAATTTTTACGCGTGGTTCTTGCCTTGAAAACCACGTTTGAATATTGTATTTGTTTATAACAAATCGAATTGTTCGTTGTCGTGAAATTTAATAAATATATAATAATAGTGTCATTGATTAGCTTTAAAATGGTTCTTGGAAGAAGTCTCTAGGATGAAAAAAACCAAAGATATGACCGTGTAATACGCCCACCGATGCTTCCTTGTGCTAGCCACACGTACCCGAGCCGGGTTTTACGGTGCAGCGCGCGCCGTCACTTATAAATAAATCTTTTTCACCTAGTTTCCATCGTTTCTCCATCCTTTTGACTTGACGATTTTATAGAGAATTGATCAAGGAATACGCTCATATTTTTTTGAGAATTCTATCGCGTGGCCCTCACTTTGAAAATCACGTTTGAATAATATATTTGTTTATAACAAATAGAATTGTTTGTTACCGCAGGATAAAATAAATCTATAAAAATAGTGTCATTCAACAGCTTTGAGCTGGGCCTTGTTGGTCAGTCGTTTACGCCTTGGTGGCAAGAGTTTGTACTCGATAGAGAATTTTATGGCAGAGATCATACGGGAATAGAGCATTATTGTTTCAATAGTTGACGAGTTTTAATAGTCGGTCAGGAAGACCGAGCGATAAGATTAAATACTTGAAGAAATGTATATTGTTTCAGATTGCTAAGTGAGGCACACGAGGGCGTGTGATAAGTCAGTATGGCCGTGTCGGTGTATGACTATTTTGATGTACAGTACTGGCAGAGAATAGAATAGAATAGAATAGAATGGAATAGTATTTATTTTTATCCATATCAATGTTGGACAAGCCACCCTGTATTTACAATTGAGTATACAGGGTAGGCACAGAGTAAGCTTAACCTAATACTTAAGACTAGGTAGAGAGAGAGAGAGAGGGTACATAGTAGTACAGAGCAAGCAGACAGGTTGTATACATAGGTATATAAATATACCTACATATATAGAAACACCCGCATTCGCACGAGAGATAAGGGAAACCGCCGAAAAACCTTGTCCAGGTGTAGCCGGATCCAAGCTCAAACCACCGTGAGTCAAGTCTGCGCCTGAACGGCGTGACCCGTCTTACATTTTTTGCAGGCTGCCGCTCAGGCATTCCTAGACTCGCTTGGGGATTTGAACTCAGGTCCTCCCGCTCCATAGTCTCGAGTGCTAGCACTACGCTACTACTGTCGGTACGGAATGAGTTGTATCGCAAGATCTCATTCGAACGAAGTATGTTTGTTTCTGGATGTGATTGAAAAGAATAAACGGTTGCTGAGCAGCATTGAGCTATTTGGATATTTGAAATAGAAAAGAAGAAGCATGCTTCGGAAGTGATTCAAAAAGGAAAGCACGAAATCATGTACGTCTCTTGCAGTCACTCTTTAATTCTTTGTGAAAAACCTATGAGTTTAATAAATGTGTTCTTGCTGTTTCATTAATTAACGAGTGCCTTAGTTATTTTATTCAATAAATATGAATCGTCGAACAAGAAATCAGAGAGCAACTGAACAACCGCCCGGACCGTCGACTTATATGTATTAGAGTGGTTCATTTTGAACTTGTATTTTTTTTTGTCTTCCGCCTGTAAACTTGGTACCAAATTCTGAAAAAAAATTGTCGTTAAAGCGCATAGCTTGAAATAGTACATTGTGTATCAAGGGCGCAAAGAACTACATTGCGAGTGTGCAATATGTGGCACGAGCCGAAGGCGAGTGTGCTGCATGCACACTCGTCAAAATAGCTTTGCGTCCGTGATGCACACGATATTTTTCCTAACGCCTGCTCTGCATAAATGCCTCTGCTGAGACCGAGTGAGCGGGCGCAAAGCTGGACTTTGCGCCCGAGGGCGGACAAGGAGTCTCTTTCGCATATCTGTGGGACGAACACATGAATGAAAATAATTCAAGCGATGTGTTTCATCATTGACGATAGAATGAAATTCAGCATCAACTGACTATTTGTGTGTTGATGGAGTGGTAGCCGTGGTGGTTCACGTAAGCCACCTCATCCACAGCAGGCGTCGCGATGCGGATGTGGGTGCAGTCTATAAGACCGATAGCACCAGGAAAGGGTTGGGGAGCGAGTCTGAATTTTTAACGAGCCGCCTCTCGCTCCGCCGGTGTTGCAGGCATCTTGATGACCTGCCTGAAGAAACGATCCTGGATCGCATTCGCCACGGCGTGGACGCAGCGACTGACCGAAGTCTGGCTCATTGCGACGTAGAAGTCTTGTCCGATAGCCCGCTGGTACGACCCTACGGCGAAGAACCTCAAGGCGCAGAGTACCTGAAGAGTGCGAAGTCGATATTCGGTATGTCCAAAATGGATTTTGCTTACTTCGATTCGTCGTTATTAACTGTCATGCAACAGGAAAGGTACTCGAGTCGAAGTAAAGACCTCGAATGTGTGTACGTAGGGACGCCTACCTGAGAATGAGGTGAAAGCCCGGTGGATCTTCTTCTCTCGAGTCGGGGGGTGAACTCGACGATGAGATCCATCGCCAGCCGACGTGAAACACGGAACCTTTCGATGAATCGCGGTTCCGGTATATCGAACGGGTCCTGCGTGTCACGCAAGCGCCGGCGGACTTCCCTTATGTGGTTCACCCCTTGGTCAGCCTGCTGGCCGGCTGAGAGGCATTTTCGGAGCAGGTGTGAAGAAAACAATATTTGGAGGTCGCTCCCGCAGGTCAAAGGTAAATGAGTCAATCAACTTTCTGAGCGTAGTCCATTTACAATGATTCTTCTTGTTCTTTTTCTCCCACCCGACGCAACGATGCCTAATGGTCAGAATGGAATTCTCTCAAAAAAACTAGGCTATAAACAGCTTATTCAAAGGTCGCTACCGATGGTCAAATATCAATAGGGAGGGATTAATTCTAGCGATTTTGGTTCCGATGGTTTATATAGAAATTGAATTTTATTTTTGTCTTCCATCAGAGTTAGTGCTACAAAATACTTGAGAAAATTTTTTTTTTCCAAATTCAAGAAATCAATTTATCCCCATTGATATTTAAGCATCGGTAGCGACCTCTAAATAAGCTGTTTATAGCCTGGTCTTTCGATAGAATTTCATTCTGACCATTAGGCATCGTTGTGTCGGATGGAAGAAAAAAAAAACAACTTATTCCAAATGAACTACCATAAAAAAGGTAATTGACTTATTTACTGAAATTATTAACACTTTTTCCTCTTTTGACCTTCGGTAGCGACCTCTAAATATTTTATTTATGCTCTGCGCTTCAACGACAATTTTTTTATGAATTTGGCACAAAGTTTTCACGTGGAAGAACAAAAAAAAATGCCAGTTCAAAATGAACCACCCGAATATGTATTGTGGCATACTAATAAACAGACGTCACGTGCTACGGCCGTGGGTGCGGTGGTGGGGGAGAAAGGGCTAGTCCTGAGGCTACCCCTCAGGGCTGGCACTCTCCCACAGGCCGGCACCCAGGGCGGTACACGGAGCGTATATGTAAGTAAGGCATAGAAGTGAATCATTTCCCCCCTCCCCGCAGGACATAACAAGTGGCGACGAGGATCAAGTACGTATATTTATTATCTTCAGTGATAGTTACTATAACAAAATATGCAATACGAAATATGCAATACAATTGGTAAATTAACAAACGAGGCAAATTAAAAAAAATATAACGCAACCTCATTCGTTAATTGGTACCTGAAGAAGTACATGAGCAAATTATTCTCATTAAGTACCATGCCAACGGTAAATTGACAGAAAAGTCGGTTGTTACCACAAAAAAAAAAAAATAGGTAAGCTTATATAGCTGGTACCTGTCAATACAGCCTAGGGCATAAATGATATTGGTAATTTAGCAATGCTAAATGGTACCCAAATGAAGTGATCCTCTTGTACAATTGGTAAATTAACAAAGGAGGCAAATTAAAAAATATATAACGCAACCTCATTCGTTAATTGGTACCTGAAGAAGTACATGAGCAAATTATTCTCATTAAGTACCATGCCAACGGTAAATTGACAGAAAAGTCAGTTGTTACCACAAAAAAAAAAAAATAGGTAGGCTTATATAGCTGGTACCTGTCAATACAGCCTAGGGCATAAATGATATTGGTAATTTAGCAATGCTAAATGGTACCCAAATGAAGTGATCCTCTTGTACAATTGGTAAATTAACAAAGGAGGCAAATTCAAAAATATATAACGCAACCTCATTCGTTAATTGGTACCTGAAGAAGTACATGAGCAAATTATTCTCATTAAGTACCATGCCAACGGTAAATTGACAGAAAAGTCAGTTGTTACCACAAAAAAAAAAAAAAAAAAAAAAAAAATAGGTAAGCTTATATAGCTGGTACCTGTCAATACAGCCTAGAGCATAAATGATATTGGTAATTTAGCAATGCTAAATGGTACCCAAATGAAGTGATCCTCTTGTAGGATGGCCAATATACCTCAAATATCGTCATTGGACACTTTTGACTGCGAAGGCGACCCAGCCTCCGTAGGTCTACGCTGGGAAAAATGGATGAGAGCATTTAGGATCTACCTGCTAGCAACGAACATCGAAGATCCGGAAAAAAAAAGAGCTATGCTCTTGCACATAGGCGGCTTGCCATTGCAAGAAATTTATTACAACATTCCAGGCGCCCACATGCCCAATACAGAGGGCGATGTTTACGGAATCGCCGTCAAAAAACTGAACGAATACTTCTCTCCCAAACAGAGCCGTGTATACGAAAGACACCTCTTCAGGTTGATGAAGCAAGAGCCTGAAGAGAAGTTTGAAAAATTCCTTATACGGTTACGCCACCAGAGTTCAAAATGTCGGTTTACAAACGCTGATGAAAATCTTATAGACCAGATAACAGAGAAGTGTGAGTCGACCAAATTAAGAAAGAAAATCCTCACACTAGGTGATACAGTAACACTCGATGAAATCATTTCGGAAGCAAATGCATTAGAAGCTGTACAAAGACAATTAGATAATTTTGACCCGACGAAAGTGCATCAGACTTTACAGACAGTTCACAGAATAGAAACAAAAAGTGGCCAGGTTAGCTCCAAACCTTGGACCCGGTGCGGAAATGACAAGCACTCAAGCGATTATAATAATTGCCCAGCCCGAGACAAAAAATGCCGAAAATGCGGATTTACAGGGCATTTTCGCGCACAGTGTCGAACAAGCGCGAAAAAACGTAAGGTAGCAGCGACTTCGAACAACGATAACAAAAAAACGAGATATACTCACAACCGAAAACCCAAGACTGAGATAGACTACATATTTCACTTAGACGATGACGAAACGATAACCTGCCAAATAGGTGGAATAGGGATTGAAATGCTAATAGATTCTGGTAGCAAGTGCAATATTATAAACGATCAAACCTGGGACAACCTAAAAAGAAGTAATGCCAAGGTTTATAATCAAGTAAAAAATCCGAACAAAACATTCATGGCTTACGGAAGTCAAGCGCCTTTAACGGTCATAGGCTCTTTCGAAGCAGAAACTATGGTAGGTACAGAAACGAGAGGAGCGACGTTTTATGTAGTAAAAAATGTCACGAGAAACTTACTGGGAAAGGAAACCGCCATATTATTAGCAGTCTTGGAGATGGGGTTTAACGTCAATACCGTCAGCAACATCGCCTTCCCTAAGTTCAAGGCTGTCAAAGTTGACATTCCCATTGACAGATCCGTCAGACCCGTTTGTCAACCATACCGCAGGGTACCCATACCCTTGGAGTCCAAGATAAACGATAAGATACAGGATCTGATTAGATCCGATATTATCGAACCAGTAAGTAGTCCTTCAGGTTGGGTCTCACCTATGGTACCAGTACTCAAAGGCGATGGAGACATTAGAATTTGCATCGATATGATACGGGCTAATAAAGCCATCACTCGGGAAAACCATCCCTTGCCTACAATGGAACAACTCATTCCAAGATTCAGGCAAGCACAGTTCTTCTCAAGACTGGATATCAAAGATGCTTTTCATCAAGTAGAACTCAGCGAAGAATGTCGATACATCACTACGTTCATTACCAGTACAGGACTTTATCGATACAAACGTCTTCTGTTTGGAATCTCGTGCGCGCCCGAATATTTCCAGAAAATTCTAGAAAGAATTTTGCTACCTTGCGACGGTGTAGTCAATTTCATCGACGACATCATAGTGTTCGGATGCGACGAAGTGGAGCACAATACTCGTATGGATAAACTCCTGATGTCATAAAACAGAATAACATCCTCCTCAACGATAAGAAATGCATCTATAAAGCCAGACTTATACATTTCCTAGGCCATGAGTTGTCATGCAATGGGGTTAAACCGCTGGATAAATACACTAAAACAATAGAGACTTTCAGAGAACCGTCAACAATAGAGGAACTTCAGAGTTTTTTAGGTCTGGTTAATTTTGTGGGAAAATGGATCCCGAATTTGGCAACACTAACGGATCCGATCCGGAAATTGTTACGACTCAAATTGGGGAAGACCACTGAAATCACTCAACATTGGACAGACGACATTTTACTCCGAGGAAACAAAATAGTTATCCCTGCCAAATTACGAGCTAGAGTACTGTTAGCCGCCCACAAGGGACATCCTGGAATAGTCGCCATGAAGTCCAGGTTACGGTCAAAAGTGTGGTGGCCTAAGATCGACAAGGACGCAGAAACATGCGTGAAGGCTTGCAAGGGTTGCACCTTAGTCTCAGCACCAAACCCCCCAAACCCGATGAAAAGACGTGTATTACCGACACAAGCTTGGATAGACGTAGCTATCGATTACCTTGGTCCTCTCCCAAGCGGCCATTATCTATTCGTAGTCGTGGATTACTTCAGCCGATATAAAGAAATTAAAATAACAAAGCCCATAGGCGCTGCCGAAACAATTGAGATGCTAAAAGAGATTATGTCAAGACTAGGCATACCTGTTAGTATCACAGCCGACAACGGCAGGCAGTTCACAAGTGGTGATTTCAAGAAGTTTTGCTCTGAATACGGAATAACACTGTACCACACCATTCCTTACTGGCCACAACAAAATGGAGAGGTAGAGAGACAAAATCGCGATATACTGAAAAGACTAAAAATCAGCCAAAGCCAGAAATCAAATTGGAAAAATGATCTTTTCAAGTACCTGATGATGTATAATAGCACACCTCATTCAGTCACACGCAGATCGCCATCTGAATTATTCTACAGGAGACAATTTAGAGATAAATTGCCATCCGCAATAGACGTTGAGAATACAGGAGCTGATTTGGAAGTAAGAGACAGGGACCTAGAAATCAAAACGAAGGGGAAAGAGCACGAGGACAGAAAAAGAAGAGCCGAGGAAAGTAGCATAGAAATTGGAGAAAAAGTCTATGTGAAAAACATGAGCAAGAACGATAAATTAACAACCGCATTCAATGCTACACCACATACAGTACTAAGCAGGTAAGGAAATGACGTCGACGTAAGGAATGATGAGACGGGTCAGCGATACAGAAGAAATGTGGTCCACCTGAAAAGAGTTGAAGGAGAATGGACAGTTTGCAGAGACAATGAAGAAATGGATCCGGGTAATAAAGACGATCAGGAATAAGGAACAACACTATATGTTCGATTAACGCCACACGGCTATTTTCTATGACATAAGCAATGCATTAGCAATTTTGTTGTGAAAAAAAAATGAAATAAGGTTTTGATTTTTATTAAGTAATAATTTGTAACAAAAAAAGTTCAAATGTTTGATAAAAGAGAGATGTGGCATACTAATAAACAGACGTCACGTGCTACGGCCGTGGGTGCGGTGGTGGGGGAGAAAGGGCTAGTCCTGAGGCTACCCCTCAGGGCTGGCACTCTCCCACAGGCCGGCACCCAGGGCGGTACACGGAGCGTATACGTAAGTAAAGCATAGAAGTGAATCATTTCCCCCCTCCCCGCAGGACATAACATGTATAATAGTTATTTAGGGTATTCTATTTATTGTTTCTATAAGTTATTGTGGATTCGTTTTTTTAGTTTTCTCTCATTACTTTATTAGATTTTTATATATTAGTTTTTATTCATTTTAATAGTTTCGTATTTAGAGTATTTTATTTATTGTGTTTTTGAATAATTCTGTACTTTTTTTTCCATTACTTTATCAGATTATTATAATATATTAGTATGTATTTATTAATTTGGTATAACATAATTACAGCTCATCGAAGTATTACTCAACATGAAAAGAATTGAATAAAATTCTAAATAAAAAGAATTCTCACTCTCTGCCACTGTTCTGCTGTTTTTTCACACCCTGGCATTTGATTTAGGCTGCGCGTCAAGTCATTCCACTTGAGAGTGGTGCGCTCTCGCTCTAATCTCCCATGCGCGAAATCGCGATTAGCGTGCATGTAGCTGACTATCGCGGTCTTCTGTTCTGAAGACGAGCGCGATCCACGTTGCACTTTTTCTTTAGATCTATAGATATTATTTACAATTGAAGAATTTAACAATAGTCCGCATGTATAGGAATAATGCCCGGTTTCACCAACGACGAATAACTTTTTATTCGTTGAACAAGATTTATTCAACAACAATATTTGTGGAATATTTATGTTATTATTTTAATTTATGCGTTATATGTGTAATTATTAATTATATGTTTTGCATGTAATTATTCTAATTATTTATAATATTTATTGATATATCTGCGGCAATTTTACATATGGTGTAGTCGCATTTTCTTCTGCAAATAAATTGTGAATTCTATGAATAAAATTTATTTCGTCATTGCTGAAACGGGGAATGTATATTCATGATATTTATAAATTCGATGCTCACCCCATTTTTACGACACAGACGCAACAAGCAACACGAATAAAATATGTACAGATATTATGAAAGCGTATTAAAAAGGTAAAGCGTATTTGAAAAAAAAAAAGAAAAAAAGTAATATAATGCGAAAATTGGTGATATCAAACCAACACAGAAACACGCAACACAATATACGCGAATGATCACACGAATAACAACGATCGCGAAAAGCACAATTTATTTAAAAATGCACGATTGACCAGAGAATGACTCGTTTTCGGTATGCTTTATAATAATGGACGTGTTTTAGACGCTATTAATTCAGTTGTGTGATGCTTTTATCCTTTGTTCTCTACGCCCGTCAGTTTTATCGGTGAGAATAAATGAAAGTTGAAGTTTGCAATGATAAAACTTATAGATCACAGCAACCCGTGGATAGCCGTCATCCGCGCGATAGCGAATTATACATCGCAGTTTATTGACTATATACGCATATTGTATTTGTGATTGATTCATCGATTAATATTATTTGAATTTCGAGAAAAAGGCCTAAAATAGATACACCTCAAGTGTATTTGTTACCGTATTTGCAGGTTCATACGAAATGGGGTACGCATTAATTTTAATATTAATCTACACTTCCCGAAAAAGATATTTGAAATCTATGCGCATCAAATTTGGTATTAAAAGTACCTATACTACCTAGATGAATTTGTGGATACTTCAATCTAAATTTCCGAACTGCGTAACTAATTTATCATACGATTTTTCATATTAAATTTCAAAAAGTGTATGTATAATGTATATATATATGACTTCTGTGTTTTTTAATTTGAAATTATTGATACATAATATGGGTAATTCCATATCAAAACTAACTAGAAAATGAAATTTTTTTTGCTCTCACCCTTTCTGTTCCTTGAAACTTTTTACAGCCAAAGTACCACTACGAAAAATCACTCATGATAACTTTCGGATTTTGCCGACGAATTTGCAAAAAAACACAAAAAATTAGAATAAAAAAAAAAATCAACAAAAAAGTGTTTATTATAAATTTAAATTCAAAACAGTTCCATGAAGTATTCCCCATGGAATATAGTCGTAGATTTTTTTTTGGCTTAATTCGGTTTTAGAATCTACAAAACCCCAAAAAGCACCTTTGGTGCAAAAACCTTCCGCCAAGTCCATTAATGTGTAGATCACTCCACCAAAAAATAATCAAAGGTTGTGCTCGCTCACTCGATTGGTTGATGATTATCAACATACAAAAGCATTGAAATCAGATACAACTGCCAAGTACCTGTAGAATGATAAAAGTTTGGAATTGAAAAATTTGTTCAAACTGAATAACGTTGTACTCGTTCGCTCGCTGCGCTCGCTCACTCTATCGGCTTATGATTATGGGTTGAAAAAACAATTCGGATGAAGAGATTGAAGATGTCAACATTTATCTAAAAATATTCATAACGAAAAAATAATTTAAAAAAAATTAAAAAAAAAAATTTGCAGTCCGTGGTACTTGGGGGGCCTTTTGTAGAAAAAGAAATATAAAATATCGATCACGAACCATGTCAATGTCATCTGATAGATATTCAAACATTGGCCCGCCAACGTACCACGGACTCCAAATTTTTTTTTTTAATTTTTTTGAAATTATTTTTTCGTTATGAATATTTTTAGATAAATGTTGACATCTTCAATCTCTTCATCCGAATTGTTTCTTCAACCCATAATCATAAGCCAATAGAGTGAGCGAGCGCAGCGAGCGAACGAGTACAACGTTATTTAGTTTGAACAAATTTTTCAATTCCAAACTTTTATCATTCTACAGGTACTTGGCAGTTGTATCTGATTTCAATGCTTTTGTATGTTGATAATCATCAACCAATCGAGTGAGCGAGCACAACCTTTGATTATTTTTTGGTGGAGTGATCTACACATTAATGGACTTGGCGGAAGGTTTTTGCACCAAAGGTGCTTTTTGGGGATGATTTCACTACTTTTTGTAAAATTTTGTTTGACCACCTAATAATTGTGCTCGCTTGCTACGCTCGCTCGGTTGTTTTGTGCTATTTCATACCGCCCGGAGTCCCTCGATAAGCAGGAACGTCAACAGCAACGAGCACGCGTGTGCTCATAATTTTCCCCAAGTCTCAAATTTGTAGAGTGACGCGTAATGTACTTTCATAGCGTTTACAAATTGTTCCACTACAACAATTTTTTATACCTACAACATCCAACCCTGCGTGCAGCCCTCCTCCTGTCTCATCTGGGCCTGGGACCGGCAATGACGGAGTTACTTGCACGCAGGGTTATAGTTGGTGCTCATGACTAAATATATATGGATATCAGATATATGTATTGCAATTCGTAGGTAGTTTTTTTTTTAATGCAACTAGGTCCTCTGCAAAAAGAACATGTATGCGTCCCGTACTCATAACATCAACTTCCAATTCGGGTCTGAACAGTAGGTATCAAAATATTTAGAATTGAGCCTATTCATGCAAGACTAGCGTAGAGCATAAAATGGAAATTTATGAAGTCAAACACCCGCATTCTGCTCTCTTCGTCTGACTTTTGCCGTTTCTCGTATCAAATAACACTATCCTGATACTTTGCAACCCAAGCGTTTTCTCTCATCATCCTCTCGTCTTATATGGCGACTCGCTACAAAATTAAATAATCCATAAATAAGTAATTTCATTCCATTTGTCGTGATAGCACTAATCTTAATTTGGAGAAAGCTTAATAGAGTCGAACATATAGACACAGGTTGCATACCAAAATGTAACAAATTTATTGAAATTTGACATTAAATTATGAATATACATTATGGATTAAAAAATTATCTTCACCGAAGGTCAAGGCACTACGTTGACGTGGAGTGTAGAATAAAGCCTATCGGAGTCCAACAAACAACGTTGACTGAAAATCTCATTTTGACTAGATGATACGGAGTTAGATTATAGGACTCGTCGGAATCCTACGTATAACGTTGACTCACAATTTGAGTCTCAGCAGACGAGCCTTCGGAGATGAGCTTAACATGGAGCTTGAAGTAAAATTCGTTGCAATCCAACGCTTGAACTCGGCTTTATTGGTCTGGCTCCTTGCCGTTCCCTATATCGAATAATGCTATCCTCATATTTTTCTACTTCAACATTTTCTCTTGATTTTCTCTTGTCAGACTTCCTCAGGCGATAACTTGCTAAACAATTGAACCGAAAAAACCGTTTCTTCTGATAATTGCATTCATAAATCAGTTAATATTCATCTGACAGTCTTGTCCGTTTATAATTGTTATTTTATTTATCACCATGAATTTTACACGTCAGCCGATTCGCATAACCTCAAAAGCTCGAGATCGTAGGATTCAAGATTAACCTATCGAAACATTTTTATTGGTGACTATCACATTAATGTACTTGGCGTAAGGTTTTGGCACCCGAGGGGCTTGCGGTGGGTATTCACTAGTTTTTGTACATTCAAATTTTGTATTAAGCATTGCTCGTATTTCTCTTATTTCCTTTATTATTGGGATTTAAAAACATGAAATGACAATACGCGTCTGCTAGTGTAGAAGACCATAGACATAGAGCATGGACTGCGCATTCGGGCCGAAAATCGCTCGGTCGGTAGAAAGAGACAGCATATACACGCGGCCAAATCTGTTTCTTTCTAACCAACAACGTCAAATGCATAGAAAGAGACAGATTTGGCCGCGTGTGTTACCCTTCTCTCTCACTTTCGGCGTTACCATAGGCTGTATAGGGAATGCGCAGTCCATGCTCTATGTCTATGTAGGAGACGGTTTCTGTCTGCGATACTGGCGCTATCTACGTCGGAACTATCTCGTACTGACGTCACTCTACAACTTTTGTGTGGATTTTCCCGTCTAGTGATTGCATGGGAATGGTTTGACGTGAATCTTGGTCTGACGACGACGAAAACGAAAAATTTTACAATGAAACGGGGTATCAGAATTTGTAGTTAATCATATCTCAGCACTCCGGACACCGATTTAATCGATCTAAGGCTCAAATGAAAGCTTTTCATGCCCACATCCTAGATTAAATTAGTTTCAATCTGTGTATATTGTGAGGTGAAAGAAAACGACGATACTAGTTCGCGGTATAGGTTAGGGTAGCTGCCTCTCGGGTATATAGACTCGTTGAGTCTCGCGCTTGAAAAAATTTTTTTTTTAATGTACTTGGCGCGAGACTCTACCGAGTCTCTTGATATTCACCATAGTCATTATCATCGTCGGCCGGAATAAAATAAGAAAATAAAAATAAGGTGCGGAATAGAACACTAGCCCTGACCTTGGGTTTAATAAATCGTTTATAACTTTATTCGTTGGTGTCTCTCCACACGCTGTGACCTAGGTGACTCGTATATCTGACTTATGTCTAATGGCGTATATCTCGCAGCGCTGCGACGCCTGCGCATCCTCGTTCTCTTACCGGCGGTCAGATTTGAATGTGTCTTTACGCCGTATGTATAGCAGGCATATCTCTCTCTCTCGTTGTAATAGTGTATAACCCTACGTGTATTGCAGCCAGGGTTGCCACCACTCCGGGTTTGACCCGGAGACTCCGGGTCTTGGTTACTTTACTCCGGGTTCCGGGTTAAAAACTAAATCTCCGGGTGAAACGTATGACCCATTATTTGTCATCCAGACCAGACTCCTTTGTTGAAAAGTGTATCAGCAAATTCAGAATATATTTTGAAATTCAAAGCTATAACCAAAATTGATCATAATTTTCGTTCGCTTCGTGAGTTACTTGTAATTGACTTGTAGTGAAAATCTTGCGTATTTATAACTAGTCGATTAACCGTACAAACGTTTCTAAGTAGTTTTATTGTGATTTCGAATAAAAAGCGTTGAAATTTTCATTTTCAGCCCCCCCCCCCCCCCCCTTCCGCCTGCCAATCTCCGGCTCAGAAGTCGGCCTGAGGTGGCGACCGTGATTGCAGCCGTCCAGGTTCCCTGCGATTCCTCAGCGATCTGCGCAAGTTCAAGGGATCTGACTTTATTCCTTCGTTGGTCTTTACCAGCCCGCTTTCGGCTTTAATTTTATTTTTTAATTTTTTATCTGCTGTGCAGGGGGTTTCGGGCGCTAGATTCCGATCAGCTCTCTCTCCGTTCCCTGTACAAATAGTTCACTTCCATAGTTTTCTGTTGGTTCCAGTGGCCCGACTGTCGTGATTTCCTAGCGAGGATATGGTTTTGCTCGTGTTTATTCGTATCTTATGTCGTAGGGTTGTTCGAGGTTTCTTTTCGAAGGCGTGTTACTGGCCGATTGCGCGTATTTGGTTCATGTGCCGTTTCCATACCCGATCGGCGTCCAACTCCACCTCGTATATCAGATTTCCTAGTTTTTCTCTGTCGCGTCCGTGATCAATGGTAATATCAGTAGATAATTTGATTCAAGATCGGTGTCATACATATCGAAGATCTCTAATATTCTCAATAATATTTCCATCCTCTGTCCCAAAATTTTGAATTCCCGATCCTTTTTGACCAGATGCAGCGTCGCCAATGGTAATGTTGGTAGATAATTCGATTACAGATCGGTATCATACATATCGAAAATGTCGAATATTAATCAAAATGCAGTGTTCCCTCATTCTGTTTTTCGACAATAACATCTTTGACGGGACAAAACGCTGAAAGAAAGGCTTCATGCAATTTCCACCTGTTTTGAATTACTGCAGAATAATTGTTACTGGCTCGCATCATGGTCTCAATCTCCATCTGTTTGAGTATCACAATGACCAAGGTATTCTCAACTGCAGGTCGTGGACAATCGAGGATCGCTCCCAACTGAACATAACATTGTAAATCTTAATTTGCAGAATAAGAAGGAGGAAATAGATTGACAAAAATTTCAGTGGCATGCAAGTCCTCGTCAACCTCACCAGATATTCTAGTATATATAGAATAACTCTGTGTTGGCAACCGAACTCGAATTATCGGGTTGTTAAACAATATATTTCACTTATTATGTCGTCGATTCATGAAAAATCATATTCGTATGTTATTATAAATCACACTCAAAGATATATTCACTCAAAAAATAAACAGATTATGTCTGATATCTTAGTGATTCAAATCATTATTTAACCATAGATTCACGCTCTCAACTCCTTACTTCAATCTGATTATTTCGGTAAGGGCAACGGTTATGGCCTAGCAGGACGTACTCTGGTATATGTGGTACCTGATGCATGAGGTCCGTCGTTAACAGTTGGATGAACAATCTTCAGGAAGATATGAATTTTGAAACCAAAATTTAAAAAAAAAAAAAAAACGATAAGATGATCAGCTACTTTGATTATATTCAAATGCTTATTTGATTTGGCATGACATTAGCTTGTAAACAGCCATGTATTACATACTTAAAACCAGCTCGCTGACTTCGCCACGAAGGCCATCGGGATAACAGAGCAATTCTTCCTCTTCGTAGAACTTCTCTGGGTCATTATTCCATAGTTTTCGGATAACATTATTCTCGAGTCGTCTGCAGCCTGTGCTTTTAGACTAAGGATTATGCTCCGGACTTTGTGAATCATTCTGGCGTGATACATCACTTGATGAACAGTAGAACTATGATTCTTTGTCGTGTTGATCTATCGTAGTCAATGAATCTGAGTATAAAAACGAAACTCTGAATCGTGACAATCAGATATATTCTTTAATTTTATAATAAAGTGGGACGAGCAATTCAATACCTTCAGATACATGTGCCGACAGAGCTGTCAGTGATTAGCCGGCGCGTACAATATTTTCCACTACCTTGAGTATTGAAGCCGCTGCTTCGTTTCTGACTTTAGAGTTTTCTTATATAAAAAAGATAAAAAGGATTGCTATAAATCAATTTTGAACAGTTATACATCCCAAAGACAAAAATGTTCATACGAATTTTTCATGATTACAGTAAAAATAAATGATAATTATTCACCTTGTTTTCCATTTCTAATAGAAATATCCCCAGATTCACTTCTAATGATCGAATCGTCCATTATTTTCATAGCAGATTTAGATGATGCATTTGATGATCCGGCAGTGGCAATAACGTAATTGATATTTGGATCGTCTCGTTGCAGGCTCACTCAGCTTTTTTCTAATCCTTTTACCTGTGTTTTTTGTCACAGATCTATTACGTTTCTTTCAACTGACCTATCCGAGCTATACATTTCGTCAGAGTCTGTTGCAACATTTTTAATTTTATTACCCACGGTCCTGGTGCGATCACATGATTTGGACGGTCGTTAATCCGTTGGATAATGATTTACTGTTAGTATTGGACAACATTGTGCTGATATCCAATCGTGATTTATACGTTTCCTCATTCTTTTCAGATTTTGCCCTTCCTCGAGATTCTCAGTCAGTGGTGAAAGCCCGACTTTCAAGTACACGTAATTTGTTCGTATCTTCTTTGTATGTTGATATGAAAAAGAATACAAAAAAGTCACAAATGTCTCACGCACAACAAAACAATGCATCATGTATATATGTACCCCCGAATTTTTTCAAGGGTACCCTCTGAAAAGTTTCAGTACGATGAAAACAGATATTTTCCGTTCTGGCTCATGGGAGCATTGAAATCCGAAATAAGGGTGAAAAAGTATAGATCTTGATGAACTAAGATGAATACATTGAAAATCATGCCAGCTGTAATTTTTTTGGACATTAGGTGAAAATCACTCGCCAAGTGGGAAATATCTTCTTTACTCGTACTCATTCTCTTCAGATGATGCACCTGAAAAAAGGGGGGGTCGGATTATTTTGAACCACCCAAATTATCGCACTTCAGATAACCGAATCATTTTTTTAATCACCTTTGAACTCTATGGGATATTGTGGCCAACTTTCGGGAGATGGTGCGCATCGTTCGATGAGTTCCTTAGTCAAATTAAGATCCTCGCCGAAATAGTACCATGCCAAGATTGATAGGGTAGGTTTAGCGTAAGGTTGTAATCTATTAAGTATCACAGTCACAGAAATAGTCTCGTTATACATTTACTGACAACGGTTGTAAATTAATATGATATTCAAAATTATCATACAAGCAAACAATCTGACAATGGTTGCGCGTGGTTAACGGGCTACGACTATTGCGGTGCGCGTCCGCAAGGAAGACGGACGTTGCGACATTGCCCTTCGTCACTCGCGTGGCTGCGCGCCAACACCGGCGCGGCCGAACCCTGCAACACGTGTTTCAGTCAAACCCCAGGAAATTGGTGATAATGCTTTGAGTACGTTGACTGAAATATTTGATAGCGTACGCCATGTATTTGGAACGAGAGACATCCGTTGATTCATCCACTATTATTGAGAAACATTTGTCACCAGCATCGTCCACCAGCTCTTTCATGAAAGCAGGTGCTATCACATTCAAAATCAACTTGGAAGTTTTTGTTCGATGCAATTGTAACTTCTCGAGAATACTCCCAACACCAAGCCTTTTTAATAGGTCAGACAGATGATCGATGGTACACTAAACGTAATGGATTCTGAGCCGGATGTGTAATCTAGTTAGACGAAACAGTCAACCAGCGCTCTGGACTACAAAAATCCAGAGCGCCGATTGGCTGTTTCTTCGATTGTCGAACACATCCGGATCAGAATCCATTACGTTTAGTGTACGTATAGAACTGTGACATGCCAAATGTATTGCCAGACTAATGTCTGCCTTTTTTGGAAGGTCAGATTTTGATGCTGAACCTAGAAATACATAATGCAATTAAAGGGTAAGACAACAGAAGTGATAGAAATTTGTCGACGAAAAGGACTCAGTGATGCAGTGATAAAAAGTAACGAGTAGATTTTTATACCTTGAAAAATATCCAATCAATTTGTTACACAAGGATTTCAGGGAAAAATGTCAGAAAACATTTTATGGAGAGAATTTCATTAACTACAAAAAAAGAACTCTACAATTGCCGGAAATGTACAAAGGAAATGCATTTAGTGTCTCACCGCACTGTGTTAGATTCTCCTGTTTTGAAGTATCAAGTTCTTCGGCTCGCTGCTGATGACGTATTGTCTGACTGTGGATGTCAAGGTCTGCCTTATGTGCACGTAAACCTTTCTGGCACCATCTACAAAAGGCTTCTCGCTTGTTCGGAATAAAAATACTCTCTAGCGCTGGGGGTTAGCCATCCTACAAATAATAATTGTCACTTATACATACATTTCCACCTATTCACGATTTTCACCAAATTACCGGCAAATTGTTCTTCTTTCTACCAACCGCTGTTGTAAGGTCTTGGCACTTCTTTTTTTACACCTTTTTCCACTTGTTTGGAAACTTGTGAGGCTGAAGCCACTGACTTGTGAGGTTTAGCATTTTTGTTTTCTGCTAGTTTCTTCTTCTGTTTTTTAGCTTGCTTATTTAATTCTTCATTTAGCGTGCGTATTTTTTTTATTACTACCATTTTGCGTAGAGTATGTACGGACTTTACGCGGCTGGAAATCAAAATATACATAAACATTGAGATCACGTGATCTAGTGTGAAGTACTGCCAGTCGCCAAAC
Organism: Tenthredo livida; assembly: GCA_963992785.1. Classification (NCBI taxonomy): domain Eukaryota; kingdom Metazoa; phylum Arthropoda; class Insecta; order Hymenoptera; family Tenthredinidae; genus Tenthredo; species Tenthredo livida. The sequence continues at coordinate 14,549,159 of OZ023072.1, read as the reverse complement.
ACTTCTGTCAACAATGTAGGCAAAAGTCACCGCCCAAAAATACGCGCGAAAATTGAATCGTCAAACGGAATTTGTTTCTAAATCTATAGAGAAAACTTTTTTTTCTTCAATTTTTCTGCCCCAATTTTCCAAAATTGCTAGGTGGCGAGTTGGCTTTTTTCGAAATTTTCGAAAATCGCCAGGTGGCGAGTTGGCGGGTCGGCGAAGAATTTATCTCGCCAGGGAGGTTCCAAAACCGCCAGTTTGGCTATTTATAGCCAGATCTGGCAACCCTGGTTCCATATGAATATGAGCAGGTAATGGGTAGTACAACCACAATCGAGAATAATGATGCTGAAGAAGTGGACAGCTCGGAGAAAGTTTGTAGAAGAACCTTACAGCTTCAGAAACAATAATTTTATTCATACTTATAACACCCTTGGCCTCTATACATGTGTTTGCCTCTTTGCAGATTGAAGTGGTAGAGCAAAACGATGTAGAAGAGACATGTACAGTTCAATTGGGAGATATGTCACCATCAGGAGAGAAACTGTTTCAATCGACGAAGACACCAATAGACAAGAGAAAACAATGCCCTACAGGTGAATTTATTGCATATTCTTTTAATACTTTTCTTCTTCAATGTTTGATGTATGCGTCACTTTTTGATCTCCAGATTCTCCACCTGCTGCACGGTTGAAGGTATCCGGAAACTCCACCAAGAGTTCTGCCATATGTAGGCATGTAGCAAATTCGTCTCCATTTCAAGTTCCAGAGGGAATATCAAGTATAGAAAACTTGGGAGATGATGAAAATTTGAATCACCTTGGTTGTGCAAACCTGAATGGGCGCGAAAAGAAATCTTCAATCATTGCTAGAGGCAGTGACAAGAAAAATCAGCCTCATGGTGTTGAAGTTACAAATTTGCCTTACGGCACTTGGGAAGTAAGTCATTTAGATGTTGCCATGTCTCATGGCATGCGGCCCCTTCAAAATTACTACCATTTGTTTTTTTTCTTCAACAAAATTATTCAACATTTTTTTTACTTTGCATTTCAAATGCCTTTTGAATCCATTTTCTATTTTAAATACTCTTGCACGAGCATTTTCTATTCACCATTTTGAAAATTTTCCTAAAAGCATTTCACCCATTGCTGCAGAAACATTATACTGTCATGATTGTCTCATTTTATGTCTTTCAGCATGACGTGGAAGACTTATTCAAGAAGAATCTGAGTGTGCCAGCTGAAGGCATTTTGAATAGCCGTATGGATTCCACTTTTACCGCAGCAACTGTGAATGTAAATATCAGGAGAGTACCAGTTATGGGGGTTTTGTGTGTAATTATGTCATGTGTCTTTCAGTTTTCATGTGCTGAATACGTTCAATCTGCATTAACACTGAATGGCATGAAATATGAAGAGCAAATTATTAAGATCACTCCAGTGCAAGGTTCTCCTTGGAAATCGTCTTTATCGCTTTCAAACAAAGTCTGATTCGAGAACTTACCCTTTTGGTTCACAGACGTGAGTGATGTTATTATTTACCTACTTGCTGTCGGGTTGAAGTCATCCATCTCTAGATTAATAATGTTTTTGTTTTGTAGAATGAGTTTCATGATGTAATTGTTGAGCTATTGAGGCAGCAGAAAGTGGATACGTGCTTCACTGGTTTTAAGTGTACCATGGAAAATAGTTTTACTTCTGGAGTAGTAGAGGTTAGTGCCCCCCCCCCCCCCGCCAGTCGTGCTTTTACTGTAAAATTATCGTTGCCATTGTCATTAGTTGTGTTATCTTTATTTTTCTGCCTAACTGTATCTTCTATAAGAATAGCTTGCACTACCTTGCATCGATTACGGTCTTTGCAGTATGAATCTCCTGATATTGCTGAAGCAGTTCTTATATGTGATGGATCAGAAGTGCAGGAGTGCCATGTATCAGTGTCAAAAGTTCTGGAAGATCATCCTGGTATCCAAGTCCATGGTGTGAACAACAATGTTGAAAAGGAGGTCCGTATGCCTTCTCAATTGGACAATGGTCTGAAAGTTCACAATTTTTTGGAGGACAGCCTGGTTGAAGAACGATTTCATGAAAAGTCAGACGTGGATGATTCCGACGTTGATTTACAAGCGGCATTGGAGGAAAACGATAATACTAAGTTGATTATAAGAAATCTACCTCCGGGCTTGGAAGATGTCAGAAGCTTGTATAACAGTCAGTTCAGGTTCGTTGGCTTAAATTTTTCCGTATAAAAACAATTTCACTTTCAGGATGATGTCAAGGCAACAATACAGTATGGTCTTGGTACGAACAAATTGGGATCTGCCTCTGATGTCAATTCTTGTTCCATGCGCACCCAAACAAGCGCTGTTGTTGAGGTTTGTGATATTTATTCATGACTATCTTGATTGAAGTGCTGTTATATTAGAAAATTCTCCAATGTTCAAGTTTTCATCACATGAGGCTGCTGAACAGGCTCTTGGCCTTTCAGGGACTCAGGCTTTTGGAAACACCTTGGACGTCGCGTGGTTTCAATTACCTAAACCAGTAGTGAGAGTAAGTATCAGACTTATTACGTTTGAACAGTGTTTTTAATAATGCACCAAACTCATCTTTCCTTCGTGATTTTTTGTTTTCCTCTTATGTATACTGTAGCCTGCTGACAGCGATATGATCAGTGGACAGGATTTCAAATGCCAAAGTGTCAAATCACTGGACTCAGTGTTTGACACTTTGGCATTCATTGTAGCCACCACAGAACAGAGGCAAAGGAGACCACATGCAAAGTGGGATACTCTCTATGCCCTTGTAATTAATGATTTAGAGGAAAAGTATGGCATTTTGACAAACACAGGAGATTGTACAAAAAAAAAAAAATTTAGATGATAACTTCAGGAAGCATCGAAAGAGGTATGGCAAATTTGAGGTGAAATGGCCGTTTTTTTGTGCAATGGGTCAACTGCGAGGTGAGAACATCCAATGTATGATGGCCGGCCATACAGCAAATGATTGTCCACAACAAATAATCAAGCATCCAGAGCAGAGGTTAATACCTTCAAGGAATATTTCTGCTACCAACAGCCAAACATCAGAGAGTTCCAGGAAGCCGGATGATATGGCCTCACTATCAAAAGGTGCAAGGCGAATCAATGTTACCTAAAATGCTTGGAGTAAACTTTCATTTCAAACTTATTTTATGAAGAGTCGGCTATTATTGAATATCAGAATTCTTATCTTGACCTCCAGTATATTTTGAAGAGAGAATTTCTTGGATATGAAGGTCGATTGAAAAGTTGAACTCTTTGGTTAACGTTTCGGCCCGAGTGGGGGCCCTCCTCAGAACGAATTTTATTTATTTCATAATATGTCAAAAACAACATTTTTTTCCAAATATACAAATTATTTATAGCTAGTTTTAAGTTGAATTTACAATTGAGATTTACAAAGAAAAAGAAAAAAAGAAAAACACTCCCACGTGTAAGTGGTTAAAGGAAAACATCACACGTAAATACAAAATTACCTTAATATTTAGTAGATTTTAGAACTAGTTCGAAGTGAAGCTCCGCTATTTTTAGTAAAGTCCCTCGGACACTCTTATCGCCCATTTCTCCATCGTAAGCGGATTTTTTATTAAAAATAAAAGACGTTAGATTTTAACAAATAATTGTCATCGATGACGGTTGGCGGACAAGAGAACGTCTGAGAGAGCAGAACTGTCATAGACCTTAACTAGATAGCCGAGTGTACAAAGGTCGTGAACCTAGACTAAATGTTACGTTGGATTAATGGTTTGTAGATGTCGCTGAGATGTTCAACATCTTGTCTGAGATTGACAGAATTTGAATGACCAACAATGTTGCACATTTCTAGAATTAAACGCTTGTAATAAAAAGGTTCTTCATCCAAAACGCGCACACCATTATAGTCAAACAAATGATCTTTTTTTACCATATGTTTAGTTAAAGCTGTGTAGCGGTCTTCGGAGTCATTGATGTTTCTTTTGTGTTCATTCAGTCTTGTGTGTAAGTGTCTACTAGTTTGTCCGATGTACACCTGGTCACAGTCCCTACATGGGATTTTATACATTACATTGGAGCGATCGTCCATAGCCAGAGCATCTTTGCCCGAGTCAAACAGATGTTTCAGGTCGTGGGCACTTTTTGCAACAAATTTAATACTGTATTTTTTGAATATTCTGTTAAGGGACTCAAACAAGCCGGCAACATAGGGAAGCGAAATGAACTTAGTCGGTGTTAAATTTAAGTTCCTGGCCAAAATGTCGTTGTTGTTGTCATTAGTTTGATTGAGGATTGACCTATGTCTTAAAGCTATGTACTTTTTCAGCAGCCATGGAGAGTAGTCGTTCCAAAGCAACACATTGTGAATTAAAGTTAGGTTTTTTTGGTGGAATTCTACGTTGGAAAGTTTAATACCTCTGTCGACAAGATTGTAAATAGTGCCTATCTTGTAGGACCTCGGATGATGAGAATTGAAATTCAGATATCTTTGTGACCAGGTCTTTTTGTGGAACCAATCCGTTTTGATGGACAAGTTTTCATGGATTAGTAGGACGTCTAGAAAGCTAATTTTTTTGTCCAGTTCTGTTTCTATGGTAAATTGTAATCTAGGGTGGAATTGGTTGAAGACTTCCACGATGTCACCTGTTCTGTCAGCAGGCACGGCTGTTATAATGTCATCAACATATCTAAAATAGAAGGGAAGTTCAAAATTCAGTTTGTTAATACAAACCTGTTCTAGATCATCCATGACGATATCTGACAGAATAGGCGACAAAGGAGACCCCATAGGAAGACCAAAACATTGTGAATAGATTATGTCGTTAAATTTAAAAATCGCAGCGTCAAAACAGATTCTCAATGCTTTGATAAGTTCATCTTGGGAGATTGGAATTTTGTTGTGTAGATCAACCCATCTTTTTTTCAAAGCACCTATCGCTAGATCATGAGGCACGTTGGTAAACAACGAGACCACATCGAGAGAGATTAGAACATAGTTTGGCGGTAAGTTGACGTTCTTGATTTTGTTAACGAGCGTGAAGCTGTCTTTCACTCTAGAGATGGGGGGTTTTACATTGGATTTAATCCAGAAATTTAAGACCTTAGCAAGAGAATATGTGGGGCTGTTCGTGAAGGAAACTATGACTCTAACAGGAATACCTTCTTTGCGTATTTTGGGTAAACCATAGGCACGTGGAGGAACACTGTTATTAGTAGCAATTGATCTATGGGTTTCTTTGCTGATGTATTTCGAGTTTAGCCATGACGAAGACAGTTCATTAACCCGTGATTGTAAGGTATTAGTCAAATGATATCTTGTGATTTTATATGTATTGGTATCTGAAAGTTGGTCTAGCATTTTCTGATTGTATAGAGATTTTGGTATAACAATGCAACATTGTTGGTCATTCAAATTCTGTCAATCTCAGACAAGATGTTGAACATCTCAGCGACATCTACAAACCATTAATCCAACATAACATTTAGTCTAGGTTCACGACCTTTGTACACTCGGCTATCTAGTTAAGGTCTATGACAGTTCTGCTCTCTCAGACGTTCTCTTGTCCGCCAACCGTCATCGATGACAATTATTTGTCAAAATCTAACGTCTTTTATTTTTAATAAAAAATCCGCTTACGATGGAGAAATGGGCGATAAGAGTGTCCGAGGGACTTTACTAAAAATAGCGGAGCTTCACTTCGAACTAGTTCTAACATCTACTAAATATTAAGGTAATTTTGTATTTACGTGTGATGTTTTCCTTTAACCACTTACACGTGGGAGTGTTTTTCTTTTTTTCTTTTTCTTTGTAAATCTCAATTGTAAATTCAACTTAAAACTAGCTATAAATAATTTGTATATTTGGAAAAAAATGTTGTTTTTGACATATTATGAAATAAATAAAATTCGTTCTGAGGAGGGCCCCCACTCGGGCCGAAACGTTAACCAAAGAGTTCAACTTTTCAATCGACCTTCATATCCAAGAAATTCTCTCTTCAAAATTATTGAATATCCACAGGTTTTATTATATCACGGAACTTATCTGCTCGGCCGCAGTAAAAAGTTATGAAAATAATCCTTCGTGTACCACCTGAATTAGGGCTTCTTCATATCGCGTGACTAATGGAAAAAAGGCGTAAGCGACGTAAAGTGCGATTTCAATGCCAAAAGGGCGTATTCGCCAAAATTGACTCGACAAAAAGCGAACTATTTCTGGCGGATGCGCCCTTCTGGCATTAGCTTTCTGAAAAAAATCATGCTGACTAATGCCAGTAGGGCGTATCCGCCAAAATGTGTTTTGGACATGAACATTTTTGGGGAATATGCCCTTTTGGCATTAATTCGACTGATTTTTCTTAAGAGCTCGGGGCGTATCTGTGGCATTTACGCCCTTTTGCCTTTATTTTTTTCCACTTTTCAATGTTGACGTATTTTTCCGTTTCGACGAATTTCCCGTCGAATGACGCAAAAAATAGTACATTTCGATACAAGGGCGAAATGTGCGGCGTTTATAGGGGAGTACGATGTTTTCAGCACGAACCGTAGTCGAGGCGGAAGCTAGGCGCGGCGCCTGCGGCCGCAGGCGCCGCGCCTAGCTTCCGCCTCGACTACGGTTCGTGCTGAAAACATCGTACGAACCTAAACGCCTCATTTCGCCCGAGTATCGAACACTATTTTTTATAACAAATGCATGAAAAAGTTTCGCAAAAGCTAACCACCAAAGATCTCTGAAAAGCCGACTTTTAACAGACCACTGCGCTTCCCGGCGGGGTCGAGGGGCGAAGCCCCCGTGGGGGGGTTGGGGGGGGCAAAGCCCCCCCGACATAAAACATAACCAAAATTCTTATTGCAAAAAAAAAGATTACAATTTTATTGACGCAAAACTTCTCTATTATCCCTCTCTACAGGTATAGTAGAGTACTTATATAAAGATCTAAATAATAATTATTAAATAGTGAAAATAGTACATTTGATTTGAGAACGATCAAAACACGTGCGAACGGATCGGTGTTACAATGTCAACAACTGAAATGGCTGATTCACGTGGAACGGCGAGCGCCGAGAACGAAGTGTACGACCCGTACCAAAAACATCGAGTTGATTCAGGATGCCAAGCAATACGCACGGAGGTGGCGCGTCATGAAGGATAAATGACTCTTGTTTGCACGCCGTGCGCGACAAGAATCTTGTTGAGCACGCTGAATGTGCGCAGAACGTTGTGCGCACGTTCGGCATGCAACATTGTTTCATGTTGGCATCGCCTACGGAAACGTCAGAAAAGTGCCACAATATGACCGCTACAGAGCCCCAAACAAGCGACTTTTTCATGCATGCGTTATGAAAAAAAATATACGCCCTTTTGCCTGTAAGAATTACAGAAGGGCGTAAACATGTCGCTTACGCCCTTTTTCCATTAGTCACGCGATATATTGATGGTGTTAACTGATTTTTATGTTTTACAGGTTCCTTCTTCAGTATGGAAGCTACAAAAACGTTGATACATACTGTCATTGCTGTTGAGAATTGTTACTCAACATTCCAATCCATTTCGTAAATTGACTACCTTTAATAATTAAGCAAGGCGTGACCTGGAATGCGGCAAAGCGCAACGCATGCAGGTGACGCCAATAATCGCGTAAGCATATTGAGGTAATAAATTAGGCTAGAGTCTGAGCTGCGCCTCAGTTCTGAGCGGATATTAGAAGGAGCGAAGAGTATCTCTTCGAATACTCAGACTCGAACCGGAGCAAGTGCTCCCAGCACACTTTTGTAACTTTGATAAATATTAAATAAAAACTACTTTCGTTGCTATCTTGTACTTAGAGTGATCTTTAAAAATCACCTCTGGGAACAACCCTATAACTCCCTGTATCCCATAATAACGGGGGTTAAATAATACAACATTGCATTAGCCGGCAATTTTGACAAAATGGAACGGAACTCTGCAGTTTGGATAAGAATAAAAAAAGCCGAAAAGTTAACCCCGCTGCAAGGTTAGGCCTAATGTTTGAGGGAAAAGTTTGCAGGGTCTCGACTTGTTCGGATAGGTTCAAGCAATTGCTTTGGGATATATTACCGTCTGTTGTAAAACTGTACACTAGCCATGAATACCGAGTGTATTGCTGTACAGACTTTTGTCGATGTCTCGATCCGTCCTTTTCTGTTAGCTGATTGTAAAACCAATCCTAGAAAAAATAAATGGAGCCCCATCTCTTTGAAAACCGTTTGGCAGGTCAGGCCTATAAGTTTCACCCTGTCTAATAGCACAGCGCGACTATGGTCCGCTAATAATTACTTTTATTACCATTCGAACAATATGAATGCATCATACACTGTACGGTTCTCAAACAGGCGCTCGACCATTCAACGTCATGAACTATTGTTAACGTATCGTTCGAAAAATAACACTGAAAGTAATATATACACGCAAAATTCGTGGAAAGATGGCAATTATACTCTGCTAGTTGTACAATGTAAAATTTGTTTGTCAGGGTAACCTACTACGTCAGCAAAGGAAAATAGATAGGTGTACGATGCAGCTGTCCTTGTAATTAGCCTTTTTCGAAATGTAATTAAGCGATTACTATGTCCAAGTTCACGCTCCGGCAACCCTTGCGAAGGTATACGATGTACATTCTTTTGTCTTGAGTGCAAAGGTACGATTGAGGTTTAAGGGGGTATCTACACCTTTGAATTTTCAAAAAATCGTTTTTTTTTTTTAATTCATTTGGAATGCTAGTGACCTACTCTACTTGCAAATAAATCGGTGTCAAAATATCTAGAGGATCTAAGAAGTTACAGCCATGACAGTGAAAAATTACGAAAGAGCGCCGCGGCGCGGCCCGCGAACCCTCAAATTGGTGCCATAAGTATTGTACAACACCGCTAACACCACTGCTTACTTTTATGAAGTTTTTATATATTTCGATTTTGAATTCGATTTTGTGATCTTTGAATTCTGTGTAATTATCATTCTTACACATATTTAATTTTCAATATTCTTTTCAATTGTGATTATTGACAGAACACATGGCTGTGATCTACATTTTTTCGAGGTTAGGTGTTTACTTGTTTGTAAATATTGTCGTGCTTTCATTACGAATTCAAACCAATAGTAATTTCCATTATTGAATAAACGCAGTGTATATGTATCTGGAATGAGACTTTGGAATCGAAAGAAGATGATCCATCAAAAAGTGCGTTTGAAATCGATGCCAGGAGACTACACATTTGGATTTCTAGAAAGATGAGTATTTCTATAATACATATATTAATTGCAAGAGTTTGATGAATATCATAAGAAAAAAGGTATGATTGATGAAAGATGATAGAATTTTCGTAGTATTGACAAGAATTGTGCTAGCATCTTCTGACTCTCAAAAATATTAAAGATCAAAAATTTGAGAGAATTTTTATTTTTTGAAAAATTTTGATCAGATTTTTTCTGAAGCAATTTATTATTTTTCTAACAGCCTCACCGGACACCTAACGGACACTGTTGTTGTACAGAACAGGTCAAAACTCACTACAAACCTCCGCCTGGCACATGTGTCCAGACTCGACTCGACTCATAACACAGTACAGTCAGCCAAAGAGATCCTGACGCACCGTCGGTAAGGTGATCGAGCAACCGTACGTACACGTTGAATACACGTTTGTTTTTAATTGTTTTCGAGTCTTGAAATCAATTAAAAACAAACGTCTATTCAACGTGTACGTACGGTTGCTCGATCACCTTTCCGACGGTGCGTCAGGATCTTTTTGGCTGACTGTACAACAAAATTCGGGTGTATCCGACCTCAAAGATGAAACCCACACGGTCTCATAGATTTTTTTGCGCTGATTCCAAATCAGTTTTCAAAATTTCTCTAGGTGGTCTAGTTTTTGAGAAAAAAAATGTTAAAGTTCAAAAAACTCGGTAAAGTAAACAACTCGGAAAATTCATAAAAAAATCAATTTGAATGCAATCGCTTGCACAAAAAAACAGGAAATTTAGAAAACTTCAATCTTAATAGTGGAATCGACACCTTCTCAATTTTTGTAGTAGAAATGACCAAAAAAAATCACAAAAAAAGGTGGAACATTCTGAGTTTTCAAGAAATTTGGATCACCCGAAGTTGGCGATGCGCACGTTCATCAGCAACAAGTTCAAATCACTCACACACGTGTGTTAACCACCACTTGATTTCACTAAAATTAAGAATGCCCTTTCTCGAAGAAAAATTGCTGAGTACCCTGGTTGAAAATCATCCTGAATTATGGTTGGGTGTAATTAAAGCAGAGAATTAAGCGGTTTTGGAGGAAATTATAACCAATTTCAGTCCCCCAATGTCATGAGATCGACGAGTCAATTGATTCTGATGATGAAACCCTGTCTCAAACATCGACCTTTAATGGCTGAATTTTACATGACGATGAACTTACTGAACGCTAAAATATTTATTTTTTTTTTGTTATTTTTCATGTCAAAACGTGAAGTTCATTTGATGTTTGCAATACAATGATTTTATGAAAAGAACATTTCCAATGGATTAATTTATTGCTAGAAAATTAAATTGAAGAACAGTTTGACGTTGAAACATGAAGGCTCATGGGCTTATTCATCCGACCGTCTTACGCCTTTTCACACTATCCACATTCTGGAAGGAAATTCTGGGGCATTGTCTCTTGTGAATTGTATAATCATCACTTATCAAGGTCCAGCAGTAGTCACAGAGCATGTGCAACACTGATTTCCCGTTATATCGTTTTTCCATCGTTGCAATGTCTTGATGAAAACGTTCGCCATGTTCTTCGCTAGTATCGACTAAATTTTCTGGGAAAAAATCTAGATGCGAGTTCAAAAAATGAATTTTAAGAGACATATTGACACCCATTTCCTCGAAATTATTGAGCATGTCCTGGACGAGTTCCTGGTAGTTGTGAGCGCGTATGCTGCCGAGAAATTCTAAAATGACCCTCTTCAAAGAATTCCAAGTTTTTTTTTCAATTTCAGTAAGAGTCTTGATAAAGTCAGTGTCATGATTCATCAGCTTGCGAATTTGTGGACCTACGAAAACCCCCTCCTTAATTTTGGCCTCACTCAGTGCTGGAAAGAATTCTTTCAAATAGACTAGAGCTTTTCCATCCTTCTGGAGTTTCTTCACAAAATTCTTTACCAATCCTAGTTTGATATGTAACACTGGAATACTAATGTGACCACGCTGGGCAAGGGATTGAGTCAGAACGTTTTTGTCTCCAGGGGTGAGTGTGTCACGAAGAGGCCAGTCTTTGCGAATATAATGCGCTGAGCGTGCACGGCTATCCCATTCGCAAAGGAAGCAGGGAAATTTTGTGAACCCCAATTGTAGGCCAAGAATGAGAGCGACCATCTTCAGATCGCCACAAATTCGCCATTGGTAATGCCTGTATCCAATTCTCTCAAAGACATGCTTAATCGTATTGTGCTTCTCCTTGAGTGTAGTTGAGTAAGCGATAGGAACGGATGGATACTGGTTTCCAATATGTAATAAGACTGCTTTCAGACTACTAGTCGATGAATCTATGAACAATCGCCATTGATTTGGATGATGTTCGATCCCCATACTCTTCAGCAACCCATCAATGTCAGAAGCATAGGTAACATCTCTCTCTTCCGTGAAAAATTGATGGAATTGGCGGTCTCTAGAGCGAAACTGTGAAATTTGCACTCCATGATGCAAGAGACCACGCTCCTTCAATCGAGACGCCAATAATTCTGATTTATATTTGGATAGAGATAGATCTCTCGTCAAATCATTGAGTTCTTCTCGTTGGAATAATTGAGGTACAGGATCAGAACGTTCTGTATGATTTTGATATTCGGCGTCAGTTTCTTCAGGAGCGCTTTTCAATGGTGGATTGATAGGTGCTAGGTCATCTGGTTGTGGTGGTTCAAACGACGGAAGATCCATTGAAGCTACTATTGGATACTTGATTCTATCTTTATGTCTAGTAGTGTAGCCTCTTACATCTATCAAACAAAAATAACAATCCGTAGCATGGTCAGCGGGCTCTCTCCATATTGCTGGAATGTTAAACAGCATTTTGTAGCTTCCGTCCTTGCCAGGCTGGAGATTTCGTTGGCAATTGCTGCAAGCGATGTGAGGGGCCCATGATTTGTCCAGGTTTCGTGCTGGTCGTTTGAAAACTATTTGAAATGCTTCAGATATTGATGGGGTGATGCTTCTTCTCTGATTCTGCGGTGTGTATCGAGCGCATACGTAACAAAAACTGTTTGGAGAGTTTTTGCACTCGCGAGGCATGATTTTTTTGAAAAGCGAAAGATTTCAACCTAAAACTAATGAACTTTATTATCAATAACGTTCATTTTAGGTTAATAAAAAGGATCATATCACTTGAAATTAATCGCAATATGAATATATTTAAAGCGAAGTGATTACAGAAACTGAGTCATGAAGCCAACTTCGGGTGATCCAAATTTTTTGAAAACTCAGAATGTTCCACCTTTTTTTGTGATTTTTTTTACTCATTTCTACTACAAAAATTGAGAAGGTGTCGATTCCACTATTAAGATTGAAGTTTTCTAAATTTCCTGTTTTTTTGTGCAAGCGATTGCATTCAAATTGATTTTTTTATGAATTTTTCGAGTTGTCCACTTTACCGAGTTTTTTTAAATTTAACATTTTTTTTCTCAAAAACTAGACCACCTAGAGAAATTTTGAAAACTGATTTGGAATCAGCGCAAAAAAATCTATGAGACCGTGTGGGTTTCATCTTTGAGGTCGGATACACCCGAATTTTGTTGTACTGTGTAATTGATCGATACGAGAGCAGCTGCGGATCCAGCATATTAGTCATAAGCAAAATCTTAAAACTTGATTTCCTGTAACTACATTTTTCTCTCTGGGAAAAGTAGGAAATGAAAAAAAAAAATTAATAAAAAAGTTTGCAAGTTGATTTCTGGAGAATGACTATTTTGATCGGTGGTCGTAAAGAATCAGGAGCATCGTTGGACCGATTCTGGACTTTGTGGTCTTCAAATTTGTAGAATTGAATTCTCTATCAGATGAACAGACAATTTTTTGATATCACTATTTTTGGTTGAGATAATAAAAAAAATATGGAAAAAAAATTGAAAAATCAAAAAAATCTCAGTAAAAACTAAGCGAGTCAGGCAATTTTTGCGATATCAAAAAGTTGTCTGTTCATCTGATAGAGGCATCTCTTCTGAACACTTGAAGACCAAAAACTCCAGAACTGGTACAACGATACTCCTGATTCTTTACGACAACCGAGTAATTTGGAATTTTTCTATATGAAGCGTAACTGCTATTGGGCTCAAAGTAATATTAAATGTTGGGTGTGGATAATGAGAGTCAAACCCTCCCCAAATTTCGTGATTTTTTTGGATTTGATCAGACTTTCAAATTCGCTGTAAAATATCAATATCTTTCTTAAAATGTTAACCCATTTAAAGGTGTGGATACCCCCTTAAAGGCGGAGTGCATGCAGGTGCAGACTTGCGGGCGTAAGGGGCGGTCGGGTGAAAAGCTATGTGGAGGTGACGATAGTCAAGGCGATGGATAGTGACAGTGTTTCAGGTAAGTAAAAATGGTCAAGGGCTGGCGGGGGCGGTGGTAATATCACGGATTGGTTCATTTTCACTGAGTAGGGATGAGCGAGCTACCAACCAAAAGATATATAGGCCTGCCAAAAGTGTGTAATTTTATCAGTTTGAAAAACTATTCAGTAGAGAAAACTCTGCTGGTTGTGATCTTCTAATTCCTAGTGGTTTACCAATTACTGTTGCGTTTGTTTTTTCAATTGTGAAAGGCGTTGTTGCCAAGCGAACAAGTTTGAGCTTCGAGAAAATTTTGGACAAGTCCTTATTTTTCTTTTGTTTGAATTTATTATGAAGAGTATATTAGCGATGAATCGTGTTGAAGATAAACGTGACATATCAACCGTGAGGGGTTGATTCCTGATGGTGATACGGTACCTCATTGCTTCAAGACCGAGTTGCATCACGCCGCGTATACGTGAGTGGCATCCACAAGTCAAAGGAATGCGTACGGTGCAGGAAGTGTCAATAGTTCTGCGCAATATTCTGGGTATGCTGGACATGACGATGGTCATGGAAATCATGCCATTGCCGCGCTTAGTGGGCAGGCCTTCTTGGATGGCGAAAATGCTGGACATTGCGAGAGTTGCCCTTATACCCGCCGATCTTCGGAGACTGAAGGATGTGATCGAACGGCAAGGACGGAAGATGAGGACGGCTACAAAACTGGATACTGAGTCTATTCTACGAGAAGAAGCGATTGGCATAGAAGCTGTCGAGGCTTATGAACTGGCGGCAGAGAGTATGATGGCATTTACACAGGATCATCCTGATCTAGAGATGGACGGTACGGTGACGGTAGAGGAGACTACGGAGCGGCTATCACAAGTCTCGGTGAAAGATGAGGAGGATGCGAGTGAGACGAGGGTGATAGAAGAAACGAGAGACGAAATTTGTCGATATTCACCGCATCTATCGAGTGAAAGTACGCGGTATACCCGTGTGAGCGGTAAGTGATTTCAGAGAATATGTCACGAGTACACTTCTATCCGAAAAAATGTCAAATCTTATTCTCAGTCATTCAGATTTACGTTGTTTTTTATATTAATACTTTTACAGATGCTGGCAACATGCCCACTGGAGCTTCTACCTCAACGTAGGGAATTCCAGCCAGGTTATACACAGTCAACGAAGGGGCTAGCACTTCAGGAGTGCAGCAAGGCGGAGCAGCTCGTCGTCCAGGAAAGCGTAATGCTCCATCAGACGATGTACCTGAACAGGAAGATCGACCGGCAGTTGACAGGCGAGTTAGTGCACCAGCTCAGGTTGTAGAGTTAGAGGCCGAAATAGAAGATGTAGACGATAGTATGCCGAGACGATTTAGAATCACACAGCGTGTTAATACAAGATATCCGCGTTTTGGGTTAGTTGGAAATCAGGTCACGGTAAAAATCATAAGCAGTGTCCAAGCCAGTTTTACTTGGCGTTTGGCTGTTTGTCTTACAGTTCTTCCGAACTGTGAACGGTTACTTCCTTAGACCATATAGGATGGACGGAGCATTCGAGTGGTGGGGGTAATGCCGACTAGAAAGACAAGGATAGCCTTAGCGATATATATATGCGCACGAATAAGCCTCATTCATGCTAACTCTTGAAATCGAGTAGGTTTTGTTATGATCGAGAGAGTTATGCCACAGAGGCTATGGGGTACATAAACGTGGCAACGCAGCAACACGACTTGGCAACTTCTTATCCCAAACGAGATATCTCCCTCCTTCTCTTACAAACGATTTAGCATCTTCCGTCCCTTTTTCATCCTCGGCAACAGATTCCCCTATACTCCGGCATAGGTAATGCTCCGTGCATCCTATATGGTCTAAGGTTACTTCCATCGGTACTTGGCGGCTGATAGATGTCTCAAAGTACTATGTTTCCGGTCGCTGGATACAAACACGTCATGAATTTTGTATCGACTGACGAATGTCTGATTTGCGGATAACATTGGTTCCATATGCACTTGTTTAAAGTGCATCTTCCGATCTGGTGGGACGACTATGTCGTCGCAGTTGAAAAAATAGCGCGTGCGAGTTTACGGGAGTGCTGTAGTGCCTTTGGCGCCCGCACTACAGTACTCCCGTAAACTCGCACGCGCTAATCTTTCAACTGCCACGAATGTGTAATTGCAAATGATTATTCTTCACAATCGGATGAGCAACAAAATATATTTGTACTCAAGTGAGGCCGAACTGTCACGAGGATGGATTTTGAGTATTGAAATTAATCCTTCGTGCTAGGTGTATACGCTCGTGCACCTCTACATACGCATGAATCGTGAGCAGTACTGTATGACTTAGTATACGTAAAGTAGTAGTGAAGTTCAGTTTTCTTGATTTAACCGTTTAGCAAGTGAATGAGTTAATTCGTCCATAATTATTACCATACACTTAATCTGTACGGTATGTCACCTATCATTGAAGAACCTACTGTAGTACACCGCTGAAGTATACGTGATTCCAGAGTTCCGAGTCTGATCTGATAATTTAATGACAGTGGAACGACCACGATTTTTATTTGTCATACGATTATTGGTTGGAATAACTAGTTTTTCAGTGTATTTATTTGCTGTTGCATCAAAAACTCAATTCTCGCGTAAAACGACGCCGTTTGTTCGTATAGCTCTGCGAAACCGAATGTGCCCGCCAAGTACGTAGCTCTTGGAATGATGTTTCGATATCCTCACACGAAACTCCGACTTCACGACGTAGACTTGCTGACAGATCGCAGGGGTACGTTCGGTGCTTGGCTATTTCTTGATTTCACGACAGAGACTGGCGAAACGTCTTACTTATAAAGCAATTGTGATTTTCGTGTGTCTACTTGGCGGCTGTTTTTACATGTTTGGATGTTTTCCGTGGGATTTCACTCCTTTTTGCAAGTACGAAAATGGAAAAGAATTGCTCATTTAATTTCAGCAGGGTTATACGTTATTATAGTTTGATCATCACAAGAAATACATTCGGAATTTGGGCATGGGGAGAAACATTCAGTGAAAGACAAACTTCAATTGTCAACTGTGACAAACATGAATAATTTATTAAGTAGAACCTAATTCCTCAAATTGTGTGAAACATGTTTATCTCGCATATTTCATGATTCTTACAACATTTGAATCACGAAATATCGCATTTCTTCAACGAATATTCTGTGACGTTAACGTTACGAACTCCAACCTCATTATACAGTTTGAACTTAAATTTAGCACTTAATCAGTAATTTTTCAGCCATAGCTTGGAATACTGTGTTGCCTGACGCAGTAACAGGCTCATAACTGTTTTGTGACGTTGATTGTTCGGAGCTTGCATGCTTGTCTACTGCAATCCAGTTCAGGTCGCTGTGAGAATCACACAAATCAATAAACGATTATTCATCTGATATAAATGTCACAGTGATTACTAAAATAGATCCCATGTTACTGTGGTGAAAGTGAGCTGGGAAATATCGACTCGTATAGCATACCTTCTAATATGTGATATCCAGATTGATTCTTTCGCTCGCTCTGTGGTGTGAGATTCCAAAGAATTGCGAAGATCGTACAGCCTTGAAGTTACAGCAGGCTGTTGTTTGGTTTTGAAACACTGGTCACTTGCTCTGAGCTTGCGTGCGTGTCTGTGGCCATGTAATAATTTTAATGAAGGATGATTGACTAGGCTCCTGCATGGTAAGGAGCTAAATGTGCCGAAGAGTGACGTATCGTTCTCTAGATCAATGGAGATTGTGATCTTTGCAGGCTCATCTGTAATCCTGAAATATTGGCTCTTATGACGCATCACGCCTGCAAATCATAAAAATACACGGAATTAATACTTTCATGCTTCGGTGGTGTTTTTCTGGGTTTGTGTTCTATTGATCAAGGTGACTTGCGAGCACAAATTCCATACCATACCTTTTGATATAAAATCTTCCAATGTATTTATCCAATCGTGTTGAATAGCGGCTGTACGAGTTGGGACGATTATCGCAATAGCGGGTGTTCCCATGCAATGTTTGGCCACGTGGAAAATGAAGTGAGCGACCAGAAATGTTGAGTATAGATAGTGTGATCTATGGAGCTATGGAGACGTTCAGATTTCAACGGTGGGAAGCTAATCGTCAGTCTTGAAATGGTAGCTCTTCTGAGTTTGTGTCCCTGTACCAGTTTCTTATATCAGTTCTGGTTTCTGTACAAAAAAAACAGTTGATCTCATAATTGCTAAGATGGTTGAATACTGCAGTTGAGTTTCCGCAAATTCGAACGGTGCTACATAATTTCAAATGATTTCGAAGAACTCACGTCATTTCACTTATAATCTAATGGATAGCATATTTCAAGGTTTGAAACGATTTGACTAGATTTTTAAAGATGTAAAATGTTCCAACTCATTCCATGGAACCACGCGAAGCGAGGGTAGACCCCACGTTTTCACTCCCTATAGAGTGAAATTTTGTATGATACCCAGAGGAAAAACGTTTTTTAATTTCGTGTGATTGCACACTCGCCTTTGGCTGGTGTTGCCAACTCACACTAGTCAGAAAAAGTTTTACCGCACTCACATCATAATGCACCATCACTTCACTCAGTATGATAATGGACGTTTTACGCACGGTTCGCGTGTGTGAGAACCATTTTCACACATACTGGAGTGAAATTTTGTAGAATACTCGATGGAAAAACTTCTTCTGATCTTGTGTGGTTGCAACACTCGCCTTTGTCTCGTGCTGCAACCTCACACTCGTCAGAACAAGTTTCACCGCTCTCGTATCGTACTGTACTATTTTCAACTCAGTGTGCGAAGTGCCCGATTCACAAACTTCCATGGGTAAAAATTATCAAGTTCTCGTATTTTGAAAATAATAATTTCTAAAATATTCTTCTTCTATTCAACTTTCTCAATTTTGTGTCAAGTTGTGTTGACACATAGTTTCTGATTGAATAATCGCGTTACCAATATGTCAAATTAACATCACACATTATTTATGGATAATAAAAAATTGTGCGAAAGATGATATGAAATAATTGTATTGAAATCAAATGAGCCTTGCTTTTCTGATATAACTTGTATCTGGAACTTGCGTTTTCATCAATACACTACGAAAAGGGATATATAGAAGTTTGAATCTGAAATACGAGTTTTTTTGTCTCAGATTTTCTCATTTCTTTAGTTTCGAAGACTAATAAAATTTAATGCTTGAGAACATCATTTTTGAAAGTATTTTGTTGTTGATGTAGGGGCTCTGCCCCTGAACCCCGCCCACACCCGGCTCTCGTACTTGTATCACAATGTATATACTACACTTTCCTATTTTCTAGAGTTCTTTACAGGTCAAGAGTTTGGCACACTGAGTTTAAGAAAATAGTATACGACACGGGTGTGTGTACTTGTATTGTAATTTACTATTGTAACACTTTTAATGATCAGCAATTTTAAATATGTTTGTCTGTTTGGTAATCAGTTTGTAGTTTTGATGTATGAGTGGTGAACTTGGTGGTTCGTAGCCTGGTAGGTTCATTTGAAGAAAATACGTAGTGTTATAACTTCGGAGCAGCTGTGTGCTACCTCTGTCTTGGGACATCGTCTTGCCAGAATGTTATCTTCGTCTATGACAATGGATTCATAAGAGGATAGGAATGGTCAGGTGACTGTAGCTGCGAAATATATAAAATAACAAAGAATTGAACGAAAAATTTGAGAATATTGGTACTAATTGTCCTAGCCTTGTTATCAGTTTGGAGCGTGGGCTACCTTTGTCTCGAAACGCTGTTTTACCGATGTCTTATGTTCGTCTAGCTCAACGGATTAATAAGCGGAACCTTTCTTCTGGGATTCTGGGATGTCGTTTTGTCAAAGTCTTATCTCCGTCTATTCCGATGGATTTATAAGAGGATAGGAATGGTCCATGTGATTGTAGCTGCGAAAGATATAGAATAACAAAGAATTGAAGGAAAGATTTCAGAATATTAGTACTAATTGTCCTAGCATTGTTATCAGTTTGGAGCGTGGGCTACCTTTGTCTCAAAACGCTGTTTTACCGAAGTCTTATGTTCGTCTAGCTCAACGGATTAATAAGCGGAACCTTTCTTCTGGGATTCTGGGATGTCGTTTTGTCAAAGTCTTATCTCCGTCTATTCCGATGGATTTATAAGAGGATAAGAATGGTCCATGTGATTGTAGCTGCGAAAGATATAGAATAACAAAGAATTGAAGGAAAGATTTCAGAATATTAGTACCAATTGTCCTAGCATTGTTATCAGTTTGGAGCGTGGACTACCTTTGTCTCGAAACGCTGTTTCAACGAAGTCTTATGTTCGTCTAGCTCAACGGAATAATGAGCCGTCGGCGCACGTTCCAGTATTATTATAATATATATTTCGGTAGGAGGAAATCAGGAGGGTAAGGCTGTTCTATTCATCTATCTATTACATTGTGTGAACAAATGTAAAATCTAGTAAAATACGTACATACAATACATACCGTTTGTGATGTAAAAATCATTGTAACCTCTTTTTCACTCGCTCCGTTTAGTAGTTAAAGAAAATATATATATATTTTGCCAGGTTTGTTGTTTTATTCTCTTTTTATATTCGAACCCAGCTCAGAGGATCCGTTCCGTGCCATTACAAGAGGCCATCATGCAGATGTCAATTAATTATCATCAATAATAACGGTCAGCGACGTGAAACCACGGTCGTCGCACTATTTCACTGATTATTATTCACTGATTCACTGATTCACTGATATTAAACTATATTAGCATGGCCGATAACACCTTATATAATTATATAATATAGATATATAACTATATAATATGATATATAAATTATGATATATTAATCATCATTAACACGATGCGATAGCGATCCGACGGCCATTTTGATTTCGTCGACCGTCGTAGCTCACTTCGTAACTTGATTATCACATACCGACCGAGTGCGGATTCAGATTCATGCCAAAATCAATAGGGGGCGAGAATTCAATGACTTGTAACCACGTTCCGAAGTTCAAGTCGATCTGTGTCCTCGTTCGTTCAGAAATGTACGGACAGTCTGCGAAAAACCTGATGTCAGATGTGGGGGAAGAAGGAGAAGAAGAATTTGTTTCATCAACTTTAGCGACGAATAACTCGAAAACCAGTGTACCGATTTCGATCAAATTTATACAGCGAAGTCGTGTGGTGGGGGAATATCTGTTTTGAGAATTTGATCGAAAAATATTCACGCGTTCCGAAGTTATGACCTCGTGCTTACAGGTATAAGAGTTCCCCCGAGAAAATAGACTCGCGGTAGCTCTCGCCTGCCTACGGGTACTTGGCGGCGATTCGCTGCCGCGAATCTTGATTATAGTGTCAATTATATCGGGCATAGCTGTTTATCAAGTATGAATAGATTATATGACTAGATGATATGTGTGTGTCGCATGATTCATGAAGCAATAGCCGTGATAGTGATGAATGATCATGTATGATAACAATAACAGTTGGAGTTGTGTATGGACTGCAATTTGTATGTGATGATAACATTCTCATAGTGAACTTAATATTCTAGACTCTGATATAGTGATAAAAAATGCAATATCGATAATTATATACAATAGAAACAAAAGTTGAAGTTGTATATGGACTGCAATGTATACTATGAGTTTTTGTGGGAATGCAACATGGAACAATCAAACGAACTTTTGTTACTTGCGTGCAGCGCCGGATTAACCACTAGGCGGAGTAGGCGACCGCCTACGGGCCCCCTAACCAAGAGGGCCCCATACCTGGTCAGAATTTACAGTACCGTCCATAAGTTCGGGATCACTTTCCAAATTTTCGACCGAGACAAAAAGTTGAATATCTCGGTCAAAAATAGCTATTTATGTATCAAGTCCGAAAAGTGTCACAATCCGGTATGGGTAATTTCCAATATGAGCCGATCGAGTATGCTGTGACACAAGACACTCAGAGGCGAATTTTGGAAATTACCCATACCGGATTTGACACTTCTCGGACTTGGTGCATACAATATTTTATGCGATCCGTTGTTTGAAGGTTCACTTTTTGGAAAATCGCACACCTAAAGTGTTATACACTTATACTTACTTTATAGTTTCCAAAATTACTGGTGTTATTGCGTTTTGCTGTATCAAAATATTTTGACTCATACATTCGATATTTTCAGACATTTTATTTTATAATGTGTGAACGTAGTCAAAACTAACCTGACTATGTTTATTTTGATGAAACATATTCATATTGTCCGATAATATTTTCATCATGGGCTCCTGTCCTATAATATTTCACTATATTTTAGTGGCCTGAAATTGGTCACTTTGCGGCCTAAATCCAATGCTCAAAAAGTGAACTTTCAAACAACGGGTCGCATAAAAAAATTTTCAACCAAATGGCCCAGGTGACATTCATGGGTGGAATGAACCGGCTTTATCTTGCTTCTCTGTTCAATTTTCCAAAAAATTTCTGCACTCACTAGATAATGTTAAACATGACTGTTTTTTTGCTATTTTCATACTTCCATGAATTTGCGTGTAATTTTGTGGGAAATAGATATGAAAACTTTTTTTCAATAGGACTTCGAAAGAGACGAGATTGAGCTGTAAATCATTTTTTTTTTTTTAAATTTGCGATTTTTTTTCGTCAAAGTTATTCAACTTTTTGTGCGGAAAATTGGTTTTCAGAAAATGCGTCGTAACTTGAGCACTGTGGGGTTCCAGATAAAATGTCATAATATAAAAAATGTGTATTTTTTGATTTTTCACTCGTTCAAATTTTTGTGAATTAATTTTTTTTGGATTTTTTTTTCTCAATTATTTTTCAGCGAATTTTCTTCACATAAACAAATACGAAATAAAATAAACAATGACTTTCTTCATCATATAATGACAAGAGAATCGCAGAAATCATTGTTAACATTATTTCGGATTTATTCATGTAACATAAAAACGTAAAAACAATTCTAGAAAAAAATGAAGAAAAAATTTCAAAATTTATGAACAAATTTATTGTTAATTTTATTTCGAATTTGTTCATGTGAAAAAAAATCGATGAAAAAAAATGAAAAAAAAAATTGAAAAAAATGAATCAATTCAAAAAAATTTGAACGAGTGAACAATCGAAAAATACACATTTTTTATATTATGACATTTCATCTGAAACCCCACAGTGCTCGAGTTACGACGCATTTTCTGAGAACCGATTTTCCGCACAAAAAGTTAAATAACTTGACGGAAAAAAATCGCAGGTTGAAAAAAAAAAATCGAT
Organism: Tenthredo livida; assembly: GCA_963992785.1. Lineage (NCBI taxonomy): Eukaryota > Metazoa > Arthropoda > Insecta > Hymenoptera > Tenthredinidae > Tenthredo > Tenthredo livida. The sequence continues at coordinate 14,526,327 of OZ023072.1, read as the reverse complement.
TCACAGCTCAATCTCGTCACTTTCGAAGTCCTATTGGAAAAAAGTGTCTATATCTATTTCCCACAAAATTACACGCGAATTTACGAAAGTATGAAAATCGCAAAAAAACGGTCATGTTTAACATTATCTAGTGAGTGCGGAAATTTTTTTGGAAAATTGAACAGAGAAGCAAAATGAAATGGTTCTTTCCACTTTCGAATGCGACCCGGGCCATTCGACTAAAAAATTTTTTGACCGAGATTCAACTTTTTGTCTCGATCGAAAATTCGGAAATGATCCCGAACTTACGCACGGTACTGTAATTGGAAAAAAAATAGAAAGAATTTACGCGTTTTCCATCTTATAATAATTTTTTGATAGTAAAAAATGAAAGGATACATAACACAGGGCCCCGTGAAATATGTGCGCCTATGGGCCCCACCAACTTTCAATTCGGCGCTGCTTGCGTGGTTAATAGGCTTGCGATATTTGGAATAGAAGCAGGGTTGTTTCAGGGCGTAACCAGAAAAACTCACAGTATGTGACTAGAACATTCTGAAAGTAAACTCATTATTTCACATAACGCTATATTCATTGGTAATAAACCCCATTGAAATGGAGTGATAACGCTGATTCCGAGTAATGTACACTTGGGGTCATTAATAATGAGACGGCTAGTTTGCTGGACAAAACATTTATGTTGGCAACACAAAATAAACACACAGCGCCACGTAATGGGCCGATCGCGAAGCTTGGTCAATCTCACTAAATATCACATAACTCGTGACAGTCCCGATAGCCAAAAAAGGAGAGGAAGAATTTATGACAGTCGAATCTAACCTAATGCCTACTAACCTAATAACCGTTGGATTGACGTGTAAATCAGTTGTAAAATAATTGTAATTCATAACTTCCCCCTCGCAGAATACAAACGGGCGAAAGTTTATGTTTTCAATCTTTTCAAGTGATGACGAAAGAAATTGTAACCTGAAAATTTACGGTAAGTTGATTTGATAAGAAATACATTGAAATTAGGTAATGCAAGTTACGCTGTGCCTGAAAAACAAGATTCTTTGTTGATTTTGCGTGTGAAAGCATGTCCAGGACTAGATTCTAGATCATTGAGACTATCGTAAAACTCATTATTACTTCTTGACTGATGCAAAACATTTATCAAACACAGACTGAACTCCGCAAGAACCACCCGTTGAAACAGGCAACGAAAGTAACCATTCAGCTTCAGAGAAACGTAAGGAGTCAGCTCGTACTAATCCAGGGTTAACAGGAGCTGGTTTTGGTAGAGTCGTAGTGGGGACTTTGAATGCCTTCTTCGGCGACTACTCGTCTTTCACATTCTAAACTGTGACCATTCTTAGACCTAGACTTAAAATACTATCGGAGACTACTGATTGCTTCTTTTAATGTAAAATTCTCAACTTTAAGCTTAATAAATAAAAAGGGCTGCATGAAAATCGTATATTCAAGCTGATTATTTATTCACATTTCAATACTATCACTTCATTATCACATATACTATTCACAATCATTAATTTCGAAAATTGAAATATTTACATGGATGATTCTTCTCATTGCAATTCGTTTCAATAGAAATGGACTATTGGTGAATATATTTGGAATTTCACTCAAGTGTGAGGGACATCTACTATAAGTCCATCTTATTCAGTAATTATTCAAAGATTAAAACTATTAAAATTATAATCTAGATAATATTAGAAAATTAAATTAGTTAGTCATTTTAATTTTATATTCGATTAATTGAATATTATATTCAATATCGAATCATATCTTTCTCGTCAATGAAATTAATAGATCTATATTACAATACATTCATGAATTATTATTACAAGTATTATAAATATTTATTATCTTAACATATTATTATTATTATTATTATTATTATCAAAGTCCTGAATTTTACATTATAAGAAGCAAGCAGTTGTCTGTGATGGTATTCTACGTCTTGGTCTAAGAATTGTTAGGTTTTAAAATGTGATTCTGCGATGGACGAGTAGTCGCTGTAGGAGGCATTCCAAGTCAGCGTCTAAAGTATTAGAATAATAAATGAAAAATATGTAATAATATATATTTATTAAAATAATAAATATTCATAATACTTATAATAATAATTCATGAATGTATTGTAATATAGATATGTTGTTATTATTGATGAGAAATATATGATTTGATATCGAATATAACATTTAACTACTTAAATAAAAAATTAAGATGACTTCACTAACTAATTCATTTTTCCAATATTATTTAGATTATAATTGTTAAATTTTTAATCTTTAAATAATTATTGAAGAAGATGGACTGATAGTAGGTATCCCTCACACTCGATTGAAATTCAAAATATATTCACCAATAACCCTCCTCGAGGTCTGACCCAACTACACAAGAAGAAACGAATTTCTTTTTAATCAATTTAATATCAATCGAAGAGTCATCTAGAGTTGGAATCTTACCTTAAGTAAAATCTGACACTCACTAACTGAGTTTAATGACGCTATATTTGTTTGGCTTGAGGCATTATATGACTTTACTACGGACGAAGGAACAATTTCAGGCTTTTTTTTCTAAAAACAGGACTTTACGGTACTGATTCCAAGCAAGACGTGAAGCGTCTAGATCTGTCTCTATCTAGATACAATTTAGGGGTGTATGGGGGTATTGCGCATAAAATTAGTGGGCGTGTCATCTTCTTTTGACAGGTTTTGTCGTGGGCTTGACAGGGCCTTTTGGCACTTCAAGCTTTTGACAGGGGGTTGTTAGATGTCTCAGCGTGTTCTCTTTTTCTTTTTCTTCCGATATCCTGGAAGGCAGAATTCTGCATGTTGGACCGATGGACCAGGCCGGTTCGGGACAGGTAGAGGGAGGGAGGGAGCTACTCCACGTAACAGATTCGTATTACAGCGCTCTTCCAAGCATATCTCTGGATATGATGACTCGTTCTCCCCCGGTTAATCACTCGAACGTCGGATGGCCTGCCAGGCCGGATGAGATTGAGGGATGATCTCCCTCGATGATTTCATGCCGGAACGGTACAGGAATATAAGATATAGGGAACGGGAATAATATTAGTACAGAAACTAATATTCGATTAATAATATACGATATTACTAATATACGACTTAAAGTTTTGGACTACAGGGAGAGCGACGCGGTATACTGTGTGACAGTATGTATTGGCATATTATATTATCATATTATTTGAGGCTAAAAGCGGCCTGTGTGAGTATTCGAAGTCGGTGATGTAGATATTGATAAGTTCTAAAATTTAATAATCTAAGAGGTGCCCAGACATCTGTGATGGTATTCCAAGTCTTAGTCTAAGAATTATTAGATTTCAAAATGTAATTCTGTGATAGACGAGTGGTCGTCGTAGGAGGTATTTCAAGTCAGCGTCCAAGGAATTATTAGAGTCCTGAATTCTACATTATAACAAGCGACCAGTCGTCTGTGATGGTATTCCAAGTCTTAGTCTAAGAATTATTAGATTTTAAAACGTAATTCTGTGATAGACGAGTGGTCGTCGTAGGAGGTATTTCAAGTCAGCGCCCAAGGAATTATTAGAGTCCTGAATTTTACATTATAACAAGCGACCAGTCGTCTGTGATGTTATTCCAAGTCTTAGTCTAAGAATTATTAGATTTGAAAACGTAATTCTGTGATAGACGAGTGGTCATCGTAGGAGGTATTTCAAGTCAGCGTCCAAAGAATTATTAGAGTCCTGAATTTTACATTATAACAAGCGACCAGTCATCTGTGATGGTATTCCAAGTCTTAGTCTGAGAATTATTAGATTTTAAAATGTAATTCTGTGATAGACGAGTGGTCGTCGTGGGAGGTATTTCAAGTCAGCGTCCAAAGAATTATTAGAGTCCTGAGTTTTATATTATAATAACCGACCAGTCGTCTGTGATGGTATTCCAAGTCCTAGTCTAAGAATTGTTAGATTTTAAAATGTAATTCTGTGATAGACGAGTGGGTGCCTGAGAATTCATTCTACGCAGGCGTCCAAAGACTTGTCAAAGTCGCGAATTTTACATTATAATAAGCGACCAGTCGTCTGTGATGGTATTCTAAGTCTTAGTCTGAGAATTGTTAGATTTTAAAATGTAATTCTGTGATAGACGAGTGGGTACCGGAGAAGGCATTCTACGCAGGCGTCCAAAGACTTGTCAAGGTCCTGAATTTTACATTATTAGACGCGAGCAGTCTTCTGTGATGGTATTCCAAGTCTGGATCAAATAAATTGTTGAAATTTCAGAAATGTATGAATAAAATCCAATGATCCATATCTCGTCATTGTTATTTATGACCAGTGTGTTGTCACGTGCACCAAAATTTTTCAACTTTCATCCTTATTAATAATATGTTAAGATAATAAATATTTATAATACTTGTAATAATAATTCATGAATGTATTGTAATATAGATCTATTAATTTCATTGACGAGAAAGATATGATTCGATATTGAATATAATATTCAATTAATCGAATATAAAATTAAAATGACTAACTAATTTAATTTTCTAATATTATCTAGATTATAATTTTAATAGTTTTAATCTTTGAATAATTACTGAATAAGATGGACTTATAGTAGATGTCCCTCACACTTGAGTGAAATTCCAAATATATTCACCAATAGTCCATTTCTATTGAAACGAATTGCAATGAGAAGAATCATCCATGTAAATATTTCAATTTTCGAAATTAATGATTGTGAATAGTATATGTGATAATGAAGTGATAGTATTGAAATGTGAATAAATAATCAGCTTGAATATACGATTTTCATGCAGCCCTTTTTATTTATTAAGCTTAAAGTTGAGAATTTTACATTAAAAGAAGCAATCAGTAGTCTCCGATAGTATTTTAAGTCTAGGTCTAAGAATGGTCACAGTTTAGAATGTGAAAGACGAGTAGTCGCCGAAGAAGGCATTCAAAGTCCCCACTACGACTCTACCAAAACCAGCTCCTGTTAACCCTGGATTAGTACGAGCTGACTCCTTACGTTTCTCTGAAGCTGAATGGTTACTTTCGTTGCCTGTTTCAACGGGTGGTTCTTGCGGAGTTCAGTCTGTGTTTGATAAATGTTTTGTATCAGTCAAGAAGTAATAATGAGTTTTACGATAGTCTCAATGATCTAGAATCTAGTCCTGGACATGCTTTCACACGCAAAATCAACAAAGAATCTTGTTTTTCAGGCACAGCGTAACTTGCATTACCTAATTTCAATGTATTTCTTATCAAATCAACTTACCGTAAATTTTCAGGTTACAATTTCTTTCGTCATCACTTGAAAAGATTGAAAACATAAACTTTCGCCCGTTTGTATTCTGCGAGGGGGAAGTTATGAATTACAATTATTTTACAACTGATTTACACGTCAATCCAACGGTTATTAGGTTAGTAGGCATTAGGTTAGATTCGACTGTCATAAATTCTTCCTCTCCTTTTTTGGCTATCGGGACTGTCACGAGTTATGTGATATTTAGTGAGATTGACCAAGCTTCGCGATCGGCCCATTACGTGGCGCTGTGTGTTTATTTTGTGTTGCCAACATAAATGTTTTGTCCAGCAAACTAGCCGTCTCATTATTAATGACCCAAAGTGTACATAGACATACATGAAACGTTTAGTAGACTTCCAATCTCGATGCATGTAATTGTAATGTTGCTGTTAACACTGTCGAATTCGAACGAATTAATATCATGCTGCATGATGTCAAACAGTTGCCAGCTCAATGAATAGAATTGAATTCGAGTTCTTGCCACATTGAGATTGAAAATTTACTGTAACAACGCTTATCAAATCAAAGAAATCTGTCATGTTCTATCAACATATACAGACATTATTGATAGTCAATCTCCGTATGCAATTATACGCACGATTGTTCCATCCAGTGTTGGGACGGATTTAACGACTAATTCTTAAACACTATAATATTTTAATAGTTTCCCTATAGCTATACTATGTTTGATATGAATACACATACTAGTCGGTATATGTGGATGTAGTGTGTAGTGTATATTAGTGTAGGCTTGAAGAATTGAATTAGATAATATGGTTCATGATAATAATTCAATCATTTTCAATAATACTGTATAATAAAAATGTATAATGATGGAATAGTTATATTTGAACCAACCAAGTTATTGCATTACGAATGATTGAGTCGTGAAGCGAATAGAAAATAAAGTCGATTCTTCATGCCATTATTAAGATCAAGTGTCTTTGTTTGGGAAGCACTAACTACTTATTCATTTATATTTGTTCGTGCACCCTCGGTCTAAGACAAATCCTATCACACTATTATATTAAAACGTACAATTGCCTTAGTAATCTCAAAACTCCGTAATGTATATACTATGCGACGTTCCAACACTGGATGGTATCATAAGAATGGTTTTGGTTGTAATAATCCTGTGATAAAATAAGAGATTAGTAGATTAGTAGCACTATGTCCTCCTATATGCATTCAGGTTGAAGTGTGAATCCGCATGACTTGTATGCGCATGGCTGTGTGGGACTCTAACTGAGTTACGTGATGTATGGTGAAAATATGAATTTTTTCGTCCATCGTCAGCTGCTGAATGAAACGTTGGTAATTTTGACCGATCTAGCAGCAACTCTGTAGTGTTCCAGCCAATATTCGATATCAATGTTTTTTAATCTAAGTAGGTTCAATAACTATTTTACCAAACGAAATTGTGTATTACAATTTTGTCATACCTGAATGCATAAAAAGGTAGAGATATCAGTGCAGAATACATGTTATCGTGTTGATCGATTATTTCATAATCATTTCTGCCGATAATCACCAATGAATTGTGGCAACATGTTTCTTGTTTCAAACTTTTTTTTTGCATAGCCAGGTATTGCTGTTTCGGTGTTTGACTTGGGTCCAGTTCCACAATCGAAGGTTAAAATTTGTACTAGGTTTAAACTGCTGAAGATTGCCTGGCGTTGGCTAAATCCGTCGCTCAGCCAAGTTTAAACTGTAAACTTGTTTTAAAGTCAAGTTGTGGAACTGGGCCGTACATTTCAAACTAACTGTGAGAGATCATAGTACATCGCCGTGATGAATAGTTGAATTACAGAATAAATCTGTCATTGAAAATGTATGTGTCATGTTCAGTCTGTCTGAACTTATTGCCAAATTGTTTGTGCATAGGTATAGATATACGTTTGAATATATTTCATATTTGCTTTTGTTCATGACCATTCTGACATTGTTTGTACGTAATTATCTTGTGAATTCATTGGCAATAATTTGATAGATATATTTTATATTTGCTTTCGTTTTTGACCATTTTTATATTGTTTGTACGTAATCATTTTGTGAATTAGTGGCAATTATTTTTTGGTTTCAATTTTGTTCTCTTTTTGATGTTGGATATATTTCAGTTGCCTCCTTTATACTATAACTTTGCCATACCATGGTGAATTGTTTTTTATTTTTTACGTTGTTGGATATATTTCAGTTGCCTCCTTTTTACTATACCTTTGCTATACCATGGTCAATTGTTTTTTATTTTTCACATTACTGGATATACTTTAGTTGCCTCCTTTTTACTATACCTTTGCTATACCATGGTTAATTGTTTTTCATTTCTCACATTATTGGATATATTTTAGTTGCCTCCTTTTTACCATAACTTTAACCATACCATTGTGAAATTTGTTCATTAACAGTGGCATATATATGTATTGTTTTGGTCAGTAGTTTCATTCAGTGTTATCGGCAAACCATAATCATAATATTAATAATAATAATAACAGAAAGTATTACTATTATCATTCTATAGTCATGGGCAAAATTATAGAGTTACTTTTCGTTTTGACTATAGCTTTCAAACATTGTGCCAAATGGTTTGTATGTAGGTATAGATTGTGCACTATGTACAGATTTTTTTCCATTTCCATTGGTATACATTGTGTAACGGATGTGATAGTATTTTGGCAACCATATATATATATAACCTGTGTATGGTGCTTAAATCACATTCATTTGCCTATTTTTATTCATATCATTTTATTACATATATATGTATTTTGCAGCGACTTTCCTAACAGCGAACCAATGTCTTTCGCTATCTCAACCAACTGAATGAGGCGAACGCCTGGTAGAGTAAGAGACAGGTGACGACAGGCTAGGGTTTTCGCGGATAGGAAATAGCATGGTGTATAGATATCGTGTTTTACATAACTACACGGAGAAAATTTTATGGTAGAAATTATTATAAAATATAGTACAAGAGTTTTGCATCAACTGTTCATCGTATAACAATATATTTTTCATTGTAATCAACTGTTCATCGTATAGCAACTGATTGACAACACGCTTGTACTATGTTTCATAGTAATCTTTACCATAAAATTCTCTCCGTGTACTCACATACATTCAATTTTCGGATTCGATTTGAAACAATGAATTTGGCGTATTGGTTCGGAATTGTGCATAGGCATAACAAATGATTTCCACTTCATGTATAGTGAATATTCGAATAAAAAAGAGGAGTCTGTTTTGATTTTGTATATGAGACATATCTATATTTTGCCTGTAATCAGCTCTACTGGGCAATTTTACTAGATGAACTTCAATTATGCCAGCAGACATATTCATGCGACTGTTGTTCTTTTAATTCACGGCTAGATTGACTATAGTTCGATGAGACTCTCTTTCGTTATCGATTTCGACACTATACGATACGACGGACGACTTGTGCACAGGCATATTATAATACGATATATTTTGCAGCTGTCAGCTGAGATCGTTTCAAATGAAATTTTCCACCTGTGATGCAAGTCAGTTCGTAGTACTGCATACACTGATACCAATGAAATAGATGTTACACTGATTTAAATTCGTCCAGCATCCATCAAGATAATATGTATCGAGTCGTAATCCACCGAAGCGTAAGCAATATGCAATTGATATTTTGTAAGTTAGGGATATCAGTTATTGTACATGTCTCTATAAACTCATGGTACATGTTATATGATAGATGCTGGAGCCAAATTTGGTATAAGTCCACAGCTGTTTCTTGGTAAAGTGTATAAGTTATGTCTATTATACGTTATCAGTATGACAGCTTATTCTGTAATACAACTATTCACCGAAACGATGTACTATGATCTCTCACTGACTGGTTATGCGTATATTATGATTGCGTACATATTTTCTGCGTTAGGCATTCCGAACCAATAATTGACTGTGATTCAATATTGATATCGAAAAAATCAGTCTGATTTTTTTCAGTGATTCATAAAATCTTAGAGTTCTTTGATTGTCAACTCTTTGTCCACATGTATTATGAAGTACCAGCTAATTTATCGATTGCATGCCTGTGCATGTAGGCTGTGGTTATAATATTTGAGACCAATGTATATACACTGTTTTTTCAATTGCAGAGTTCATATTTCCAAGTTATTTTGTTTATTTTCTTTACATTTTCAGGTACAATTATTTACAAATGATTAGAGACAAATAGAAACAATCTCCAATATAAATGTTTGATTTTTGATATATTATACATGTAGTTTGACGCGTGAAAGAATTATCTTCATTTTTTTTTTTTTTTCACGGTGGGAAACTTTTGTTCAGTACTTACTTACTGACCTATTCAGATAATCGATCGAATAGTCATATTGTACTATAAAATATATTTATATTTGTAATTGTGAATAGGGCTGGTAAGCCTGTGATGGTATACATGATATATATATATTATCAAACAAACATGTAATTGGCAAAGTATTCATGGCGATATGAATCGGAAATTTCATGATATCGCTTCTAATATCATCATGTAAATGTCCTTGGCTCCCCGTGGCCAGATCTGTTTATGTACTTGCGTATCGTTTACACCCAGCCAATTATTTGCTTTATCTTTTAGCATTGCAGAATAGTGACCACTATCTATACTTTCACCGTGATGAAATATCGCGCTATTTATCTTGAATTTCTCATTGTCGAGGGTAATCTTTGTAGTCGGTACTGCGTTCAATTTGAAATTTGTTATTTTAGATGCCTGTCCATCTTGATACGTAAATATCATGAATTGCACGACAACGATATATTTTACCGAAGCAATTACAGTTTTTCGTAGCTGATTGCTGTTCCGACAATTCTCGCACGTACTGTCAAGTCTTGTCCATCGTGACAAAGTGTTATTTAACAAATCTCGTAGGTTCTTGGGGCTCTTAATACCTGGTGTAAACGATACGGGTATGGCTGAAATGTAATTTGGCTGTGCGATCTCAGAGCTGAGTTCGCAATCGTTACATCTGATCGTCGTGATCAACTGATGTTCAATCGTTTTTTGAATTACATTAGATTTCTCGCAAATAGCTGTAAGAAACTCAGCCGCGTCTTGTTGTAGATTTTTTGTAGAATTTTCGCCTGCTAATTCTCGAACCGCAAAGGAATTTAATGTTGCACTACTTGTTACGTAAGAATAGGCTAATTTTTCTAATGGGTCGTTATTATTCAATTTAATCAATTCTTGAACTATATTTGAGCAGTGGAATATACACTGCAGAGTGGCATTCGCGTAACATAAAACACTGTCCTTATTTTCCATCCCAACAATGGTGCGCAACGGATTTGGCAATGTATTATCATCTACTTCGATTTGTTTATTTTGCATGCATGGTGGAACCGACCATACGGTGTCTTTGACCGTTAATTTAGTCGCACGTGTAATATTAATTTCCGCCAATTCAGGTTAGTATTGTGCCCTGAGTCGATTGTACTCGACTAGTGCAGCTTCCTGAACTTTTACTGCCTACAGATTGAAATTTATCAAATGTAATCCGTCGAGAGATTTGACTCTTGACATTGCAACGTATGCTTGTCCAGCAGTGAATACAGTCTGGCCTATGTCTATAACTATGCTGTTTAAAGTTAAGCCCTGGCTTTTATGTATCGTGATTCCGTAACTAAGGGACAGGGGAAATTGATTTCTGAATATAAAGGCATCATTCATTATTTCGAATTTTGTGGATATTCTTTCGATGGTATACTCTTTCCCCGATGCTAGGGCAATCGTTAATGATTGTACCTCGCGTGTGTCGATATCTCGATTTACGGAAATTACATGACCTATGGTACCGTTTATAATGCCTGTAGATACGTCGATGTTTCGTCTCATCATGATTTTGGCCCCAATCTTAACCGTTATTGTTTTCGCGAGTCCAGCCGTGCGAGTGCTGTCTTCGTGTTCCTGATTCAGTAGTTTCGTTATTTTTTTTTTCAAATACGGTATGCAATCAATGCTGTCTTTGGCGTTGAGTTCAATTTCGTCGCCTGGAATTTTGGTTAACATGGCTGTGTTCAAAATATCACATTGGTTCCGAGTCGGAAAAAGACAGACTGTATCTAGCGATAATTGGTTGATATAATTGCATAATTCGTCGAGTCTGGCTCCGACCGACGTACCGGTAAGGTTTACTTTCCTAGAATCTAGAATCTGTTGATCAGCAGTGGTCATAATTCCGAATCTATCCCGAGTTAATATTTCTTGGTAAGTCGTATCATTCTGTTGGCGTACGTTTGTCAACAGCTCGTCGTACGAAAATAGATCGGTCCATAGATTGACCGCACCTACTGAGCCAATATATTTCTGTATTTTGTCTTTCGACAGATTCAGGTACGCTGAATCTGCATTCACTGGCGGGAGTTGTAATAAATCACCCATTAGTAGAATATGTTTTTCACTGAACCAGCCATCATTAGTATTTTTTGTGTCAAATATTTCAGTTAGTCTTAAGTGAATATACATTAACGTGACGTTTGATATCATTGAAACCTCATCTATAATGAACAATACTACGTCTTTTAACTCGTTCCGCAAGATTTTCAACACCTCGTCGGACAATTCTTTGTATTTGGGCGTGCCGCCGTGCTCAACTGGTAGCTGGAACAGTCTGTGCACTGTCAGTCCGTCGACTTTAAAAGCCGCCAAACCTGTTGGTGCCGTGACAGCAGTTGTTGCACCGAGTATTCGTTTTGTCCAGCACCTAATAGTTTTTATAAGAAAACTCTTACCCGTACCACCAGCTCCACTTACGAACATTCGTAATAGTTCACTACGCGTTGAGATTGAAGAGGTTTTGACAGTATCAAATATTATTTTCTGTTCGTCATTGAGTTGCGATATCATGTCAACTATGTCCAGATCTTTTAGTTGCCTTTCCGCGTCATTCAAGTCCTGCATAGCGAAGTTGGCCTCTACTGGCTGATAATGTAACGGATTATCTCTGTTGTCATTTGAATCTTGTCTCAGATTGCTCATCATATTCGTAAGATTATCCAGCTTTTGTTCGACCAATTCTTTCACCTGATCGAAACCTTTTTGAATATCGGACAATCGCTCGTGGTAACTTATTGATTCTGATAGGTCTGTCTTGCTTTTCTCGAACGCCTCGGCGTACGAGTTACAGTCACTTTTCAACTTATCAGTATCAGTAGATATAATGTGGGGGTTCTGGATATGACTTCTTTACCGGCCGAGTTGTGCTGGTAAGTTACCGACCGTGCGGGGTAAGTTACCGACAGTCGGATGGTAACGATTTAGGTACCGATCGTCGATCTTTGTTACCGACAATCGGATAGTTGCAATTATCCGTCGTGCGATGGCGCCACTGCCGATTGTTACCGATATTCTGATGGTAACGATCGAGAATCCTCCATTGCCGATCTGCGCTCACCGACAATCTGATTGTTGCGATTTTTTGCAATGCGATGGCGCCACTATGGATCGCCGATCTTCAGTTATCGATAGTCTGATGGTAACGATTCTGAATCATGCATGCCGATTTCCCGATACTGGCAATCGGTCGGCTGCAATTTACCTGCAGATCGTTGATCTTCAGTTATCGATGGTCTGATGGTAACGATTCTGAATCATGGTTGCCGATTTTCTGTTATCGACAATCGGACGGCTGCAATTTCGAACTCTTAGCTTATATACGAATTATACTAGCTGAAATGAGTGGCATGGTGTTTAATTATGCAATCAATAACGCGAATTATCTGAGAATGACATATCTGTTTATTTGTTACTACTTAAGTCTAACCTATTATAAAAGTGATAATTTTCCTAAAACTAGCTTAAAACTATGCTTATTTTACAATTTTCTTACAAGAATAACTCAAACTATACATGTGCATTATTCTTAACCTAAACTCAAACTATATTTACAACTAGGTGGTGGTAAATTCCCACGCCGAAGTTCACACACGAAATACCATGATCACCTCTACATCGTTCCGCACACGCGGATCTGAAACATACAGGTATTTCAATAAGCGAACGATATATAATGAAAATTACGTGTACTTACCATGCATTATTTTCCTTCCCCTCCTCATCGTTTTCCACAACCGCCGGCACCTCCGGCACCTCCCCCTCATCCCAATTTTCCTCCACCATGGGCTCCTCCTCCTCCACCACCTCCGGCTCCTCCTCCCCATCCTGCCTTGGGGGTGGAATTTCAACCCACACAGGCTCACCGTCAATGTAATGTCTTGTCTGATAAACCACTCCATTGACTTCCATCTCCTCACAATGACTCGCATAACCGTCATCGTCGGACATCCATCCATCGTCCACCAGCTTGATTATATTAATCGGACGATGCTCCAGTAGATAGGCAAGGCGGGTTCTGGATCAATCTAGGTCAAATATTTTGATTCAGAACCCCCCTGTGTTCTGATTGGTCGAAGCCCCCCTCCCACTCGCTGAAAGGACGTCCCCCTAACGGTAATCGATGATTTCGCAATTATAACGGGATCTTTCGCAATTTTTTGCTTCGAGGACGTCCCCCTAACGCTAATCGTTGATTTCGCAATTCTGACGGAATCTTTCGCAATTTTTTGCTTCAAGGACGTCCCCCTAACGCTAATCGTTGATTTCGCAATTCTGACGGAATCTTTCGCAATTTTTAATGGGACCTGCCCCCTGACGGTAATTTCGCAAGGGTGCCGATCACGTGCACACCTCGTGTCTGAATTTATGCGACCTGATTTCTGAATTTCTGATATCTGATTTCTGAATTATGCGACCTGATTTCTGGAATGATGCAAGCCCCCGATTGATGCTAGCTTCGTGTCTGAATTGAGGAGTCTCTATAAAAGAGCGAAAAATACGGGATGAAAATTAGTCTCTAACCGATCTTCGAGCAATGCAGAATAACCTGCAAGAGCAGCGAAGAGAATTGAAAATACGATTACATATACTGCTGAGAAATATTGAAGAAGTAAAAAGTCTAATCGAAGCCAAGTCTAATCTGAATCAAATCACAGGCAGACTAAGGAATATCAAAATTTGAAAAGAACATGGACCTCACGAAGATTAACAAAATCGGTCGTCTGGAGGAGTTTCTTCCAACGAAAAAATTAGCAGACCTGGAAGTGTTCAAGGAGTTTCACATCTGCAACATCCGCAAAGTTCAGACCAGATTCGGTGCCAGATTCATAGTCGATGTGGATGACAGCTTCTCCGTATTTCTACCAGCTCGGATGACGAAAGTTCTGACCGACGATGCGGATCTTTTCCAGAAGATGACGGTAGCGTGTGAAGAGGATAAACTTCTGATGCGATACCTCGGCGGACAATTTAATCAAATTGAATTCAACTATGTGTAATTTACTCTGTGCACTCAATTTGATTGACCACCATCTATATGTAAATCACACTTGATTTGAAAAAATAAGATTAATAAACGTGGGGGCCGATCACGTGCACACCTCGAGTCTGAATTTATGCGAGCTGATTTCTGAATGAATTGATGCGAGCTGATTTCTGAAATGATGCGAGATGCGTCGTCGAGACCTACTTTGCCGACCCGTGAGCGCGCGCTCTTACCGAGCGTCGATCGTCGAGAACATAACCCCTCTGAAAAAACGATACCGACGATTTTTTCTTGTAGTTTCGAACGTTCTGCTGAAAATTCTATGGACTAGAAGTTTTTTGTTTTTTTTTTTCTGACGGAATCTTTCGCAATTTTTAATGGGACCGGCCCCCTGACGGTAATTTCGCAACGGTACTCGATGATTTCGCAATTTTTAACATATCTGTCGCAAGTACCGTCAGGCGTTCTGTTTGCTTTTTAGATATGTATTGGTGGCCCTGAAAAGGGCCGATTTTCTGTATTTTTGATGGTTCTGAAAGGGTCGATTTTTTGTGCGGTGAAGACCCTGGGTCGAATCCTCTCTGAAAACATACAGGTATCCTAATATCAACAACTGAACGGCATTCCTAATATCAATAACTGAAACGATGTATTCGAAATTAAATATTAACTTACCTTACGAGGATCCGTAGCCAGCGTCCTCATCCACACCTATCCCCATGAACCATAAAATACGTTCGACGTCGGCGACGTTCGGCTCCTGCTCCTCCTCATCCTCCTCCTCCTCGACGTCATCACCGCTGGCATACCCTGCATCCCTATCCTCAATGAGCCAACGCTCAATGACGCAATAATGTATGAGGAGGTGGCGGTCCGCCACCAACTCATACAACCACAAATCCCTTAATTCCACGTGAAATAAGACCTCCAGCGGCACAATGTTGATAATCATTGGACTATTCTCGTCCATGTCTGTGAAAGATAATAATGATAATAATATTGTTTTTAAAAATATGGTAAAATCGAAGAATGTTGGATAGATGAGTTAACGTATTATCACATGAAAATTAAATTATGATGAATGAAAAAACTATAACGATAAACAATTATACAAATAGCGACCTGTAATAATTCAAAAAACAAATACTTACTTCTTTATTCTTCACAGATTTTCTCTCTTCAAAGGTTTCGTCAGCGCTAAAATCAGAAATTCAATAAATTAAAAAAATCACTGTATTCCACCGAACCACTAAGAAACATGTAAATTCATAATTCTTTTTCAAATCTGAATGAACAAACTGTATTCTCTTTCAACTTGCCTCTATACCGTTTACGGTGCGAATGAGATCAGCATGCACCCTTGGGGTAGTGTGCATGCTCCCCAAAGTCGTACACACCAATACAACTAAATATATAATATGTATGTATATACTTACTTTCGAAGTATCCAGCACATATACTTACTTTTGAAGTATCCTTCACATATACACTCGACTAAAACGCTCTCGATAGCTTATAGTTAGATAATCTAGGAAGAAAATAAGCGTATACCAAGCTGTATATATAACACTCGAATTATAAGCGTATACCAAGCTGTATATATAACACTTGAATTTTCTAAACAACACGAGTGCGCGTTATCTTGAGCGAGCCACAGCGATTTTTATGAGTAGCTCAACGTTAAATTCTATAGAGATATGCGAATATTAACGATACGTATTATGTATTACTAGAGGTATTGAAAATCTATATGGCCCTGAATCCCCCCTTGTAATTACCACATAAAAAAACGAATGTAGAGCAGAATAAACTTTTTCGAAATAAGTCGGTCGAATAATAAGTTTTTTCCAGGAATAGGGAGCACGTACGCACACACATTTGATTTCGCTTCCTATAAAACGACGTATTCCGTAACGTTTTTCAGTCATTCGAATTTAGTCGTGCAAGAAGGTGTACACTCTTGAGAAGCTTTGTCTATTTTGAATTTATATTCGAAATGGCTTCCGAAAATATAAACAAAGTTTGCCGCATGGATGACTTCTTGCCTACGAAGAAAATATCAGAGCTGGAGGTTGGGAAAGATTATAAAGTTTCATCGTTCAAATCTATTACCACCAAATACGGGCCTAAAACCATGGTGGAGATCGAGGATAGTTTTATGATGTTTCTGCCAAGCAGAATATCAAAGGCATTCGACGATAACAAGGATCAGTTACAAGTACATGAAACTGCTGCTGCGGAAAATCGTCTACGCTTACGGTACCTCGGTGGACAATACAACCAGTGTGAATTTCTTTACTTGTAAAAATTATTATTACATATTTTTTACTATACCGATTTCTTGAAAGTCGAGGTGTTCAAACAATGGGTTTAATATTATATTTAAAATAAAATTTTATTGTGCATATCAAAAAGTTATTCTCCCTCAACTTTTCATTTATTTACACCGAAGTGAGATATAAACGCAGAAATGGATGCTCAATCGTGTTTGAAGTTAATTAACATTGTAGAAAGTGCTTATAAATTGTTGGACGGTGCGCCACCTCATCAAATCGAGCGATGGAAAAATTTGTGTAATCGTAATATCAGACTCTTGAATAAAATATTGCGAACAGTTACTCTTTCCGTTGGAGAAAGACACAGAATCGTCACAACAGTTTCCATACTTCAATCGTTGGGTGAGAAATTCAAGAACAAACAACGAAGTGGTCAAGGTATCGGAACATCGAGGAGAAGGATAAAAGACAGAGTTCAGTGGAAGGACTTGGAATCAGTATTTAAAGGTCGAATACGTACTGGTGTTATAATCAATCTACGCCACAAAGATCTGAGATCTTTTTTGCAGGATTCGAAAACCTTGGCTGTTGTACGATTGAAGAATTCTCTACAGCAAGGAGGTAATCTGAAAGTGAACGGTATACTGGCTTGCAAGTTTTCCATCCTGAAAAATTCTGAAACCGTCGAAGAGTTGAAATTTTTCAACACAAAAAATGAAGTTATCCTTCCGGCCACGGATATTAAGAGATGGTTCGATCAGAATTTGATCGATCGTCTCCTGGTGAAAGTCGAGGATTTTCAAGAGCAGGATTCGGGTTGGACATTAATCGAAATTGTTAATCTAATGATTAATATTAATCGGTACGAGCCGCTACGTGGAGGGTTATCTACCTACGTGGATCTACCTCTGGATATACAGAAGAAAAAGGCTGTGGTGAACGTCCAGAACAGCGATGAATTCTGCTTTCTGTGGGCCGTCGTTGCAGCGCTTCATCCTGCAGATACTAATGTTACTCGAACAAGTTCTTACCCTCATTCGAGTATAATATTCAACTGTGAGGGTATCAAGTTTCCCATAGCTTTGAAAGATATTTCTAAATTTGAACGAATCAATTGTCTAGCAATCAACGTTTACGGTGTGGAAACCGAATCGAGAAGACCTAGTGAAATAGTTCCCCTCTATTTGAGTAAAAATAAGACAGATAAACCTACGATCCACCTTATTACTATAGATAGTTGTATAGAAATCAATGGTCAGCAGGTTTTTCACTTTGCTTGGATCAAAAATTTATCTAGATTGTTGAGTTCACAACTGTCGAAGCATAAAAGCACGATATTTCTGTGTGATAGATGCCTGTGTCATTTCCAAGTTCGAGCCTCGTACGAAAGACATAAACAAGACTGTGAAAATATAAACAAGTGTAAGATGATATTACCGAAAGAAGAAGATAAGATTTTAAGTTTTAGAAACTATAGATATAAGGAGTTTGTACCGTTCGTCGTATACGCTGATATAGAGTGTATCCTCGAGCCGACGGAGAATGAAACCTTGTATGAAAAGCATATTCCACATAGTACAGCGTACTATCTACACTGTGCCTTCGACGATTCTCTGTCAAAATTTGAAATTAAACGTAATCCCGATTGTATTCAATGGTTCGTTAGCGAATTACAAAAATTAGCAGAATTAACAAATTTTTACCTGAAAAGAAACGTACCGATGCAACTCACTAGTGAGGAAATACAAGATATGGATAATACTAAAATATGTCATATTTGTGAGAAACCATTCACTCCAACGGATAAAAAACATCGCGATCATTGTCATTTCACAGGCAAGTACCGCGGTGTGGCGCATCCGGGCTGTAATTTGAATTATAAATCTTCGCATATTATTCCAGTAGTTTTTCACAATCTGTCCGGCTATGATTCACACTTCTTAATCAAAGCTTTAGCTACACAGTTCGACGGTGAATTGAGTCTCCTTCCTGTCAACAAAGAACGGTACATTTCCTTTACAAAAAAGATTCAAGATACAAATGTAAGCCTACGATTCATCGATTCGTGTCGGTTTATGGCAAGTAGTTTAGACAAACTGGCTTCATATCTGAATGATAATGATAATACAATTGTTCGAAGGTTGTGTAATAGTGCAGAGGAATTCGAGTTGCTCACGAGAAAGGGGGTATTTCCCTACGAATATGTAGATGGTTGGGTAAAGCTTGATGAGAAAAAATTACCAGCGATTGAAAAATGCTATTGAAAATTGAACGATACCAACGTCTCGGAAGTGAATTATCAACATGCAATAAAAGTCTGGGGTACGTTTAATATTGATACGCTGGGCGAATACTCTGATTTATATTTGAAAACGGATGTTCTACTCCTAGCGGATATTTTTGAAAATTTTCGTCGTAACTGTCATTCTACCTATAGCCTGGATCCTCTGCACTATTACACCGCTCCTGGACTCGCCTTCGACGCAATGCTCAAGTCCACGTGTGTTGAGCTAGAACTCCTCACCGATGTGGAGATGCTCTTGTTTATCCAAAAGGGGATTCGGGGTGGTGTAGCTCAGTGCTCGAACCGGCACGCTGAGAGTAACAATAGATATATGGGTAAGGACTTTGATGCCAGTAAAGAGGAATCCTACCTCATGTACTTCGATGTAAACAATCTGTACGGTGGAGCGATGAGTCAGTGTTTACCTCGTGGATCTTTCCAGTGGGAATACGAGTCGATTAATGTTTGTAATATTCCCGATGATTCACATGTAGGATACATTCTTGAGGTGGACTTGGAGTATCCTTTGGAGCTTCACGAAACACACAAGGACCTACCTCTTTGCCCCGAACACTATACACCCTCGCACAGTAAAAATTCCAAATTAATGACTACTCTTTTTCCGAAAAAGAAATACGTTGTACACTACCAGAATTTGAAACAATATTTAAGTCTGGGAATGAAATTAGCGAAAATTCATAGAATCTTGAAATTTGAACAATCTCCATGGTTGAAACCGTACATAGATCTGAATACTGATTTGAGAAAAAAGTCCAATAACGAGTTTGAGAAGAATTTCTTTAAATTGATGAATAACGCGGTATTCGGTAAGACTATGGAGAACGTAAGAGAACAAAAAGATGTCAGATTAGTGACACAGTGGGAGGGGAGGTACGGAGTGAAAGCACTCATCGCAAAACCGAATTTTCATAGCTGTACCATATTTGATAATGACATAGTAATTGTCGAGCTCAGTAGGGTTAAAATACACTTTAATAAACCTATTTACGCTGGATTTTCCATCCTCGATCTGTCCAAGATTTTTATCTACGATTTTCACTACAACTACGTTAAACGTACCTTTGCTGATCGATCAAAGTTATTGTACACGGATACAGATAGTCTTCTGTATCACTTCACTGTCCCCGACATATACGAATACATCAAACGTGATTCTCATAAATTTGATACATCCGATTACCTGCTCGATAATATCTATGGAATCCCATTAGCGAATAAGAAAGTGGTAGGTTTAATGAAGGATGAATGTAACGGGAAGATTATGAAAGAATTTGTAGGATTGAGAGCAAAATTATATACTTTTAAAATTTTTGAGGAAGATAAAGAGCAAAAACGAGCAAAAGGTATCAGGGCGGCGACGTTGAGAAAAATCATGTTCGATGATTACAAAAAGTGCCTCATGCAACATCAGAATTTAGTTAAACCTCAGTACCTCATTAGGAGTAAAAAACATGAGGTTCATACCGTATTACAAAAGAAAATAGCACTCAGTTGGTGCGATGATAAAAGGGTTATTCTTCCCAACACCACCGATACCGTACCATGGGGTTACTGTAAATGAATAAAAACATGTATTATATATTTATGTATATCTTTATTGAATAAAAATTACATATCCGCTTTATTTATCCAACTGTTGTGTGAATTATCAAAACCTAACCATTTTACAAACAGTTTACTTCCACGCTTTCGCAGCACTTTCTCCACCAGGTAGACATCAGGGTGTTTGACTTCGGAGAGTTCCTCTTCGTAGAAGCCTCCTTCGATCGGTTGATCCTGATAGTCGGCGAGTTTGTATGTGACAGGATCAGTATTCTCTATCTTACTTATAGTAAATATTTCAGTTGTCCAGTTGGGTGTGTAACCTTTGTCAAACGTATGTTTATTCCTACTAACCCGAACTTTATCACCGAGCTTGAACTTCTTCTTCCGTGTTTGATTAACTTGAAATTTCCCGTATACGTTGCGCAGGAGAGTCTTTTCGTTTTGGGCTGTAACCTCACTCGGTTTGATTCCAATTGTACGATGCTTGGTGTTGTTGTAAGTTAGCATCAGATCCGGTACAATATCTAGCCACTTGTAATTTCCTCGGAGAGAAAAACGCTTCCACATGTTACTTTTCAGCGTACGATTGAAACGCTCGCAGATCGAGGCTTTCAGGTTGCTGAAGGTTGAATATAGCGCAATGCCGTGTCGTTGTAGCAGAGCCTTGAACTCGGTGTTATAAAATTCTTTACCGCGATCAACGTGCAATTTTTTCGGCACGCGACCCTTCTTGAAAACAGAGTCCATAGCATTTGTCACATCCTTCCCACTCTTGGTCTTAATCGGCACTGCCCAGGCGAATTTCGAAAAAATATCTATGATCGTCAGTAGGTATTTGTAACCATTGTTGTATTTCGCGTAAGCAATCATATCCACGAGATCAGCCTGCCAGGTCTCATCTATTCCTCGCATGATAACGCGGCGGCGCGGATAATTCCTTCGTGCAGGCTTATGGAGTTCCTGCACCAACGCTAGCTTTTTGTCTTCCATCCTCCAGTCTGGTCAAACGCTCGTCCAATTGCACTATTATTCCAGAATTATGAACTGCCAAGTCTTGTCCGTTTTTGTTTTCTGCTTCGAGACGGTTCAGAGTTGCGTTCACGCTCGATTCCAGGCTTCTCATCATAAAATTGGTTTCACTATCGTTGATTTTCTCCGATGTTGTCAGCTTCTCTTTCAGTTGCGTAATGAGTTGAGAACGGTTAGTGGCAAGGTTTTCGAGAGATTCGATCCTTCTACCGATGTTTTCCACGTCGTTTCGCAAAGATGATGTGACTTGGTGTAAGAGTTGAGCTTCTTGCCGTACAGCGCTTCGCACTACTCTCATGGAGGCTGCATCATTTTCTTCCACAGGATCCGCGAGGTTGCTTAATCTCTTGTTATCCATATCGTACTGCCCGTCGAGAGTCTTTTTAAATCCATAACCGGGAGGACCGCGGTTTCCCGACAGCCTACCACCCGTCGCCCTCGTCAATTGCCTACCAAACACGTCAACGCTCATTTTAAAACTGAGCCTGACAATTCTTGGAGAAGTCTAATATACAATTCCAGCCTCACGCAACTCCTCAATGATGGAAATAATCTCATTGGAATGACTCGTGTTACCGGCCGCCTGGGATGCGTAGAGCAATCGAAGTCGTTCGACTAGCTCATTGGGATCATCCCAATACACGTAATCCATTCGACTCTTCTTGCCACCTACGATTTTGAGACGCGGTAAGGCTTCACCCTTCTTTTTCTTCTTCTGTCCCACAGAGGCGGGAATTTTGGTAATAATTTTTCTGAATTTATCGCTATTCTCAGAACGAATAGCCGTATCACTGCGGTAAAATTTTCGATGCGCGTTTGTGTTGACCACGATTTTATTGTAATTCTCCAAATCAGTCTGGTTCACTGTGGTGTCACTGGGTGACTTTTTGAACAGTAGTTCGAGTAAGCCTGGTGTTGATTGATAACTCATGCTTCCAATATGAATGATATCCTTATCAAAAGTCACTTTAGAATCTCCAACCCTGAGAACGTTATTCTTCAATCTACGAACACCGTACGAAGTATCCAAGTCTCTCGCTGCGTTTGTTTCAAACATTTGAAGATACGTTTGAGACAAATCGTTGCCAACGGTAGAAGATTCATGCTTCGAGGGGGTAACCGGTTCATTCTCGTCGGAGGATTCTTCGTCAGCCGTTACAAAAGAGTCCTCCCCAGACTCCCTCTTAGTCTTTTTTCGCGGGAATTCCAGTTTCGTAGGTGTCTCTTCAATTTCGCTCTTGATGGTCTCCTGTTTCAGCGACTGATTCACCAGCTGCTGAAGAGGTTTTGTTATAGGTTTAAAAACTTCAATCATAGCCTTTTCGTTGGTATCCCGGCCCATCTTCAACATTTTATGCTTGCGTCGTATAGCATCGCTCGCCTCCGCAATTTGATGCAGCACATCTTTCTGTTGATGCAAATCAGCACTCTGCATGTTGATGCTTCTAAGTTCGATTTATAACTGCTGTCGTCACAACGCTTGCCTCATATTTATGGTTACGAAGCAGTCAAAACCCTTGCGATACCTACCCCCGTTGAGATCGCTATCTTTATCGATCATAACGAAACCATGTTTATTTTCGCTCCAACAGGCTGAGCACAGGTCCCTGAACTGCGCAAAGGACATATCCGTGTTGACGTGATCATCGTATATATGTTTCAAATTCATTTCATCTTGTCGGAAGAGTATCAGCATATTAGCATTGTCACGTACGAGGTGTTTGGGAATACGAGCATAAGTCTGACAAAGATAGAAACAGTCGACCGCGTTGTGTCTCCCCATACAAAAGAAGGCTCTGATGTTATCCTGTTTTTCGCAGGCTACATCATCGAAAATCATGAGAGAGTTCGGTCGCGCGTCTTCCGGTCTGATCACTTGCTCGCGTTCGCTGAACGGAAAATATCCAACACCCTTGATCGAATCGAGGAGCCTTTTGAGAAACTGGTACTTGGGCTGATTGAGCGATTTTGAATAAGCGTAGATATTTGCAAATTTTAGACCATTGGGATGTGTGATCAGAGATAAGAGGGTATTGGTCTTGCCGCAATTGGATGGTCCGCAAATCACTGCGCGCACGCTATTCGGTAGTAGCGGACCGTGACGTTTACCCCGTTCCTTCACATTCGATTGTGTCAGTTTGTCGAAATTGATCACCGGTAACTTGGTACTTTGCTCCTTGAACTTCATGATGCTTAACCCAAGACGAGGGGTGCAACCAAAGACCGCTTTCCGCTGATGTATCTTGACTGTCTCCAAAAACTATAAATACTCGCTATTTATAGGATTTTGATTCAGTTGTGCCGGAACCATGATCGTACACAAACGTAACGGAGAACGCAAGCGACCGAGGGGAAAAGGTCTCGTCAACAGAATCATCAACAAGCTTCCCATTGAATTGCATATACCGAGCTACCAGTACTGCGGACCTGGTACCAAATTAGCGAAGAGACTCGCGCGCGGTGATCCGGGCATCAATCCTCTAGACGCTGCGTGCAAGGAACACGACATCGCTTACTCGAAAGAACGAGATAATCTTGCTGCTCGACACGAGGCGGACAAAGTACTCGCGGAGAAGGCCTGGCACCGCGTGCTCGCCAAAGACGCGAGCGTTACGGAAAAGGCAGCCGCCTGGGGTGTAACCAACGCAATGAAAGTGAAAAGGAAATTAGGTATGGGGATACGGGAGAAAAGCTCCACGAGGAAAAAATCTTGCGACAAGAAGAAAATCTCATTGAAACAAATAGTAAAGGCGGCAAGAGCTTCCATGGGATCGAACAGTACCAACCCCGTCAAGTCGGCTCTCACAGGGGCACGCGAAGCTGTCAAAAACGCGGGTGGTAGGAACAAGGTGAAAACTCCACGCATTCTCCCTGTACCAAAAAAAAATTGGAGGTTTCCTACCCTTTCTCATACCTCTATTAGCCGGTTTGAGTGCTACCGGAGCTCTAGCAGGTGGGGCAGCTGGTATTGCAAAAGCTGTGAATGAGGCAAGCGCAGCAAAACGTGAATTACATGAGCGGCAACGTCACAACGAGACAATGGAGGCGATCGCTTTGGGAAAGGGGTTGTACCTGAAACCCTACAAAAAAGGTTTAGGTCTTCAGTTGAATCCAAAAAACACGTAAGGCTACCACACCGAGCACTCACCGATTTCGATCTGCTGAAGTACGCTGAGATTATGAAAATTCCGGGGTTTCGCGGAGTGTACATGAGAAACGGAATGCCGAAAGGTGGACCGAGAAAGTACGAAGCTGCCATAGTGAATCTTGACAATAAAGAAGGTCCTGGCACACACTGGGTTGCGTACAGAAAGAAGAACAACAAAGTCATTTACTTTGACAGCTTTGGTGATTTACAACCACCCAAAGATCTCATGACATACCTCGGTGGTGGTAGCATTGTAATGTATAATCATAAAAAATATCAAGACTATGATACGGTGGTGTGCGGACATCTGTGCCTCAAATTCCTCAGCGGACTGCTATAAAACGCTTTCCTCCGTCACGCAAAACATCAGTTGAGCGCGGATCATCATGGGTGATTCTTTTACGTTAACACTATCGGGCACGTCATCCGTACTAGAAGCCTACTATTTCCCACCCATCGAGCTATCACCGTTCAAAAATTACACGTTAGGACTCGTCGAGTTGCTAACCTTCAACTCGATTCCCAACATCGATGAGGATAACAACAAGCTTCACATCGATGGGATTGAAGTTATAACCATACCCACCGGAAGCTACGAAATTGAAGACATAAAGAGTTATGTGCAAAAAGTATTAGCCGATCGTGACGTCCCCATCGACCTACGAGCAAACAACAATACGCTGTGTAGCGAAATCAAGTGCAATCGTAAGATAAATTTTGAACCCTCCGACTCTATCGGTCGACTATTGGGTTTCACTCCACGCACCCTTGAAGCAGATGTCACACATACATCTGACTTGCCTGTAGCCATTCTCAAGGTTAACTCCCTACGAGTCGAGTGCAACGTCACTACGGGTGCGTACCTCAACGGACAACAAGTGCACACCATTCACGAGTTTTTCCCCGTCGTCCCACCTGGATATAAGATCATCGAAGTACCATCGAACGTCATTTACCTTCCGATCACCGTTCAAGCAATAGATCATCTTCAGCTCAGACTAGTCGATCAAGACGGAAGATTGGTTAATTTCCAAGGTGAAGTGGTAACGATAAGACTGCACGTGGAATCGTAATGGGTATCGTTTTTGAAACTAAAGTCGGCCGGAGTTATAAAATAGAACCGGCATGTCGGGGGACGAGCAGTCGTCGCACACCTTCCGGAGAGCTCAGACGTCAAAACATCAAGTTCCTGAAGAGTCTGGGGCTCAGAGTTATTCGAAGAAGATAAACCGGAAAGTAAGAGTACAATTCTGCTGTCTTACAATCGTCTGCTTTGCACCATGGAGGAGGTCCTAACGATACAAAAACCAATTGTGTTTGACGAGTCCGTCGCACACTACGAGACTCATGCGCATCAACCCTTCGCATCAACGAGCTTCGAAAACAACGATGAAATTCGGATCGCCGTTCAACATCAAGATTTATGTCTGTTACCGAGTAGGAGCTCGCTGCACGTATACGGTAGATTGACCAAGGCCGATGGGCGAACTCCGGTCACTGCCACAAAGTTAGTCAACAATACCATCTGTCATCTGTTTGAGGATATACGCTACGAGCTGAATGCTGTTGAGATCGACCGAAATAAGAACGTCGGTATCACAACCCTCATGAAGAATTACATATCACAAAGTCCTAGCCAAAGGTCTCTGCGAGAGAATGCCGGTTGGATCAACAACGACAATGAAATAGTTGATGAGAACTGTTACTTCGATATCTCCATACCGCTGAGTTGGTTGCTGGGTTTCGCTGAGGACTATCGCCGAATAATCGTCAATGCCAAGCACGAGTTGATTCTTACAAGGACAAACACCGACACGAATGCAATTATACAGACAACCGCCGATGGTACTGTGGAACAGTTTAAAATTTCACTACTCAAACTCGAGTGGATGATTCCGTACATCAAGGTCTCCGATCAACGAAAAATCCAGTTGCTGAACTATATTGCCAAAGACGCCCCCATCCCTATCAGTTACCGCTCGTGGGAATTATACGAGTATCCACTACTGCCCGCTACCTCGAAGCATGTCTGGGTCGTGAAAACCTCCACCCAGCTGGAAAAACCTCGATACGTTGTGGTAGGCTTTCAGACGGATCGAAAAAATAATGCCGCTAAGAACGCAAGTCATTTCGATCACTGCAGCATCCGAGATGTGAAGCACTTTCTCAACTCCCAGAGTTATCCCTACGGAAACCTAAATCTCGATGTGGCTCGCAACCAGTACGCTCTGCTCTACGATATGTATGCAAACTTCCAGACATCGTACTACGCCAAGGATCCCGAACCGTTATTGAGCAGGAACGAATTTCTGAAATACGCACCGCTCATCGTCATCGATTGTTCGAAGCAAAACGATTCCCTGAAATCCGGACCCGTGGACATTCGCCTTGAATTCGAGTCAACGTATCCCTTTCCGCCGCAAACCTCGGTCTATTGTATGATTTTACACGATCGTATTATTGAGTACAACCCAATCAGCGGTGGTGTAAAGAAATTAACTTGAGGAAAACTATGTCATCCTACGTTTTTTATGATTCTATAATCTATAATTTACAATAACTGTACTTTGCCCTATTTTATGAAAACTGTACTCTACTACGATTAAAAAAATATAATAATAAAAAAAGATGATTATTTTATTGCACAATATCATTTTTTCACAGTTTCAGCTTTGTGTACGGTAGCCGTTAAGAGGGGATATACGATATAAAAAGTGAGGCTGAACACTTTTGAAATTAGTTAACGCTCGATTTTTCTGAAATCCACATCGTACCAGTCTAGAGAAAATAAGTTGTTACAATGGAGATGATATTGGATGTACAAGGTTTCCGACATCCTGTCAACGAATTCGTACTGAAAGAACTCGCTGCAATTACCATTCAAGCGTATGAGACAGGCGAGCAAGGCCTGACGCGCATCCTTTTCAAACCGCCGTCTGCTTGGAAAATCTTATCTGCCAAATGTAGAGCTGTCAATGCTTGGTTGACGCGGAATCATCATGGAATACCATGGAATGCTGGCATTATGTCTTACGATAAGGTGCAGGAAGTTGTACGAAGAGTTGTCGAGCATGTAAGTTATATCTACGTCAAGGGAAAGGAGAAGAAAGAGTGGATTAAAAAAATTATCAACGACGAGTCCAAGCCTGTCATCGATTTAGAAGAATTGGACTGCCCAAGTTTTCGATGGATGAGAGACTACGAGGTGCTTCATTGGCACGAGGACTGGCACGGAAACCTTCCCAATTATCATTGCGCCTTCGAAAACGTACAGCGATTGAAAACTTGGTATTTGAAGGAGTGCAGACCATCACTTCATAAATCATTGATCATGTCCATTGAAGTAGGGGGTTTGAAACGAATGAAGGCTGAAGACATCGCCTATTTGACCAAAGATTTCATTCTTATTTACGGCTCGAGTTTCATCGATGAAGTGTGGGACAAACTATCGGAGGCTATGAAGAAGGATGCAGATATCGCAGGCTGCCGGAGATGCCGAATACATTATGGATCGCAGAGCGGAGAATTCGATGAACCTACTCCCATGATCAGAGACTGCCCACAATGTCAAACGATTCAATAAATTTATGCTT
Source organism: Tenthredo livida (assembly GCA_963992785.1). Classification (NCBI taxonomy): domain Eukaryota; kingdom Metazoa; phylum Arthropoda; class Insecta; order Hymenoptera; family Tenthredinidae; genus Tenthredo; species Tenthredo livida. Next base: position 14,497,778 of record OZ023072.1, on the reverse strand, counting down.
TTCTGTAATTTTAAAAGAAATAAAATAAGAATTCACTGTAAATTTTACAGTCTTCGCACATATGCATTATATACCCACACTCATTTTTAATTCCTTCCTCCCGTAGCTTATCTAGTTCGTAAACCGTTGTTGTGCGCTAGGCTAATTAGGGTACTCTTTGATATTCAATATCTTTATAATAACACCGACGCTTGAATAATAATATCGCTCTAGCATCGTACGTTGAGATGATTTAATACTTCGGGGTATTGTATTTTATCGTTGTACATAAGTTTAGGAAGTTCGCATACTAATGAAGGGTCGCGTATCGAGCTCATTCGCGGTTTAGATGTCGACTGCATCGTAGGTTTTTGATCTGGTGAAAATAGAGTCTTCAAAAATTAGCAACTTTTACAAGAAAAAGAATACAAGAAAAAATTTCACGTAGTACTATAATAACTTTGAAGAAAAAGAAATGTGTAAGTATTGTGAATTTGTGATTTAGTGAAAATAATTCTTCGCATTATGACGTTTTTTTAATTTCTGGATATCTTGTTTAACGTAGCACTTCCGAATCTGTTCATCACTCCAGTGATGAAGATGGTGATCAGACCAATCGAATGGTGGAAAATACCTTACGACAAAGATTGGACGGTACGGGAGGAGAAGCTGTGGGTGGCGTTTCGAGCGACCGCTAGGTGTTACGCTACGATGATGTTCCGCGATAATACAGAGAACCCGGGGGTTTTCTGCGAGCGTTGTGTTAGGAAGCAGCCAGGCCCATGGCCTCTTGAATCGGATCACCATTTAACACCAAATACCACAATACTATTCTTCTATTTTTGTGAGAACTGTGAAGTGGCGTTGATGCAAGTAAAATGGGAGAAGTGTGGCCGTTGCGAGACGTCTTTCAGACTGTACCTAGAAGCCGATCGGCAACACAATTACGATGAAAATGATTGCCTAAAATCGGGCCAAACAGCTGTACAAGCTCCTGAAGCTTCTATGCTGCCGAGCTGCGATGAACCCCTCCTACCCCCTCTGGTCTATTCACAAGGTAAAGCTTTAACTAATTAGCATACTCTAAATTTACCTACTCCTGTGTAATTCAAAAAAGTTTTTTTTTTTTACTCCATTACTTGTTATTATTGATTTTTGTTTCTAGAAGCTGCTGCGTCGGCACTTCACCTCGAAGCTCCTGAAGCTCCTATGCCGCTGAGCTGCGATGAACCTCCCGTACCGCCCCTGGTCTATTTACAAGGTAAAGCTTTAACTAATTAGCATACACTAAAGTTACTGTAGGAGTGGATGGTTATTATGGGGTAAATAAGTAGTTACCACATATGTTGGAAATATACTCTGAATATTTATTTATTTATCTCTTAGCCTCACACTCTTATATATATATATACTCTCTTGCGATACGTCTTCTTCTATCGCTCGTGACCGACTAACTAGGCACTCGCTCCCACCGCGCAGGGGAAGCCGCACCAGGCCCACGCGACAGCGGCGCCATCTGCCCACACATCGACAAAGCTGTTCCTTACACTCCCTCCCTTTGTCGAGTGTACACATAAACATTACTTTAAATATTTTAACAAACAATATTAATGGATATGAACTGACTATAATAGTGTAAAGGTAATTATATGAAGTGATATGTAGTTAACTAGACTTCAATTTTTGGCTTTTGTTCTATCTTAGTTTCACGTCGTTATTCCTGACCTGTAATCATACAAAAATATATTATATATTGTACGTTTGGCACAAGTCGGTCTTTTCTCTGAATATTCATCTGAATTTTCACATGGATGTTATATTGATAATCTTATCTCTCAAGTAATCATGTGTCTTCTGAGGTAAGGGCTTCGTCATTATGTCTGCTAAGTTTTCGTCAGTAGAAATCCAAAGAACTCGAATTTTCTTTTCTTCTACGCACTGTTTTATGAAGTCTCCATGGGTGATTGCCATATTCTTTCTATTTCCAGTTTTCTCTCTGAATGTCAGCTACTTTTTGATTTCTCCCACGCTCTGATCAAAAGTTTTTAGCTTATGGCTCCCATCTTTCTCTGTACAATCTCTGGCTGATCGGTTATCACACCATAGAGTAATTGGATAGAACGTACGTCCAATTATGTACCTAATAGATTTATCCAATGATATTAGTTCTTGGCACGAATCACTCATTGCTAAGTATTCTGCTTGGCAGGTAGAGGTCGTGACAATGGATTGCTTGTGACTTCTCCAAGCTATTACGTCTCCAAACAACTTTATTACATACCCTCCCGTAGATTTAGAATCTTCACAGTCTCTAAAGCTTGCATCTGAAAGAGCTTCTAGATTCTCTGAATTAGATAGGAACTTAATTCCTAGACTTGTAGTACCTCTCAGGTATCTGAATACTCTTTTTACTTCTACCCAGTCATCTTCAGTCGGGTCTATTTGTTTTCTTGCAAGGTAATTTACCGCGTAAGCTATATCTGGTCGAGTCGCATTTGCCAGATACATTAGACTTCCAATAGCTTCTCTGTAGGGTACTCTTTTAACTTCATTTGGTTTCTCTGTATTTTCTGTGTAGCTTTTGGACCTTTTGTTTCTATGGTCTACTTGACGGGTAACCATAGGTGTACTCTGTGGTTTTGACTAATGCATATTAAATCTCTCTAAGACTCTCTCTGTGTATGCAGTTTGGTTTATGGTAATACTCCTCTCCGTTCTGTTTCTCTGTATAGTCATACCTAAGAAATTTTTGGGTTCGCCCAAATCCTTCATCTGAAATATTCCGCCGAAGTGTGTTTTTATTTGATTCAATCTCTCTGGATCATTGCTGGCTATCAACATATCGTCTACATATAATAGCACTATAGCGAGTTTTCCATTCAACCTCCAAGTGAACAGACAAGGATCATGAAGATCGGTTTCTAAACCGAGTTTTCTTGCTTCCTCTGAGAATTTGTTATACCACACCTTAGGACTTATTTTAAGACCATATAAGGACTTTTTCAACTTACACACTTTGTCAAGTTTAACTTTCTCTGATTCCGCTAGTCCTTCTGGAATTTCCATGAGAACTTCTTCTTCAAGTTCTCCATTGAGGAAAGCTGTTTTAACGTCCATTTGACTTACTTCTAAGTCCTCTTTATTGATTATTGAAAGCACTGCTCGAATCAGGGACAGTCTTGACACCGGGGCATATGTTTCTTTAAGCCCATAAACATTTTTGTCTTTAAAACCTCTTGAGACTAGTCGTGCCTTGTATTTAATTGACCCATTGTTCTCAATTTTCTTCTTAAAGACCCATTCAGAGTCAATGATATTGGGCTTCTTTTCATGAGGTTCTTCTTTAGGTCGATCTACTAGAACCCATACCTTATTCTCTTTCATGGAATCTAGCTCTTCTTTAATGGCTTGTTTCCATAGCTCTTTCTCTTCTGAATTCATTGCTTCCTGAAAGTTACTTGGGTCTTTTTGAATTGAAGCTATTAATGCATGTTGCAATTCATCCTCTTCTATCCCTTTAGCTTCTGAAACTCTGGTGTAGCGTGTAAAGCTTATGTCTTCAATCTTTTTAGCTTTACTTCTTGTAATTGGTCCTTCAGTTTTGTTTATCAACTTCTCCGAATTTTCCTCTTTATTTTGTTTCTCTGGGTGTTTGTTATTTTCTTCCGGATTTGTTTTCTTTGGCCTGCCTCTCTTTCTAGGCTGAGGTGCATTCAGATTTACCTCTGAATGATCTTCTTCTATTGTTCTATCGTCTACTGTAAATTCAATCGGTCCGTCTGATTTCCTTTCTTCATTCAATACTTTGCATTGACTCTTCACGTATACATCTTTGTACACTAATTTTTCTATGAATCTTACATGTCTTGACTCGATGAATTTTCTCGTGTTAGGGTGCCATAGGATGTATCCTGTGGACGTGTGCCCTACTAATACGGTTTTAATGGACACATTACTGAATTTTGTTTCAACAAACGGTAGTTTAGCGTAGGCGACGCAGCCAAACCTTCTTATTTTTTCTAGATGACAATTAGACTTTGGTGACAATTTCAATAAAGGGACTTCGTAATCAATTGATTTGTGTGGAGTTCTGTTGTATGTATGTACGGCTGTTTCTGCAGCTAATTCCCACATACTTGATGGTAGGCCTGAATCACACATATACGCTCTTATCGTTCTCTGAATAGATTTGTTGAATCTCTCAGCTGTACCGTTAAGTTCAGGGGTGTAGGGTTTAAACTCTGATTAAAAGGTGTCTTACCTCCCGACTCTTCATCCTCATCGTAGTACCCAGCACCGCCTTCATAGTTCTCCTGCTGATCTGATCTTTCATCATATTCAGCCCTCCTTGCTGTTGTATTCTGTCTGGACCCTCGATGAGCTCCTCTGCCCCTGGAGTAGCCTCTGGAGTTGTCTTTGGAACTGCCTCTGAAGTTTCCACCTCTTCCTCTGAAATTTCCTGATCCTCTGCCTCTTGCTTGTTGATTTGGAGTTGATTTGGTTCTTTTGGCAGGGGGTTCATACTCGTTATGACTGTTGAAGGGCCTCTTGTTCTTCTGAGTCGAGTTTTCGCTACCAGTACATTCGTCTCCTTTGTGATCTGTGATGTAATTACACGAGTAACAGAACCATTTGTTTGTGTTACTTAGCCTGCAGTCCTTTTGCCAGTGTCCTTCTCTGTTGCATCTGTAACACTTGCTTCTGTTGCTCTTAAATTTCTGCAGCTTTGCTCTTGAGGCTGTGACTTCTTTTTCATTCGGATTCCCTCTAGCTGCAGCATTGTCCTGTTGTATACGGAGCATCGTTCTCCTCAACGCTTCCATGTCCATCTCTTCCCCAGTGGTTGATATTACAGCCGAATCTGTGCGCCTTACTTCCGGCATGGCTCCAATGATAGCTTGATAAAATGTCGAGCGCTTCTCTTGTTCGGTCAGTTTGTGAGGATCGTCACTTAGTTCGTGCTCTCTGATTATCTGATCGAATCTTTCACAGAATTTGTGAACTCGTTCATCTTTGGACATCCTTAGGTTATAGAGTCGAGTTCTAATGGAAGTTGGAGTTGAGCTCACTTCTCCTTTTCTGCAGTCTCTCAACTTCTTTATAATTTCCACAGGCTCAGTTAAACCCAAAATCTTCTTATGATAGTCTTCATCTATGTGACTAATGATAATGTCTTTCACTGAGTTCTTTCTTAGTGTGTTCTCAGATTCTGAAAATCCAGTCGATGTTGGTTGTTTTGAATCTATCAGATCAAGTAGATTCCAACTTGTAAGCTCTGTCCTCAAGCTGTCCATCCACACTTCGAAGCTTAACTTAGATGTCAGTTTGTATTGTCTCTGAATTTTTGGTCTTATGCTGGTTAGATTACTGTAACTTCCTCCATCTTGAGTCTGCACGTTTGCTTTTTGCTCGGATTCCTGCATGCTCTTCAATTTATGCTTCTCTGATTCGAGCATGTGGCTTTGCACTTTGCACAGTTTGTCGACTATCTCTTTAAGCAGGGCTCCAGTTGTCCGATTTGTTGACGTGTCGCCTGTATCAAGTGTGGCTGCTAGATTACTGACGTTGGCAATAGTCTTCTTTACCTCCTCTATATTTGCTCGAACGCATGTTCTCTTAGTCACAACACTGATCTCTGGATTTGTATCTGTCTTCTCGCTCATGATCTCAGGATTTTTATCTGTTGTGGTAGTTGCTGTGAAATGAAACTCTTAGTTATTACCTGGGTTCATACTTCTTTCAGAAATTTCAGATCTGAACTCTTGGCCTGTTTGAACAAAAGTTTCTAATCTTAGCAAGATTCAAACCTTTGACTTCTGGAAATAGTCACAGCACTCTGGATTTCTAGTCAAATACAGATGGCTGATAATAAACAACTTACTTCGTTTACCAAGATCAAGGCTGTTATTATCCTCTCCGAGCCTGACTCTCATATACTCCGCATACTCTTGACTCATGTCGTCGTTGATCTCAACCTCAGTGGCTTTATCAGACATCTGTTCCAGGATTGTAAAACACTCTCAGTTAGTTTTGGTTTTGTTATCTTTATTCATTATTTTTTTTTTTTTTTTTTTTTTTTTTTTTGTTGATATTTCGTCTTATTTTCTGAACAATTTCTCTGGAATTTTCAACTCTAACGCATTTCTCCCTTCAACCTCTTAATTCGTTCTCCGATACCAGGTAATCTCTCTTTTTCAACTAACCGACTAGTGTTTCTTGCCTCTGAGCCAAGAACAGCCGTACTACAAGCTGCCCTGATTCGAAGCGAGAGATCTAATTCTCCCACCGAGCACACCACGCATGCACACCACTCGCCGATGTTCAACCTCACGCGTTACCATGGAAGCTGGTCGGTTTTGGGCTGCGCAAGCACACACGTGGGTCCCGAGCGAGGTCCTATCAATCTCCCTAGTCAATGAGCGGCCTACACTGAACCCAAGTTTCAGCTGAACATTGACCCTGGATTCTACAGAATTTGCTCTTATTTATTGTTATTCATCTGACTCGAATTCCAATTCCCACAGCGAACAGGAGAGCCCCGCAGAAGCCAGCAATCCAGCATCTGACCGCAAGGCAGGCCAGAACGGGACACCAAACTTAAGCGAACCAATCCAATCCACCGCCAGCAGCGGACTCGACAGGTGTTTGAGCTAAATTCCGAATTTGACTAAATTTTCTCCATCTTATAACTTCTGAATGATTTCTTTCATATTTCTCTCTGAGTAATATGCTCTGTAATCTCGTCTCTTGTTGTAACCTCTCGTTACGCTAGATACAGTTATTGAATCAAATCTCGGCAGCCCGGGAAAATTCGTGAAAAACGGTCTAAACTCTATCTATCTCACAAAATGGCGGCGCGTGCCCCGCAACGTGCTAAGTCACGGCGCACATAGACGGTAATGCCCGCGGCTCGCTCATACACAAGGTGCACGAGTATGCCGCTTAGCAACCTCCTGCATATACTCGTCACACGGTCTAACGAACCCCCGTATATCACCATACACTGATAACCCACTCTTTTTGACAGTCAACTTACTCTTTGCTTCCTTGTGACGCTTGGTCATTAAAAAATGGCGTCCCTCTGGATTGTGGCGTCAGGCGATTCTATCGATGTTTCTTTTCCAGCTCTGCTACCATGTAGGAGTGGATGGTTATTATGGGGTAAATAAGTAGTTACCACATATGTTGGAAATATACTCTGAATATTTATTTATTTATCTCTTAGCCTCACACTCTTATATATATATATACTCTCTTGCGATACGCCTTCTTCTATCGCTCGTGACCGACTAACTAGGCACTCGCTCCCACCGCGCAGGGGAAGCCGCACCAGGCCCACGCGACAGCGGCGCCATCTGCCCACACATCGACAAAGCTGTTCCTTACAGTTACCTACTCTGTGTTATTTTGAAAACGTATTTTTTTTGTTCATTCTATTAATTATTATTGATTTTTTGTGTCTAGAAGCTGCGCCGGCGACGCCTGTCGTAGCCAAAGCTAAAGCGGTGACGCCGCCGAGCTGCGATGAACCCCCCATACCCCCTCTTTTCTATTCACAAGGTAAAGCTTCAACTAATTAGCATATACTAAAATTCACCTATTCTGGGTAATTTTAAAAAGTATTTATTCTGTTCATTCTATTAATTATTATTGTTTCTTGTTTCTAGAAGTTACTGTGTCGACTGCTGTGGTAGAAAAACCGCAGAAGAGGAGGAGGAGGAAATAATATTCGTATTCACATACATAATTCATATTCACATACATAATTCATATAATTTTACCAAAAACCATAATTTTTTATACTATAATTTTTTTGCGTACATATTAATATATACTATATAACAATAAAAATGATATTTTTACACAGGTAATTTTTTCGTGTGTGTTTTGCGACTCTGATTACTTTCCTCCCTTTAGTTCTAACAAAAAAAAAAAAAAAAAAAACTTCTAGTCCGTAGAATTTTCAGCAGAACGTTCGAAACTACAAGAAAAAATCGTCGGTATCGTTTTTTCAGAGGGGTTATGTTCTCGACGATCGACGCTCGGTAAGAGCGCGCGGTCACGGGTCGGCAAAGTAGGTCTCGACGACGCATCTCCAGAAATCAGGTCGCATAATTTAGAAATCAGATATCAGAAATTCAGAAATCAGGTCGCATAAATTCAGACACGAGGTGTGCACGTGATCGGCACCCTTGCGAAATTACCGTCAGGGGGCCGGTCCCATTAAAAATTGCGGAAGATTCCGTCAGAATTGCGAAATCAACGATTAGCGTTAGGGGGACGTCCTTGAAGCAAAAAATTGCGAAAGATTCCGTCAGAATTGCGAAATCAACGATTAGCGTTAGGGGGACGTCCTCGAAGCAAAAAATTGCGAAAGATCCCGTTATAATTGCGAAATCATCGATTACCGTTAGGGGGACGTCCTTTCAGCGAGTGGGAGGGGGGCTTCGACCAATCAGAACACAGGGGGGTTCTGGATCAAAATATTTGACCTAGATTGATCCAGAACCCGCCTTGCCTATCTACTTGCTCCATTCTCTGTTTTAATAGGAAATATCAATTACAAACTATATCCATCACGAAAAACTATGATATCGAAGAATAATGATACTTACTTCTTTCTTTTTCAAAATTTGAGCTCGCTCTTGAATTTTCACTTCGTTCAGTTGCTCTTTAATTTTGCTGTTATGGGTTTACCAGTTTCAGACTGTGTGAAATCCCGAAGCAAACTCGAACTTTTATACCCAACTAGAAACTCTAAATACGCCTACAATATTAGAGGGGCTAACCATTGACACACTTGGGTAATATTTTTCCGCATAAAGGTGCAAAAGATGTAAGCCTCCCAGGTACAAAATCTCTGACCGATCATTGGAAACGTTTGAAGTTTCATGGTATTTGAACGTCGGTGTGGTGGGGGGCGTGTGCATCTAAAACCCCAAAACCCACGGTAGGTGTGAACATTCGTAGAGTGTCAGTTTGACTACCCAGTTGTAAAATTCATCCCAGAAAAAAAAATGGACAGCGCCGTGTATATGAATCTTGTTGAGATGATGGAAGATGCATACAAGTTACTGTGTACACTACCCCCAGAACAAGCAAATGAAGATATTTTTATTCATTGGCGCGATATCGCCCTCGAAAATATTCAATTCTTGAACAATATTTTAACGCAATCTAAACAGAGTGTGAGTGAAAAACAACGACTGCAACATATAATTTCACTCCTCCAATCGTGGGTGGTGAAATTTGAACAACATCGTGCGACTATCGTTGGAGGTAATATCGGCGATGATATTCATAAACGTGTTCGATGGGATGATATGGAGAGTGCCTTCAAATGTCGTATACGCACCGGAGCCGTGCCAAATCTCCAACATAAAGATTTGGCAAGATTTTTACTGACGCTGGGGTGGTAACGATGGAACGTTTAAAAAATGTGCTTCGCGAAGAAGGAAGTATTAAGGTGAATGTGGGGGTTTCGTGAAAATTTGAAAACGTCAAGAACGATGAGATCAGTGTGGAAGTGAAGAACTTCAATACACGCAACGCCACGATTCTTCCATCAACGGATCTGGAAACCTGGTTCACCGATAATGTAACGAATCCTCTGCTAACCATGGTGGAGGATTTCGAGCAGCGTGATTCTGGTTGGAGCATGATTGAGATCATGAATGCTGTGATCTACATCAACCGATACGAGCCTCTTCGCGGTGGACTCTCGACATTCGCACCGCTATCCGAGGATATTCAGCGAAAGAAGGCGGTGGTCAACGTGAAAAACAATGACGATCGATGTTTGCTGTGGTCTGTTACCTCAGCCCTCCACCCCGTAGACGTGAACGCAACTAAGACATGCAGCTATCGACAGTATATATCGGAGCTAGATTGTACAGGTATCAAATTCCCCGCAACCCTGCATAGTGTAGAAAAATTCGAGAAGTTGAACAATTTGAGTATTAACGTATATGGAATCGAGTCGGAAACTTTTGAAGGCAAGAAAAACTCGAATAATAGTATAATTACCCCGCTATATTTGAGTAAAAATGTAACAGAGAACAATACAATCCACCTGCTCATGATTGAAAGTGGAAGCGAACTAGATAATGGTAATTTAGATAATTTCAAACCACGATTCCACTTTGCTTGGATCAAGAATCTTTCACGTTTGGTTAGCATGCAATTGTTAAATCATAAATGTGCACAATTTTTGTGCGATAGATGTTTGTGTCACTTCAGCGTACAAAATGCCCATGAAAATCATAGACAAGATTGTCTGCGGTTGAATAAAGTGCGAATGGAATTTCCCAAGGAGAACACTTTGGGATTTTCCAATTTTAAGAATCAGAGCACTGTACCCTTCGTCGTATATGCCGATCTTGAATGCATGATGAAACCCGGGGTAAAAGAATCTCAAGAGCATATTTCGCATAGTGCCGCGTATTATACACACTGCGTGTACGATGATACATTATCGGAATACAAGGGTCCCCGTGGATCTGATTGTATTAAATGGTTGATCGAGGAGCTTCGTGAATTAGCCGTAAAAGTAGAGTCGCGTATAAAAAATGTGATTCCAATGGAGGTGTTGAATCAGGCTCAACGCGATCGTCACATGCGCGCGAAAAATTGCTACATCTGTGAGAAGCCATTTTTACCTGAGGAGAAAAAATGTCGCGATCATTGTCATTTCACGGGTAAATATCGCGGGGCCGCACACAATCGATGCAATCTGAATTTTCAAGAGTCGCACACGATTCCGGTGGTATTTCACAATTTATCAGGCTACGATTCTCACTTCATCATTAAATCTCTGGCTACAACTTTTCCCGGTGATATTACACTGCTACCCATCAATAAGGAAAAATACATATCATTCACAAAGAAAGTCGACGGTACTGTGATTAGTTTGAGGTTCATAGATTCACTCCGATTCATGGCTAGCAGTATAGAGAAATTAGCATCGTACGTCGACGATGCCGATAAGCAAATAACACGAAAATTTTACAGCGATCGAGATGAATTCAGTTTGATGATTCGTAAAGGTGTCTTTCCGTACGAGTATATTGATTCTTGGGAGAAACTGGACGGAATAAAATTACCCGATAAAAAACATTTCTATTCGAAACTCAGTGCCGCGGGTATTACCGATGCGGATTACGAACACGCGAAAGATGTTTGGGCCAAGTTTGATTTGAAAACGTTAGGCGAGTATTCCGATTTGTATCTGAGAACCGATGTACTTTTATTAGCCGATATATTTCAAAATTTTCGCGATAGTTGCTTCAAAACGTACAACTTGGATCCCCTGCATTATTATACCGCGCCGGGGCTTGCTTTTGATGCAATGTTAAAACAGACGAAAATTAATCTCCAACTTTTAGACGATCCAGAAATGATATTATTTATTGAGAAAAGCATAAGGGTCGGTGTGGCACAGTGCTCAAATCGCTATGCTAGAGCAAATAATCGATTCATGGGTGAAGATTTTGATCCGAGCAAAGCGGAATCATATTTAATGTATTTCGATGTAAATAATCTTTATGGTGCAGCTATGAGTGAGCATTTGCCGAGTGGGTCGTTCAAGTGGAAGAATAATGCCATTGATGTGATGTCCCATCCGGATGATGCACCAATTGGTTATATTCTAGAGGTGGATTCAGATTATCCCGCAGAGCTCCATAAACAACATGCCGACTTACCTCTTTGTCCCGAGCATTTCACACCGCCGGGTAGTAAAATTAGAAAACTTGCGACAACGCTTCTACCCAAGAAAAAATATGTTCTGCACTATCGTAATTTGAAGCAATGTATTAAATTTGGTTTGAAGCTGACGAAAGTGCATAGAGTTCTAAGGTTCGCACAATCGTCATGGTTAAAGTCATACATCGATCTCAACACAAATATGCGAAAGCAGTCGAAAAACGAGTTTGAGAAAAATTTCTACAAGCTCATGAATAACGCTGTATTCGGCAAGACCATGGAGAATGTGCGTAACCATAAAACCGTGAAACTTATCACGAAATGGGAGGGTAGGGGTGGTGCACGAGCTCTCATTGCAAGGCCAACATTTCATAGCTGCACCATATTTGATGAAGATATGGTAATTATTGAGCTAAGTCGAACTAAAGTATATTTCAATAAACACATCTACATTGGTGCTGCTATTCTCGATCTTTCCAAAATATTTCTATACAACTTCCACTATGATTATGTGAAAAATAATTTTTCAAGTACCGAATCGAAATTAATGTATACCGATACAGATAGCCTGATATATCAATTTACCGTTCCAAATATCTACGAAATCATCAAGCGTGATGTTGCGGCCATGTTTGATACATCAGACTATCCGCCTGATAATACCTACAGCATTCCCTTGTTGAATAAAAAACGCCTTGGTCTCATGAAGGATGAAAATAATGGAAAAATCATGACTGAATTTATCGGCTTGCGGGCAAAACTCTATACATTCAGAACTCGTGGCGATACTGATGAGAAACGTGCAAAGGGTGTAAAGGGTTCGACATTAAAATCCATCACGTTTGATGATTACAAACGATGCCTTTTCGGTTATCAAAATTTAGTTGAACAACAGTGTATGATAAAAAGTAGTCGACATACGGTTAGCACTATTATACAGAATAAGTTAGCTCTAAGCTGGTGTGACGATAAGCGAAAGTTGATACCTGGTAAAACTGATACTTTACCTTGGGGGTACCAAGATTCTGCAAACTTGTAAATTTCTCACATTTTTCTCACATTTTCTCACATTTTCTCACATTTTCTCACATTTTCTCACATTTTCCTAAAATAGAATGAAATATTTTCCCATTTACTTTACATGGAAATGTGAGAAAATGTGAGAAAATGTGAGAAAATGTTAGAAAATGTGAGAAAATTTGAGAAAATGTGAGAAAATGTGAGAAAATGTGAGAAAATGTGAGAAAATGTGAGAAAACATTTCTTTTCCTCGATGATCATGTAAGCTAGCATTAAGATTGAGGAGAGTGAAAAAAACAAATGTAAATATGTTGTGTAACGGGTTCTCCCTGGGTTCGGGTACCCAAGAAACTAAGCCGAATACAAACCAAGGCCCAACGGATAGGTAGGGGGATTTTGCTGGGCGCCAGACTTCGCTAGAAGTCCTCTCTCTCTCTCTCTGGGACCCTCCGACTAGCTACTAACGATAGAGGGATTTCGTAGGGGCGAAGAATAAAGACACAAACCGAATATTATTGACTATTATTTATTAAAAAGAAAAAAAGAAAAGGTGGCGAATTATTACCACGCCCGCTACCTGGCGTAGGATACAAAACAAAATAAATTACAATACTGACTCTACTAATAATTAATGACTCTACGTTACTCTAAATTATACTAAAATATCAAATAAAGAAAAATATAAAAATCACAAAAGAAAAATAAAACGGCTCACTCTCTCTCGGGGATTGCCTTCAATACAAAAAATAATACTGTATCTGCACTAACTCGTGCTCTCGATCTAGTTAGACGGTAGGGAGGACTAGGTCTACTCAACCTACGGTCTAACTCGCTCTCTCTCTCTGGGGAAAAGGCGACAGACGCTGACTCGCAGCAGCTGAGTGCGACGCGTGACGTCAGAAGTCTGTGGCGATATGGCGTCGGCTAGCTTTCTGCTGCGATCGACGCAGCGGTGACCAAGATTGACACGGCTACGCGCAACGAAAACAACTAACCGGTGCCGGCTTTGAATCCAACGGTTCGCGGGGAACGATTGAGATTCGGGCACGGGGTTTCTCGAGACTCAGGGTAAATACGGGGCGGGTTGGTACTAGGGGATGGATGGTGGGGTGAATTGGATTGATCCTACCTTAACTGGGTGCTTTTACTACCCTCGGGTGCGACGGTATCAACTCGTGGAACGGTCGGAGAGCCGGGGTTATGCCAAAGTCGTCTAAGTCCAAGTCGGTATCCAATAATCAAAATCCAAATCACTGTCCACAGGCAAAGCACGGGTCGTTATATAAAACGCACAAGGCACACAAAACTGTGGAAACCACACGGGTCACTCCAAACAAAAACTCTCTCTCTCTCTCTCTCTCTCTCTTAACTTTTGGAAAATTGCTAGGCAGCACGAGGCACACTCTAAAGTTCCCAAAAATGGAATGAGCTCCTCTTCCGTTATCTATAGTACCAACCGGCGTCGCCCGGTCTGCGAGCGCTGGCGGCGACCTGCTCGCCATGTGCGAGGTGCAGCGGCCATTAGGACTCGGCAGAACGAGGGCGGCACGATTTGAATCGTGCGGCCGGGCTTAGGTACGTCCGTAGGCCGGTTTAGGTAGAGGTCTGAACGTCTACCACGTTACAGTTGATAATAAATTTTATTCATGAAAATTATATTACATATCCGATTTATTTATCCAACTATTATGTGATCCATCGAATCCCAACCATTTTACATAGAGTTGATCACCACGCCTTCGCAAGACCTTTTCTACAAGATAGTCATCGGGATATTGCACCCTGCTGAGCTCCTCCTCATAAAAACCGCCTTCAATGGGCTGATTCAGGTAGTCGGTGAGTTTGTAAGTTGGAGGGTTGGTATTCTTCACCTCATCAATTGTAAATATTTCTGTTGTCCAATTTGGCGTATAACCCTTTTCGAATACATTCGTATATTTACTAATACGAACTTTATCGCCGACCTTAAATTTACGTTTTCGTTTGCTTCTTTTGATTTGACGCGGCTTATACACACTACGATACAGTTGTTTTTCATCAGTTGTAGTTACATCTTTCGGATTCATTTTGATCGTGCTATGTTTGGTATTATTATACGATGCAATTAAATTTGGTAGAATGTTGGTCCACTTATGAGAACCTTGAAGTGTGAATTGCTTCCACATTTTATTTTTCAGTGTACGATTGAAGCGCTCGCATATCGACGCCTTCAAGTTGCTAAATGTCGAGTACATCTTGATCCCGTGATGTCTCATAAGAGTTTTGAATTCTTTGTTGTAAAATTCCTTGCCCTGATCAACGTGTAAATGTTTCGGTACGCGACCCAGAGATAGCACAGATTCCATCGCAGCAGTCACATCTTTGGCATTTTTACTCTTGATCGGTACGGCCCACGCAAATTTTGAATATATATCAATCACTGTGATCAAAAATTTTGAGCCCTTGTTGATTGATGAGTATGCAGACATATCGACGAGATCGGCTTGCCAGGTCTCATCCAAGCTGCGTATATCGACATAACGTCGAGGATAATTACGCCGGGCGGGTCTATGAAGTTCACCCGCTATTGTTCTCTGCATGCTGTTGCTGCTGCTTACCATTCGAATGTTTAAGGTTTGATGTACACTTTATTTGTTTTTACTTCAGCAACCCTTGGAATAGCGTACACCAATCTTGTGTTGCTGAAAGTTTTTTCCAACGAATCCACTGTGCTTTTCAATTGCGCAATATCCCTCGAAATGCTTGTTATAAGTTCACGAATTTGCTTATCATTATTATCGATTTTGATGTTGATGGGATAAATCATATTCACGAAAACGCTATGAAGATCGTCAAGCCTCTCCTGTATGCATCTATTGAGGACACCCAGAGAAACAGCGTCGTTTGGCTCCTGCAGATCCGCGATATTACATAATCGTTTTTCGTCCAGATCGTACTGTTTATCAGCGGTGAATTTGAATCCAACACCCTGAAGGCCTCGAATAACACTTTTTCCGCGGCTGTTGCTCGTCAGCGGTCGTCCAAATATGTCTATGCTCATTGTTCAACGATCTGTGGCCGAATGATTATTTTATGATCAATCTAATGCTAATAAATGATTTCCGCCTCGCGCAGCTCCTCAATGATGGAGGATATTTCATTGTTGTGGCTAGTATTACCAGCCGCTTGAGATGCCATGAGTAGTCGAAGACGGTCAACGAGCTCATTAGGATCATCCCAATATACATAATCCGTGCTGTGTCCTTGCGCGATTTTATGGGTGGGCAATAAACCTTTACCATATCTTTGCTTAGGGTTTTTCACCGGCAGGTCGATGTATGGGGCAATAAAATCTCTGTATTTTGAACTTTTTTCTCTGTCAAAATGGAAGCTTTGTCAGCTTTGTAATATCGTCGATGTGCATTCGTTTTTTTCACGATTTTAACATAATTTGATCTATCGTTTTTATTCACAATCGTAGGATTGGGTAACTTTTTGAATAACAATTCAAGCAATCCCGGTGTATTCTCATAGCTCTTATCGCCTACATATATGCGATCATCTTCAAATACGATATCCGAATCACCAATCTTCATTCCGCCAGCCAACTTTCGAACACCATATTTCCTATCCAAGTTCTTCTGCTCATCGGACGAGGTAAACATGCTTAAATAGCGCGCCGTCTTAACTTCTTTTTTCGACATCGGCGTGCTTGTAGAGGTGATTGCAGCCGCGTCATCCTGGTTATCATCATCATCATCATCATCATCATCATCATCATAATGGGTATCATTCGCATCATCCATAGCGGCGACGGTTGTGGTATTGTTACCAATAGCAATGTTAGTTGACAATCTTCCCTCAATCGCGCTTTTGTATGCGTCATTATCGTCGTCATCATCATTATCATCATCAGCAACATTCTTATAATCTTCTGTTTTCACAAAATCTGCCGTCTTCTCTGTTTTAATCGAACTCGGCTCCGTTTTTACTTCTCGCTTCATTAGTAGCCGCTGCTGCTGTTTCGATGAATCTACCAACTGATGCAGCGGTGTAACCAGAGGTTTGAAGATTTCACTGATAGCCTGCTCGCTAGTGTCTTTCCCCATTTTTATCATTTCGTGTTTACGTCGAATGATATCGCTAGCTCTGGCTATTTCTTGCAACACATCGTTCTGCTTACGTATCTTGGAGCTCGCCATGCTGCTAGTTTGATCGATGTGTCGTAACTGTACGTGGTTTATTCGTGACTTAGCCTTATAAAGCAGTCAAAACCTCTTCTATATCGTCCGGCGTTAATCTCACTGTCTTTGTCGATGGTTACGAAACTATATCTACCGTCATTCCAGCAAGCCAAGCACAAATCTTTGAATTGCTGATAGGTCATATCAGTGTTCACATGATCAGCATAGATGTGTTTCAAATTCATTTCATCTTGACGAAAAAGAACCAATAAGTTTGCATTATCACGCACCAAATGTTTCGGAATTCGGGCATACGTTTGACAAAGATAAAAACTATCGACATCTTTGTGTCGTCCCATACAGAAATATGCTCTGATATTATCTTGCTTCTCACAGGCCACGTCATCGAAGATCATAATCGAGTTGGGATGCGCATCTTTGGGTTCTACAACCTCCTTGTGCTCATCAAACGGAAAATAACCCAGCCCCTCAACCGGCTCCAACAATCTCTTCAAGAACTCATACTTTGGCTGATTGAGGGATTTTGAATAGACGTACACATTCTCAAATCGTAGACCATTCGCATGGGCAGTAGCGTGAGAAGGGCATTAGTTTTACCACAATTCGAAGGTCCGCAAAAGACAGCCCTCACACTATTTGGTAGTAGAGCCCCGTATCGTTTCCCCTTCTTCTTTTTTTGCTCGACTAAATTATCGAAATTGGCGATGGGTAGTTTAATCGTTTGATCTTGAAATTTCATGATGCTTGGCAAACGTCGCAATGAGAACTAATATATTTACGTATAAAATACAGGCTTTTATAGAAATTGTGTCAGTTCATAATTAGTCATGGTTGGATACACACGTAGACAAAAAAGCGGTTGTGGATTGATAAATAAAATCATCAACAATCTCCCAGTCGAATTGCATGTCCCCGGCTATCAATACTGTGGACCTGGCACAAAATTGGTAAAGAGGTTAGCTCGCGGTGATCGTGGTATCAACGCTCTAGACGCTGCATGCAAGCAGCACGATATCGCATACTTCAAAAATCACGATAATATTGCGGAGCGTCATAAGGCGGATAAAGTGCTTGCTGAGAGGGCTTGGAATCGGGTTTTGGCTAAAGACGCCAGTGTAGCTGAAAAAGCTGTCGCCTGGGCGGTCACCAACACCATGAAAGCAAAATCCAAACTGAGTATGGGTATGAGGGAAATCAAGACAAAGACGTCACCCAAGAACAAGAAAAGAACATTGAAATTTATTATACAAGCGGCAAAGAAATCCATGAAGTCTGGCCCTAAAGCTATTTAGTCGGCTTTGGCAGGTGCCCGTTCAGCCGTGTCTAAAGGAAAAGTGCGCGTGCCTCGCATCTTACCTGTCCCCCAGAAAATTGGTGGTTTATTACCGTTTCTCATCCCAATCTTTGCGGCTCTTAGTGCCACAGGTGCTTTAGCGGGTGGTGCTGCAGGTATAGCAAAGGTTGTCAATGAGGCTAAAGCGAACAAACATCAATTACAAGAATCCAAGCGCCATAATGCGACAATGGAGGCGATTGCCCTGGGGAAGGGCTTATACCTGAAACCGTATAAAAAGGGTATGGGACTGTATTTGAAGCCGGCAAAAAACTAACAAAGCTACCACAGCGAGCCCTCACGGATGTCGATTTACTTAACTATGCAAAAGCTATGAAAATTCCACATTTCCGAGGTGTTTTTATGCGGAATGATTTACTCAGTTCAGGACCTAGAAAGCGTGAATCTGCAATCATAAATCTTGATGATAAAAACGGTCCGGGAACACATTGGGTTGCATACACGAAAAATGGTAACGATGCGGTGTATTTCGACAGTTTTGGTGATTTACAACCGCCTAGAGATCTAATGAAATATCTCGGTGTTGGTAGCGTAAAATATAATCATAAGAGATATCAAGAATATAACACGATAATTTGCGGTCACCTGTGTCTCAAGTTTCTCGGCGGACAACTATAAAATGTGTGCGAATCGCTGATGTGATATTACTCATGGCTGATTCGTTCACGTTGACACTATCCGGGGAATCGTCGGTGTTGGGGACTCAATATTTTCCCCCAATCGAGCTATCACCAACAAAGACGTATGTTCTCGGACTCATAGAGCTGCTGACATTCAATGCAATTCCCAATATAGATGTGGGGTGTGATAAGTTCCATATAAAACCGAACACAACGATTACAATACCCACTGGGAGCTATGAAATCGAAGATATCGCAAATTATTTGAAAAGAGCAGTGCCCAAGGATATAAATATTAGTCTTAAAGCTAATAACAATGAGTTACTCAGTGAAATGAGATGCAATCATTCTGTAGACTTCGAACCAGAAGATTCCATTGGCCGATTGCTCGGGTTTACTCCCAAAATTCTCGAAGGTGGTATTACCCATAAATCCGAGTTACCTGTTCGCATACTCAAAGTTAACGCCTTGCGAGTTGAGTGTAATATTACCACGGGTGCGTATATAAACGAGTATCGAGTACATACGATTCATCAATTTTTCCCAACCGTACCACCCGGATATAAGATCGTGGAAGTGCCGACAAATGTCATTTATCATCCAATCACCGTACGGTCAATACACGATATACAACTGAGAATAGTCGATCAGGATGGGAAATTGATCAATTTTCGTGGTGAAACTGTAACTATACGATTACACGTGAAATCTTTGAGATAATATGGGGATTGTGTTTGAGAGGACAAGAAAATCTGGTGGTAGTTATAAAAGCTCGATAACATGTCCAAGCATCATCAGTCGTCGAGCAGCTCCGATTCGAGTGACACATCAGAACGCTCAGTTTCTCCAGAGCCTAGGACTTCGACTTCGTTGTGGTGGAAAATAAGAATTCGTTGCTATTTCTGTATATGCCCATCGCGAAAATGATAAAAATCCAAACACCCGTGACCTTCGACGAGTCGATTGCCCACTGTGAAATACATGCGCATCAACCGTACGCAGCGTCCACCTTCAAAAATAACGATGAGATCCGCATAGCTGTACAGAATCAAGATGCGTGTGTATTACCCAGCAAAAGTTTGCTCCACATCTACGGTCGGCTCACAAAATCGGATGGCACCGCTGTTAGTGCAGGCACGGAATTGGTCAATATGGCCGTGTGTCACATGTTTGGCGATATGCGTTACGAGTTGAATGGTCACGAGATTGACCAGAATAAGAATGTCGGCATCACGAGTATTATGAAGGGATACTTATCATTCACCCCTGGACAACAACATCTCCTGGGGAACACTGGTTGGTTGGTGGATAATAATAATAAACTAGCCAACACCGATGGATACTTTGATGTTGTTATACCGCTGAATTTTCTACTCGGATTTGCCGAGGATTATAATCGAATCATCGTCAATGCGAAACATGAGCTAATATTCACAAGATCAAACAATGATTTAAATGCCATATATCAAACCGCCGTGGAGGGAATCAAAATTTCACTCGAGAAAATTGAATGGTTATTGCCATACATCAGACTGTCAGATTCCGCAAAAATCAAGATGCTCAATTATATCGCCCAAGATCCAGCTGTATCTATGAGTTTTCGCTCGTGGGAAATGTACGAGTACCCGATGCTGCCTACAACAACGAGACATGTATGGGTTGTGAAGACATCTACACAGCTAGAGAAACCAAGACACGTCATACTCGGATTCCAAACCGCACGACGAAACGATCCGAAGAAAAATGCCAGTCAATTCGATTATTGTATGATTAGAGATGTGAAACTTTTCCTAAACTCGCAGTGCTATCCCTATGGAAATTTGAATCTTGATATTGCTCGCAATCAATACGCCATTCTCTACAATATGTATACAAACTTTCAAATTTCATACTATGATAAGGAGTCCGAACCTCTTTTGTCAAAGAGCGATTTTTTGGATAGAGCTCCACTCATTACTATGGACTGTTCCAAGCAGAATGAATCGTTAAAGAGTGGACCGGTGGATATTCGTTTGGAATTCGAAACTAGCGTTGCATTTCCAGCAAATACTACAGCCTATTGTATGATTATACACGATCGCATTGTTGAATACAAACCCATTAGTGGTACCGTCAAAAAATTAGCAACATTTTAAGGATTCTGCATGCTTGAGAGCTATAGATTAAGCTTATTCTAAAGGAACAATAAATAAATAAATAAATGTGATTGCAATTTCATCGTTATTTATTCAACCCTAACCCATTCCCATTACATATATACATCTGTGTGTGTGTGTGTGTGTGTGTGTTTATATTTTGCCGCAGAATTCAAATTTATTGTATGGTCCTCCAAGATAAAGTATCTGCAGACGTTTCTGATCCGCCTCGTTGTTCAACTGATCCAGTTGGTTGGAGTCGTTCTCCAGAGCCTTTCCGACTCTCGCAGGTAGGAATACGATGAATTCATCGGCAATCGTAGCGATGATTCTAGGACCGAATTTCGTTTTCACTAGCCTCAGTTTTGAGATGTCATACTTTTGTCCAATCTCCAGCTCGGACATCTTTTTCATCTGCATATCATTATCCATACGGCTGGTGTTGTTTAGGCTGCTGAAGTCCATCTGCACAAAAATGAATAATTCGGAATTAGTTTATATGTATATATATATATATATATATATATATATATATATATATATATAATTGAATATGATTATCGTGTAAAAGAGTTCTTACCTTGATCGAAAGAGTTTGCGGATTCGAATATACTGGGAAGACGTATTGGTGGTGGGATGTCGAAAGAGTTTGCTGGTTCAAATATACTAGGAGGATGTATCGACGGTGGGATATCGAAATGCACGAATGCAGCTCCCTGCGAGCCCTTGGCTTTTAAGCCATCATCCCCCGCCCTCGAGACATGTGGGGAGGATTTTTTACGGCCCTCCTCCAAATACCAGTTTTTCAACCGCTGAACGTTCTCGAAGGCACAATGGTAGCCTCCAGGTACAACGCTATGACAGTCTTCATACGAAAGACAACGAAATACACTTGATTCCAATCGCAGTATTCGAAGATTCGGACACCCCAGCTTATCCAAATCAATCACCGATTTCGAGTCGTCATTGAGGATTTTGTCGATCCATTGTTTCTTCTCCAATCCCTTCACATAAATGCGACTCGCATCTTGTGCAAATTTCCTCACAATTTTCACTGCATCTATATACGGCATTCCTCCATCACTCCAGGGTATTCCATGATGATGCCATGTTTGCAGCGAATAAAGATTTTTTAACTCGCTTGAGAGAGTCACCCAGGAGCATGGTGCCTTGAAGAGGATGCGTGTGAGACCCTGCTGATATTCCTCATGTGTGCGAATGTTTATTACGGCCAGCTTTTTTATCACAAATTTATCACTGAATCGCCCAAAACCTTGTAGATCCAATATTAGCTCCATATTCACAGTTGTATGTGCGGTCTCAAGCAAAGCCGGAAATTGACTGATCTGGGCATTTATTGCATGGGATCGGTACACATGCAGGTGTGCAGATGGCACCATATGAAAAAAAAAAAAAAAAAAAAAAAAAAATGCCGGAAAAATGTGGGAAAAATGCAGGTGTTCTAAACAATATATATGTTTAAGAAATTCCAACATTTTCGAGGTGAAAAAAAAAAACTTCTGAATGATATTTATTGCTCTATCCTTTGAGACTTGCCGATTTTCATAGGCTGAGGTGTGATCTTGTGATTATTGCAATCTTTGCATTTCCAAAATTCTCGCGTTTTCGAGCCGCGAATAACGTGTGAAAAAAATTCTGAAATGATATTTATTGCCCGACCCTTGAGAATTCCCGATTTCCGTGAGCTCAGGTGGGATCTTTTGATTATTACAATCTTTGTGTTTACAAGAATTCTATAGCATTTTCAGGTGGTGGAAGGATATGAAAAACTTTTGAATGATATTTATTGCTCAATTCTTTGAGGCTTACCGATTTTTATGGGCCCAGGTGGAATCTTTTAACCATCGCAGTCTTTGTGTTTGCAAAATTCATGCGTTTTCGAGTGACGATAGTATGATGAAAAACTTCTGAATGATTTTTATTGCTGAAACCTTAAGACCTGCCTATTTTTATGAGTCGAGGCGGAGTCTTTTGAGAGCCGTTCTCAGGTTGGTTAGGCTTAATTTTATTTTGGGTTAGGGGTAGTGTGCAACCCATAGAATTGCAGCTCGATCCCCACCAGATCGGTTTGAGAAGAGAAAACAGTTTTCAGATTGAAAAGATCGGTGAATAGTGGAAGTTCATAGAATCGAGGGAAAAGCATTGAGAAGAAGAAGAAGACTGATTCCAAAACTAAACCTGAAAATAAGGTATGTTATCTGCATCGGATATTCGAATTTAACAGATTCTAAAACATAAGGATGTGTGATTAATTCAGATGAATCCTGCTCATGGACGGATTGCACAGCGAGCGGCTCAGCTGCGACGAAGGACCGAGTCGAGGGCACGATTTCTGCGAAACGCTCGGATGGTGTTGCGTATTTTGCGCGAGGAGCATGTGGATGAGCGCTTCGTAACCGAAACCGAAAATACCTATTATGAACTGATAGAAAACCTTACACGGCAGCATCAGAGAAACGATTACTGGGCGATGAGTAGGACCGATGCCGAAGATTCTACACAATCGGCCATCCAATGCACGGATGTAACATCTTCCGTGCAAGAAGATGCGGATGATTCGGATGCGACGACGGTGCGTGTGAGTATAGAAAGAGGCCGATCGCCATCGATCAGATCAGCCTCATCGATGCGATCGGGTCCGAGCTCGCCATCGTCGTCGTCGTCGAGATCATCTTCTCCGGGGATACCTCCGCCGCCACGAGTGATTCCACTCGAACCACACGTTCACATATTACCCGGTAAGTATCCGTAATTTTCATTATATATCGTTCGCTTATTGAAATACCTGTATGTTTCAGATCCGCGTGTGTAAACCCCGGTGCGTTTACCACCACCTAGTTGTAAATATAGTTTGAGTTTAGGTTAAGAATAATGTACATGTATAGTTTAAGTTATTCTTGTAAGAAAATTGTAAAATAAGCATAGTTTTAAGCTAGTTTTAAGAAAATTATCACTTTTATAATAGGTTAGTCTTAAGATATAACAAATAAACAGATATGTCATTATGAGATGATTCGAGTCATTGATTGCATAATTAAACACCCCGCCACTCATTTCAGCTAATATAATTCGTATATATAACCTAAGAATTCGAAATTGCAGCCGTCCGATTGTCGGTAACAGAAAATCGGCAACCATGATTCAGAATCGTTACCATCAGACCATCGATAACTGAAGATCAACGATCCGCAGGTAAATTGCAGCCGTCCGATTGCCGGTATCGGGAAATCGGCACGCATGATTCAGAATCGTTACAATCAGACTATCAATAACTGAAGATCGACGATCCATAGTGGCGCCATCGCATTGCGAAAATCGCAACCATCAGATTGTCGGTAAGCGCAGATCGGCAATGCAGGATTCTTGATCGTTACCATGAGGATATCGGTAACAATCGGCAGTGGCGCCATCGCACGACGCAATATGGCAGCCATCCGATTGTCGGTAACAAAGATCGACGATCGGTACCCAAATCGTTACCATCCGACTGTCGGTAAGTTACCCCGCACGGTCGGTAACTTACCAGCACAACTCGGCCGGTAAGGAAGTTTGATCCAGAACCCCCTCATTATATCTACTCTTATGGACGTTGCGGTCTCCGATTTTCTTGTAACTATACATGATTGGCTGGACCCGATCGCAGAATAAACCTTTTGATAAATATGAAGAAGAATAGTAAGATGATGGAGTGATTACACATGATATGAAAGCGTACGTCCCGGTTTGATATGGCACGCACGTTACACTTCTTACAAATTAGCGTTTTTCTGACTCGGTACAAATAAATATCGAAATTCATGAAGCATAAAACCTTTTTAGTAATGAAATTATCACCGATGAACCACGCGAAGCATGAAGATTTAACAAATATAAGCTTTTTCATCCAAGTTCACACATTTCAATGAAATTAAATCTTTTTATTGAATTCCCTGGTGTTATTTACATCGGGTATGAGTTTTTCGGCCTAGTGATATCGAAATCTGTTCAAATGCTATACGAAGCATTTCATCTATCTATCGGCCTTTCACTTTTCAGCCCATTACATCCTTTTATTACATCCACAAGACGACATTGTTACGTATTCCATACCTACTCTATACCTACCCGATACTCATCTTCATACCCTCACTATCAATATCGAAGACATAACATCCTGCATGCATCCAGTCTCACTGTCTCTAACCAGAAAGAGCTTCCATCCTTACATTCCCAGAACTTCATCTCTACCATATAAGCACGCTCATGCCCGGGACAATGGAGAAGATGATTTCATCATTCAGCTCATCAGTAGCGATTTATTGTCATTGCACTTGCATCGGGCACTTCGATCAGAATTATTAACGAGAGCAGTCGCTCCAGCACTTGCATCAAAATCGTCAAAGAGAGCACTCACTCCTAACTAGCTCTCGATATTATAAAACGCTAACTCAAAATCACTCATCACTTATACTCAATAACGTGTACAGATGGTTCTACCATCTCTGTGATCACTAGTAATAAACCATTATTCTATTATTATATATAAATTCACATCAATCTCCTATTACCTGAAATCCGGTTACCTTAAGGTGTAAAACGAGGGACGAACTCAACGATAGCTCTATTTTACCCATAAGAACAACGATCTCTATCCATTGCATTGGTAGCAACTCTATCTCCATTCATTACATTGGTGGCAGCGGAACTACCTCGTTTACCGGAATATATAGTGACGAAAAGTGAATTCTACATCTTTACATACACGTGATACAAGTGATTACAAATTTCCGAACGTGCAACTCTTCGTGCAAGATCTACCACACTCTAAATCTTTGTGACAGGTCATAAAGAACAAATCCACTAAATCAGCAAAATCTACTAAATCAACAAAATCCACCAAATCACAAAATCCACTAAATCACTAAATCAACAAAATCTACTAAATCAACAAAATCTACAAAATCAACAAAATCTAGTAAATCCACTAAATCTACTAAATATACCAAATCTACAAGATATCAAAGTGAGAACGTGACACATAGTTCTTCAACTACCTCTACAAAATCGAAGAAAACAACCCAGCAATAAAATCAAAGTTGTTAAAAGAAAAGAAGTTCGACAACATCCTCAAAGGCACCTAGCCCCACAAAGATTCATCTGAATCCAACTATTAGCGATCTCGCTACAACAAATCCAGATTCCTGAGACGTGACATCTATACTCTTCTCGACGACTTCTCGACATCCGACATCTGACGCAGCCCAACACAACAACTTCATCTTCAAAATCAACTAAGATCCGTATTAGAATGAAAATTTTCATAATTCTCATCACCAGCTTGTAAGTTATTTATAATTATAATAAGCACATACACATATCTCAAACGAAATAATCTAACTCACAAACTCGCAAAATGCCTACTCCACCCGAAAACGAAACAGAAACCTCATACTGGTCTCTTAAAGACATATTAGATACAATACCATACTTTAATGGACAAAACCTCAACATAAATAACTTCATAAGGAGCTGTGAAAATGCTAAACCTCTCGTTAAACCAGCTCAACGTCCAGTCTTAACGCGAATGATTAGAACTAAAATCTATGGAACAGCTGAATCCTACTTAGGAAGCAAAGAATATAACAGTATCGATGAAATCTTAACAGTCTTAAAACGAGCTTTCTTACCTAAAAAATCAATTTTTGAATGGCAAGCAGAGTTGAATAATGTCAAACAAAAAAGCGACCAACGTGTTTTAGATTATAGCGCGAGAGTCGAAGATATATTACACAACACAACACAGGCTATCAATAACTCAAGCACAGACGATGCTGCCGGAATGATAACAGCAGTCGAAACCAACGTACTAAAATGCTTTGTTAGAGGCTTGATCCCAGAAATTGAATTTAGAGTAGCCGGTTCACACCCAAATACTTTAAAAGAAGCAATCGAAATAGCCCTTACAGAAGAACGAGAATTCCTAAATCGTAAAACCCAAAATACACAAAACAATAAACAACCTCGACAACCTAATCAACTAAACCATTCAAATTTCTGTAACTATTGTAAACGCCAGGGCCATGTAATAGACAATTGTAGACAGCGCGCTCGCAATAACCTACCACAACCCCCAAACAGGCGACCACCTGATCGACCGAACGCACTATACCCTCCAACATTTTGCACACATTGTAAACGCCAGGGACACACAGTAGAAAATTGCAGACAACAAGCCTACAATAACAAACAACAACAGTCCCAAAATCAGTCCCAACAGTCCCAAAACCAACCCCAACAGTCAAATCAACAACCTAACCAATCACAACAGTCAAATCAACAGAATACACAATATTCTTCCATATCCTGTAATTATTGCAAACGGCAAGGTCACACGATCGAAAACTGCCGAAAACGCGCTTATAATAACACACAGAAACAACAAACTCAGGATTCTTCAAACTCGAACAACGTCCGCCAGGAGAACGTGCCGACGGACCCAGAACAAACTCAGCCGCGTTCAACGATCCAATCAATCACATCTTTGAAACAGAATCAGAACCGATACATGGAAAATTGCCAGTCATCGAAATTGATGTAAAAGAATTAGAATCAGAATCAAAATTTGTAGTAGACACCGGTGCAGACATAAACATCGTTAAAATCAATTCCCTAAAAGAAGATACTAAATGCGACGAAAGTAAAATGCGAAAAATGACAGGAATAACAGACGGATTCACCACTACCTTAACGGAAACTAAATTACAAATTAACAATAAAGAACACGAATTCCAAATCGTCCGCGAAAATTTCCCAATAGCTCAAGACGGTATTATCGGACAAGCCTTGTTATATAAAGAAAAAGCTGTAATTTCCTACAAAAATAATACATTAACTTTGACAGATACGGTGATTCCCTTCAAACTCGAAAGACACAATCGACAAATTGCTACTATCATTACAATACCAGGCCGTACTGCCCAAGTAATTCCTCTCAAAGTTTCAAATTCAGAAATTGACCAAGGTTACGTAGACACGATTAATTTAGGTCCCAATATTCATTGCGGTAAAGCATTACCAACAAACAATAGCGGTCAAGCATGTATACTCGCGACAAACTCGAACGAATCAGCTGTTGAGATGAGTGTGCCGACGGTAACCCTAGAACCTGTCAACGAACCTTTGAATACACTCGACCCCAAAAGTTCTGATACTCTACAAATTTCAAAAATTAACGGTGATATACGAAAATGTTCAGGCACGATTCTTCATTTCATACCACAAAAAATTCAAATATTACGAGGAATCTCAGTTGAATTACTAAAAGCTTTGAATCTAAACGAGTACGAACTAATTGCTTACGCGAAAAATGATATAATCGGAGATATCATAAAAGACACAATCCCTAACAGCTCGCAAGTTATATACCACTTAATTATCACGGAAACTTATTCCAGTGATATAGATGATACAATCGTTACTGAAACACTCAATTCTCTAAAAAACCATCTACAATCAAATAACACAAAATCAATCTCAATTCCTGACCCATCCAATGAACTAGGCAAACAAAAATGGGACAAAATCTTGCATTTAATAACCTCAACTTTCAACAACACGAACATCTCAATTCAAATCTACGATATCAAATCCAACAATCAAAATCAAAATACACAAACTAATCCAAACGTGCTGACAATAAACGACGCGATCGAAACCAATACACCCGTCAATAATAATAATAATAATCGTTCCGAAAGATTAACAGTCCTTAAAAACTCAATGCACCTAGACCATCTTAACGACGAAGAAAAAGAATCTATACTCGCTCTTACAACGGAATTCAATCACCCATTTTTCCTATCAGGTGACACATTATCGAACACATCCTTAACAAAACACTCAATTTTAACGACAGATGATAATCCGATCAATGTAAAACAATACCGATACCCTACTGTTCACAAAGACGAGATACAAAAACAAGTTTCCGAATTATTAGACCAAAATATTATTAAACCATCATCCTCACCTTACAACTCCCCCGTTTGGGTCGTACCCAATGAACCAGATGCAGAAGGCAACAAAAGATGGAGAATGGTCATAGATTTCAGAAAACTGAACGAAAAAACTATAGGTGACGCGTACCCTCTACCAAACATAAACGATATACTCGATCAACTAGGAAACGCTGAATACTTCTCAACTTTCGATCTCGCTTCCGGTTTCCACCAAATCCCTATGGACCCAACTGACGCACACAAAACAGCATTTTCCACCCCCCACGGCCATTATGAATTTAATAACATGCCATATGGACTTAAGAACGCTCCAGCAACATTCCAACGATTAATGGACCAAGTTTTATCTGGTTTAGAAGGAAACATAGCATTCGTATATTTAGACGACATCGTTATCTATGCACACTCTCTTGAAGAACACGAAATTAAATTCAGAAAACTAGCTAATCGACTACAATCAGCAAATTTGAGTTTACAAGTAGCCGAATGCGAATTCCTCAGAAAAGAAGTTGCTTATTTAGGACATATCATTACAGGAAACGGCGTAAAACCAAACCCAAAGAAAATAACAGCAGTCAAAACATACCCAGTTCCTAAAACAGTTAAACAGATCAAACAATTTCTCGGTCTAATCGGTTATTATAGACGCTTTATCGAAAACTTTTCAAAAATATCAAGACCACTAACTACACTACTGAAAAAAGACGTTAAATTCCTTTGGACATCTGAACATCAAATGGCTTTCGAAACTTTACGAGACTCGATATGCACATCTCCTATACTACAATATCCTAAATTCGATCAACCATTCATACTAACAACTGACGCATCTAGATACGCGATTGGCGCCGTACTCAGCCAAGGCGAAATAGGAGAAGACCTACCGATAGCTTATACCTCACGCACACTAAACAAAGCAGAACTAAATTACTCTGTAATCGAAAAAGAATTACTAGCAATCGTATATTCAGTCCATCACTTCAGACCCTATCTATACGGACATAAATTCACACTCGTTACCGATCACAAACCTCTTGTCTGGGTCAGCAGCGTAAAAGATCCGACCTCGCGATTACTCAGATGAAGATTTAAACTCGAAGAATACGACTATAACGTTGTATACAAGAAAGGTCAAATCAATTGTAACGCAGATGCATTATCGCGCAATCCACCTGTAGAGACCGATAAATTATTACCAATAAATGTAAAACGTAACCGAAACTCTAGTTCAGATAGCATATCAAAACCAAGCGCAAAACAAAAGAAAGAAGCTCACCAATTCCCAACCCGCGCGCGACAAAGTACAGATGACTCACCAAACCCCGCTCCTACAAAGAAATATAAAGACGACGTCGACTCAGATACTGAAAAAGACGAACCCAACCAAATTCCTATGGATTGCTTACCAACAATAAAAGAAACAATACACTTTCAAAATATACCTTCGACAAACTATTCATTAACCGACAGTTCTACAGACGACGAAATACCTACAAAGAAACTAATTCACCCAGACCCACTAGAAGAAGATATAGAAATCAATTCACTAACCGATACAGAAATGGACAGCCTCTCAGATAACTCGATACAAGATCCATCCGCAGGCGACACAACAGACAGTTTTCCAATGCCAAAAAATCCTATCAATGTTTCAAAATCTGTTAGACCAATGACAATTGATTCACCTACTGACATGTCTATCGACGACTTACCAGTATCTAAAAGAATCGACCAAAAACGAAACGCTACATATACCGATATCTCTCCAGACAATCTGCCCGTAAATAAAAAATCACGTAAACTCATAAACACTTCGGCACCAACTTCATTTGAAAATAATCAAAAACAAAACCGCGATTCAAACTTCATCTCAAATCAGCTGAGCGATAATTCAGACTCAAGTGGCACACATAAAAATAAAACAGGGTACAGCGAACGCAAAAGCGCGCAATCTCCCACACACGCATACAAATACAAACTACGACCAAGAAAGCCTAAACCCCCCTCACCACTACCTACTTCCTCATCGTCGGACGACGACCACGTGCCTTACTACAAACAAAAACTTCCTACCTCCAACGAATCATGGACATCGAACTCCAAAGATCCCCCTGATAAAAAAATGATTACGACTTTCAGTGAACAACAGATCCCTAAACCTAATTCCAGAAAAGCATACGCAGACACTATCAGAGCAGAACAAGTAAGAATACCCAAAGTTACCATTCCACCACAATACAATAGCCCTCCAATCACTAAATCAATTTATCATAAACCATCCTATAAACAATTTCGAGAACTCCTACAAATTTTACCAGACCCGACAAACGAACTCATAATAGTAACAACTGAAGACCTATTTACACAAGACGACAATATAGCACATTGCATTCCAGCCGACTGCTTAATCGGACAAGGTATAGCACAAGAAATGATTGAACGCAACATTATAAATCGCGACGTGTTAGAATCAAAGAGCCCCCAAGTAGGTGACATCATAGTTACACCATACAATAATATCAAAGTATATAATCTTATCAACAAAGCTGAATTCGACGGCAAGCCAACGTATAAAACTATGTACGAAATTTTATGTAAACTCAGACGACAATTAGAATTAGAAAACGTACAGTCAATATCAATCCCAAAAATCGGTTGCGGACTAGACAAACTTAACTCGAAAACCGTTCGATCAATGATTTATTTCATTTTCCAAAATTCTCATATAAAAATAACTATTTGCGATTACAAACCAATCCCAATAACTGTACAAAATCCAGAAGATAACATTACAAACTCAAACTCAAATAACGAGAATCCCATACAACTTGACTACTCAGACGTACCGAGAAACCTCGATAATAACTATACGGACAATATCCCCGAAAATAATGTGCTCCCATTTAACGAAAACCAACAGTTACATAATATCGAAGAAACCAATCTAGACGAAGAACAACAAAATCCACCTCTAAATCTACTACCTCAAAATCCGAAACAGAACAAAACCCACCATTTCAAAACCCTATATTACGAGAAAACCCACCTAAAAACCCGATTCCACATTTCAGTCACACAGACCCGACACCAATAGCAACCAATATAAAAGAAACAAACGACGATATTCTCATGAGAAAAGATAACTACGTACACTGCATGTCAGCCGATTGCGTCATAAGAAAAGGAGTTGCTAAACGATTAATTGATATCGGAATTCTAGATACGAATTTTCTAAAATCTCAAAATCCAGAAATAAATAGCGTGATCATAACACCCAATAATAAAAAATTTATCTTCAGTCTGATAACACAAAAGAAATACTACGAAAAATCAACGACAGAAAGAATACATAACACACTAGTTATCCTTCGCGATATATTACAAGCAAAACGTATAAAATCTTTTTCAATTTCCAAATTAGGAAGCGGATTTGATAAATTAAATTGGTTCACGATAAAAAACATTCTTAGAAAAATCTTTAACTACACAGATATCACAGTTAACATATGCTTAAACGAGATCAATGTTCCTAAACCAGAACTCATTCAAGAAATAATCATGAATCCGTAATAGCTGGCCATAAAGGAATAACTAAAACTTTCAAGCGAATCCGAGCAACATATTTCTGGCCAAGTATGAAAACAGATATAGAAAAATTTATAAAATCGTGCGAAAGCTGTCAAAGACGAAAACTTGTTAGAAATAAAGTCAAACTCCCGATGGTAATAACAGACACACCAACAACCGCTTTCGAAAAAGTGTCCTTAGACATTGTCGGACCCTTACCAACCTCAAATTCACAAAATAAGTATTTGCTTACAATCCAAGATAATTTAACTAAATATTCAGACGCGATACCACTCAAAAATCAGACATCAACAACAATCGCAAAAGCATTCGCAGAAAATTTTATTTGCCGCTACGGAGCACCCGAATCAATCTTAACAGATCAATGTCCAAATTTTCTCAGTCCTATCATGAAACAACTAGCTAAAATCTTCCGAATCAAACAAATAAAAACCACAGCTTACCATCCCCAATCCAACGGCTCACTCGAACGCAGCCATCAAGTCCTAATCGAATACTTAAAACATTATATTAACAGTAAAAACAACTGGGACAAATGGATCCGATTCGCGATATTCTCATACAAGACATCAGTACACGAAAGCACCGGTTACACGCCACACGAACTCATTTTCGGAACAATAGCACGTCAATTATCAAACATACGTTCAGACAAAAACATTTCAAATAAATACGAAGAATACTTACAGGAAATAATAACTCGCTTGACAGAAACTAGACAAGACGCGATAAAAAACCTTAATAACAAGAAATCAAAATCAAAAATAAGATACGATAAACACATAAACGCACACACTTTTCAACCAGGTCGATATGTCTACTTAATAAATGAAACTAAAAAGAAATTAGACGATCACTATAAAGGTCCGTATAAAATAATCCGTATAATTAACGACATTAACGCGGAAATCAAAATAAATGACCATAGAACAAAAATCGTACATATAAATAAAATCAAATTAGCTAATTAAATAACTAACTAACACTAATAAAACGAAAATACCACAAACACCCAAATGCATAAAAACTCTTTATTTCGAAACTCCATTAAATAGCACTAACTGAGTAACGGGACCAAAACCCCGCCTGGATAGGCCACCCGTCGCTCGACATCCAAGTAAGTCGCGTAATCTAGATTACAGCTCTCGCACTCCCCTCGCGTTTCCACTTCCAAAAAGGACGAGCACCTCTCGCAGGCCTCTATCCCATCCGAGTACAGCACCCATCGATGCGCCCGCGACTCGGAAAACGTCGGACAGTTATAAAAATAACGCCTGTAACATCCCTCACAGACCCGCACCCCGGTGTTTTCCTGCACCCATCCTCTAAAAGTTAGGCACCGGCCTTCACGATGCCACACAAGGAACAACGCGACTTCACGCTCACGCCACCCTTCAAAATATGGCACCTGTAGTGACCTCAGCGACCACGACAGTCGCGATGCCACCCCGGCCTCCGCCAACTCAGTTCTCAACACTGGAGAAATACATAGAATAATAAAAGAACCCTTACGAGAACCACAATAATTAACATCGAACCACCAAAATCATTTACATCATCTCAATACCGTTACTTAACACTGACACCTTCAACATATACCGATTAATACCTATTCCGGTAAAACAACATTACGACACCACAGACGACAAATTCGCATATATAAAACCAAATAGCGACTATATAGCAATAACTCGGGACAGAAGTTTATACTTCAAACTAACCGAACTAAAATTCAACAAATGCATGCAATCACTGGAAACATACATATGTAGACAGAATCAACCACTATTCCATTCAAACAACCACGCTATCTGCGAAGTAGGACTATTCATTCAACCAACTGGAACAGACTTAAATACATGCGACGTCAGACTCGGAACTTTTGACGGAGTATACTGGACCGAATTAACTACATCAAACTCTTGGATCTACTCCCTAACCAAACCAGAAATTATGCATATCGTTTGCAGAGACGAAGAACCAATCCAAATAACTCGAAACAATTCTGGAATACTAAAACTCAATAACAAATGCACAGCAAATTCCCACACAATCTCACTATCCACAACCAAATACTACCAAACCATTGAAACACACTCCTACATACCAAAATTTAACTTGAACATTTGAGAAATCTACGACGAACCCAAAGAGTTACCGTTCATCCCAACAATTACACTAAACAAAACCACATTCCTGACTTCCAAAGACCTATCCTCAAATGGACTAACTTTAGATGACATTATAGAAAGAACAGACGAAATAACTCAAAATCAAAGAGCCACAGACAATGATAACCGCATCGAAAACATACTCTACTACATTTCCTCCCTATTCGGATCAGTATCACTGGTCTATATAGCACAAAAATTCGCAACTGCAGAAAGAATACTTAAAATAGTAAGAAGATTCAGAAGCCCTAACCGAAACCAAGACCCTACCGAACAAAATAATCCTCCAGCAATCACATGTTCATCAACTGCACCAATTACACCAACTACACCAATTACACCAAGTACACTAAACAGAGAAGCCGCTCAGACAGCTCAAACATCTTTCTATACTGCATGAAAATGTGATATTGTAATTCAATAAAAACTTCATATGTATCATCTATTATACCTACAATGCTAATACCACATGTACTTAACTGTTATTCAAATATTTCAATATTTCAATACATACCTACCTCACCATTGTAATAAGGATGTTCAACATATCACATATTCACTAACTCAGTATAAGACATTTATAACTAATTGATCCTATTGCAAATAAGTAACCCTCATTATATTATAAACCATTCACTAACTCAGCATAAGACATTTATAACTGACCGATCTTACTGCGAATAAGCAATTCTAACTTTATTCTAATTTCAACTCAAATCATACACCTTGACACATTCACTAACGTGAATATACACCCAGGTATATTCGCTAGCGCAAACATACGCGTGGATGAATCTACTACCGTAGATCCATGCACATAGATACACTCACTAACGTGAACGTATACCTAGTATATTTACTATCGTAAATATACAATCCTATACCTAAAAAAAAATATTATATACATTTCTACTTTTACAAAAAAAAAAATTTCCTCCTGCTTCACAGGAGCAATATTTTTTTCGCCCCGGGGATGGGCGTGTTACGTATCCCATACCTACTCTATACCTACCCGATACTCATCTTCATACCCTCACTATCAATACCGAAGACATAACATCCTGCATGCATCCAGTCTCACTGTCTCTAACCAGAAAGAGCTTCCATCCTTACATTCCCAGAACTTCATCCCAACCATATAAGCACGCTCATGCCCGGGACAGTGGAAAAGATGATCTCATTATTCAGCTCATCAGTAGCGATTTATTGTCATTGCACTTGCATCGGGCACTTCGATCAGAATTATTAACGAGAGCAGTCGCTCCAGCACTTGCACCAAAATCGTCAAAGAGAGCACTCACTCCTAACTAGCTCTCGATATTATAAAACGCTCACTCAAAATCACTCATCACTTATACTCAATAACGTGTACAGATGGTTCTACCATCTCTGTAATCACTAGTAATGAACCATTATTCTGTTATTATATATAAATTCACATCAATCTCCTATTACCTGAAATCCGGTTACCTTAAGGTGTAAAACGAGGGACGAACTCAACGATAGCTCTATCTTACCCACAAGAACAACGATCTCTATTCATTACATTGGTAGCAACTGTATCTCCATTCATTACAACATCCTTTCTATTATTTCCCCATATCATTATAGGTTATTGTTGTGGGTATGTCTCAAATTTAATCCTTATTATCTGAATAGTTATTCTATAGTTTATCGTTAGTTTCAATTATTCAGTAACAAAGTTTGAAAACTCTCCAGTAATAGTTCCCCACAGAACAACCCGACATAACTATTACTTGTTTAAAAGATAATCATAACAATAATAAAGTGGAGAAATAATATATTGCATGTATTCATTGGGAAGCTAAGAATTTCCCACTGCAGGTTGTACAATTGATGAATTTCAATTTATATAATAAAAAGTTTGAACGCGTGCTACATCAAACCGGGTGAGCTGAAAAATGTGACGAAATTCCACGCATTATTTTATCACATAATATAATTTGATATTAGATATAGTTAGAAGCAAAATCGTACACCCCAACGTTCAGGAATGCACAAGTTTGTGAAAAACTACCGATATTTTTACAAATAGCAGGACTATATGGAAACTAGCAGTATAATTGTACAATAATGACGACGCCAAATTTTAAAAGTTATTTTTTATTTTATTTGATTATTTATAAAAATATGGGTCCCACCCGCCCGCCCGCCACTTCGGCCCCGACCCCTGCTGCGTCCGCGGCGGTGTCTCTCCCGGCGGCTGCCCTTCCCTCGAGTAGTGGTTGTCGCAGCAGCGGGCAGCATCTTCCGCACGACTGCTGCGATCCGTTCCTATAGACAACACAACAATTGTTATAATGAATATCGGCCCCAGTAACAGAGTACTGAGCCTCTTTGTCACAAGTCAACTTCGTACGCCAAAAAAATTGTCTGAAAGACACGTTTTTCCTTCTGAAAAAGAACTGCACATGACGATTACACCGTATTCTCTGGCATGAAATATTTGACGAGGAAACAAGGGGAAAAAAATTTTGATCAAATAACATACCGAGAGAATACCGTGGAAGTTATCACTCAGTCATAGCCAACTCGGCCCTCCCTAAGTTTTTCATCTTTTTTTCGCAGGCTGATCAGCCTTTTTTAGGATCAAACTACCGCAGCTGTCAAACGTTGTAAAACAAGTGCGTCAACGAAGGTGAGAGAAAATAATTTGTCTAATTAATAGTGATTTATTTAATGATAATAATTTTTCATATTTCATATCAATACATCGTTATTATTGTTATTATTATGATTATTTTCATTTATTATGAAACCGCCTTTTTTTTCCATATTCGATGAATTTGTGAATCAATTTTTGTTTTTATAAAAACAAAAATTCCAAGCAGATTTTTTATTGAGTATTCGCAGCTAATGCGCGAAAACAATCAATGATTAGAATAAACATTGAAAATTCAGAATTAAAATTAATTAAATTAAAAAAAATTAACAAGTTTGAACCTGAAAAGGGGATGGCCAGCCTGCGAAAAAACAGACGAAAAACTTGGGGACCGCCGAGTTGGCAATGACCGAGTAATAACTTTCAAGGCATTCTCTCGGTATATAGGTACTTTCGGTGCAAATGCCGTTTGAAAAAAATTTGAAAAAAAAATTTGGAGTCCGTGGTACGTTGGCGGGCCAATGTTTGAATATCTATCAGATGACATTGACATGGTTCGCGATCGATATTTTATATTTCTTTTTCTACAAAAGGCCCCCCAAGTACCACTACCTCTAAATTTTTTTTTCAAATTTTTTTTAAATTATTTTTTCGTTATGAATATTTTTTGATAAATGTTGACATCTTCAATTTCTTCATGCGAATTGTTTTTTCAACCCATAATCATAAGCCAATAGAGTGAGCGAGCGCAGCGAGCGAACGAGTACAACGTTATTTAGTTTGAACAAATTTTTCAATTCCAAACTTTTATCATTCTACAGGTACTTGGCAGTTGTATCTGATTTCAATGCTTTTGTATGTTGATAATCATCAACCAATCGAGTGAGCGAGCACAACCTTTGATTATTTTTTGGTGGAGTGATCTACACATTAATGGACTTGGCGGAAGGTTTTTGCACCGAATGTGCTTTTTGGGGTTGATTTCACTACTTTTTGTAAAATTTTGCTTGACCACCTAATAATTGTGCTCGCTCGCTACGCTCGCTCGGTTGTTTTGTGCTATTTCATACCGCCAGAAGTCCCTCGATAAGCAGGAACGTCAACAGCAACGAGCACGCGTGTGCTCATAATTTTCCCCAAGTCTCAAATTTGTAGAGTGACGCGTAATGTACTTTCATAGCGTTTACAAATTGTTCCACTACGATAATTTTTTATACCTACAACATCTAACCCTGCGTGCAGCCCTCCTCCTGTCTCATCTGGGCCTGGGACCGGCAATGGCGGAGTTACTTGCACGCAGGGTTATAGTTGCTGCTCATGACTAAATATATATAAATATCAGATATATGTATTGCAACCTCTGCAAAAAGAACATGTACGCGTCCCGGACTCATAACGTCAACTTCCAATTCGGGTCTGAACAGAAGGTATCAAAATATTTGGAATTGAGCCGATTCATGCAAGACTAGCGTAGAGCATAAAATGGAAGTTTATGAAGTCAAACACTCGCATTCTGCTCTCTTCGTCTGACTCTTGCCGTTTCTCCTATCGAATCACACTATACCGATACTTTGCAACACAAGCGTTTTCTTTCATCATCCTCACGTCTTATACGGCAACCCGCTACAAAATTAAATAATCCATAAGCAAGATTTTTTTTCAATAATTCCATTCATGAATGATTATACGCTGAGTCTACAAATAATAGATAAATATGAATCAGAATCTCTATCATCTGAGAAAGAGGAAGTCGATCGATCATTTCTTTAATATTGAATAAGTATTTTTATTCTCACCATTTGTCGTGATAGCACTAATCTGAATTTGATTGAGCTTTTGAGCGGAGAATCTAAGCTAATTGTAAAACATGGATTAAAAAATTATCTTCACCGAAGGTGAAGGCATTACGTTGACGTGGAGTGTAGAATAAAGCCTATCGTAGTCCAACACACAACGTCGACTTACAGTCTCGTTTGAACTAGAGGATACCGAGATAAAATACAGAATTCATTGAAATCCTACACATAACGTTGGCTCGCAGTTTAGGTCCGAGCATACGAGCCTCTAGAAATGAGCCTAACATCGAGCTTGAAGTGGAATTTGTTGCAATCCAACGCTTGAACTCGGCTTTGTTGGTCTGGCTCCTTGCCGTTCCTTATATCAAATCATGCTATCCTGATATTTTTCAACTTCAACATTTTTTCTTGATTTTCTATTGTCAGACTTTCTCAGACGGTGACTTGCTAGAAAATTGAATCCCCAAAAAACCGTTTCCTCCGATAATTGCATTCATGAATGGAAATAAGCCAAATCTACAATGTATAAGTGAACAAAATTTAGAGGTCATAGTCAGTTAATAGTCATCTAACAGTCTTGTGTCATACAAGGTTAGCCTAATCGTAAAATTATCCGTTGACAATTATTATTCTATTTCTCACTATGAATTTTACACGTCAGTCGATTCGCATAACCTCAAAAGCTCAAGATCGTAGGATTTAAGATAATTAACCTATCGAAACATTTTTGTTGGCGGCTATCACTTAAATGTACTTGGTGTGAGGTTTTCGCACCTAAGTGGCTTTTGGGAGGTATTCGCTAGTTTTTGTACGTTCAAATTTTTCATTAAGCATTGCTCGTACTTTCTTTTATTTCCTTTATTTGGACTTAAAAATATGAAATGACAACACGCGTCTGCTAGTGTAGCGGACGGTTTCTGTCTGCGATACTGGCGCTATCTACGTCGGAACTATCTCGTATACTGACGTCACTCTATACAACTTTTGTGTGGTTTCCCGTCTAGTGATTTTATATGGGAATGGTTTGAATTGGCTGAATCTTGGTCTGAAGAACACTAAGGAGAAGAACAAACATTGTACGTGAAAACGGGGTATCAGAATCTGTAGTTAATAATATCTCAGCACTCCGGACACCGATTTAATCGATCTAAGGCTCAAATGAAAGCTTTTCATGCCCACATCCTAGATTAAATTAGTTTCATTTGTGTATGTTGTGAGGTGAAAGAAAACGAAGATACTAGTTCGCGGTATAGGTTAGGGTAGTTGCCTCTCGGGTATAAAGACTCGTTGAGTCTCGCGCTTGAGAAATTTTTTTTTTCAATGTACTTGGCGCGAGACTCTACCGAGTCTCTTGATTTACGAACCTGGAGGGTCGGGCTGGCGGACCGAAGACGGCACTCGCCGCAGATGCCGACGTCGCTGGTTTCGTTGGCGGCGTCGGTGGCAGTGGCGGTGGCGGTTGCGACAGCGGTGGCGGTGGCGGTGGCACCAACGTCCCCTGGCCGTATGGCGGCATGTATGAAATCTACGCAGAGACAAAGCATTAAAAATACGCGTTATTGTATGAAAAAATTATATATTTATTCACCGTAGACAGCAGCTGGGGATGTGGTTGGCGCCACTCCTGCCACTGCCGTTGGGGTGGGTAGCCCCAGTCCGTCCGTACGTACGGTGGGACATTCGGCTGAATGCCCTCCATGATTCCCGGATGCACCGGTTACTGCATCGGGAATCTCGCTGGACCATCACCTCCGTTTCCAGGTGGTATTGGCGCAAGGCCTGGAGGTGGTGGCTGGTGGGCATTCAGCGGAATGCCCCACGGGTATTGTTCGTAATTGTCTGCTGAAAAATAAAGTGAGAAATAAAGTAAAGTATCGTTTAAAAATGGTACAATTTATGAAAAACAATATGCGTGACAATGTATAAGTCAAAGATTTTGATGGAATTACTCCGAAACAATGCCGCTTTTCCATGTACTTTTGTCATGTATTTTCTGAATAAAAGCCCCTCTCAAGTTTGAACTTTGATAATCGTGCGTGAAATCAAAAATCGTTTAAAAATCGTTTTTTTTTTTTCGTTTATATCTTATACCTTTTCACTTGATTATAATGAGTTCAGACAGGCATTTTTTAGGAGTAATTCAAGTAAACCAATAATTTTTCGCAAAGTCTATTAATTGTTCACGTTGATAACAACAATTATGCGGAACATTAATTTTCTTTACTAACGATCCCAGATAACAATAGTGCGCGGCACGACATCCGCACGACGTGCCCCGCACTGCGTGCGTGCCAAAACGCTGCACTTTCGCCAGCATCAGATGAAAATCGTGCTGAGCACATATCCGCACGGCGTGCGTGCCGGAACGCTGCATTTTTGCCAGCATTCAGACCGATCATCTGATGCACGGTTCATGTGAGCAGTATTTCACACAACCTCTCGGATTTTAATCGATGATAACTAAAAATCAAATTGATGGATTTTCGTTATGAAGGATGTTGTGGATAAATTACTTAAAAACGGAAACATAACGTTCATACGAATTATTTTGATGTTGTTTATAGCTAGGTGCGCTATTATTCACCTCGGAATACGTAGATCCTGCATGGATTTTGATGAAACTTTGGCAATCCCTTCAAAATCGAATTAGAATCAAAGTTTATCATCTGAGAACACTGGCTTTTTTTCTTCTAAATTTCACGCAGAAAAATGTGCATATTACATAATCTGAAAATCTGAAATAATTCACTGCTGTGGAATAGATTAAAACTCAAGAAAAACTCTAATAACTTTACATTCTGCCACGAATCCTTTGCGAGATAAATTCCGATATTCAAAATACGAATAAAATAATGAAATAATTTTTTTAGAATCTAAGAATGTGAAATAATTCAAGGCTGTAGACTAAGTGAAGAAAAATGGAAAACTATGATAACTTTTCTCTCCGCCGCGTTCTATCCGAGCGATAAGTGTCCAGGCGCGGTAGACGATAGTTAACGTACGTCGTGTTCTGTGTATCGGCGCTTATCTCTCGAAGGGAACGCGGCAGAGGAAAAAGTTAGCATAATTCTTCATTCGTCTTATTTGATTCTACAGCCCTGAATTATTTCAGATTGTTAGATTCTGAAATATGCACATTTTTATGCGTGAAATTTAAAGGAAAAAAAGCAAGCGTTCTCAGGTGGTACACTTTGATTCTAATTCGATTCCGAAGGGATTGCTAAAGTTTCATCAAAATCCATGCCGGATCCGCGTATTCCGAAATTTCAACGTTAATCGTCTAGCGCGCCTCGACTTCGACTATTAATACAGAACAAAACTATTTCAAATCGCGCGCGCTCTACGATGCGCGGTCAGTACAGATAGTTCGAGTCCATACGGTGCAGCGTGCTTTACTCGTGCTAGCCCGCAGCTGTTTTCCACTGTTTTGCGCCCACGTTGTTCACTTCATCCTGGCGCCACGCTGCTAAGATTAATGTAGTTCACATTTATTTTATTAAACAATTATAGTTGTTGTGTGTTTTGTTTTGGTTCGGAAGATGCTATTAAATTCACAGCTCCTGGTAAGTATATATTATATAACAAAGTTAATATCGAAGAGCGTGCGAACGTGTAATCATAACCTAGAATCCGGCATTTTTATTTTATGAATATTACACAGAGGAGGGTTACTATAGTAGTCGATCATGTGAACAAATTTGTTTTCGTTGCAGTGGGCGTAAAATCCGATTTTACGACTTCTTCT
Source organism: Tenthredo livida (assembly GCA_963992785.1). Lineage (NCBI taxonomy): Eukaryota > Metazoa > Arthropoda > Insecta > Hymenoptera > Tenthredinidae > Tenthredo > Tenthredo livida. The sequence continues at coordinate 14,454,842 of OZ023072.1, read as the reverse complement.
GCTCAGATAAAATCGAATTTTACGCCAACTGCATCGAAAAATATCGTTCGTAACACGGGCGTAATACTTTATACCCTCGTGTGATGCCGTAATCACTCGGGCCGGTTTCACCGATCCTCGTGCACGGCGATCACACGCGGGTATAAAATTTTACGCCCTTGATACGAAAAGTACTATTTTGTAACATATGCACACGGAGAAAAATGGATGGAAAAAATATAGTAATAAGTCTTGTAAAATATAGTAAAACGAAAACGTCTGGACCAGTTTCGTAAAAAAATATTAATTTTTTTGAAACTTTTTACTACATTTTAGTACTTGTTACTGCATTTTAGTACTTGTTACTACATTTTTGACGATTTTTACCATGCTGGGCAGTAATAAATATCATGACCGCGAAACCGTTTTCGTTTTACTATATTTTATAAGAATATAAGCTATCTTTTTTTCTCCGTGCACGATCATCGCGTTTTTTTAAAACTAAAAATCGGGCGTAAAGTCGACGTTTTTGCCCGCTTCTTTGCTGAACCTAAATGTTTGTTTTTATAACGGTCACCGTGACCGTGAACTGAATGACCAAACTAAATGAAGAAAAGCATAGCTCAATCTCCAGCTTCCAACGGTTCACCATAATACCTTTTCAAGGAGCAACATTGGTGAAATTTATGAAGAAGCTAGAAACACGACGACATCCCTAAAAATTCCCTCAAAAAAATCTAATGGTATTATCAATTTACTTTCATGTTCAATTGACACACTGGTGGATGAAGAAAGCAGAGAGATAAAATATGGACAAAAGAAATAAATCGTTTTCGGATATTAGTGTGCGACAAAAGAGAAGACGACTGGCTACAATCCGTACTATGACACGTAACTTGGAGGATAATGTGTATGATTCTGAAAATACGAGTTCTGGATCGAATGAAAGATCAGACAGGGAAGTATTGCAAGCTTCACAAAATTCCGACGAAGCACACTCTTCGGATGATTACTGTGATACTGAGAGTTCTCACGAGGAGGACAGTGGGGAAGATAGAGATATAGAAGAGGAAGAAGAAAATGGACAAGAACAAGAAGTATTCGACGGTGATAATCCCGATGAGAATATAGATGAAGAAGAGGAGGGCCATGACATGAGTGAATCTGGCACCTCAGAAGATGACGACGCCGTTATTCATGTTCAACGAGATCCTGCGAATTTGCAGAGAAGGATACTGAAGAATGTCTTCCTAGCAGCTAATATAAATCACAAGCAGGGCAATTTGCTACTGAAAACATTGAGACGATTCCCATTCAACCTAATTTCTCTACCCATGGATTCCAGGACGTTATTGCAGACTCCTACAGCTGTTGCAAGAACATTCATTCAGCAAATAGCAGGCGGAGAATATCTCCATTTCGGCTTCAAATCGACACTCACAAAAAAATTGAAGAGCCTTCCGGCAAATACGCTGCCGAACCGTATAGTAATCGACTTGAGTACAGACGGTGCTGCGGTGGACAAGGGCAAGGATCAGTTTTGGCCCCATCAATATCGTATCTTCAATATCCCAGATCAAAGACCTATCATTGCGGGTATATTCCAAGGTAAACATAAACCGGCTAACCCATTTGATTTCTATGAACAATTAGTTCAAGAAATCATTGAAGTACGTGACCAGGGCGGAATTCGTATAGGAAATCAACAACTTTCTTTGAGCGTACGTAGTTTCATTGCTGACGCACCTGCACGAGCGTTTGTTTTAAACCATTACGGGCACATGGCGTCAAATGCGTGTTCTAAATGCAAAGTTGAAGGTCATCGTTGCACCGTACCAGGCTTTATGGGAACGATGGTCTTCGAAGGTATTAGACACCAACTAAGGACTGACGAAGAGTATCGTAATCTCACCGACGAAGATCACGATAAGGGTAGATGTCCATTGGTTGAGTTGTTGGGATTGGTCACACGTGTTCCATTCGAAGGTTTGCACTTAGTGTGGCTGGGAAATGTTAAAAAAGTATTATCTGCAAAGGTGGAAGGAAAGCACGGACATCAAAGACTGAATGGTAGAAAATTAAATATTCTTAATTCAAGAATGATATTGCTCAGAAACTACTGCCCCTCAGAGTTCAATCGACGACCGAATGAATTGACTATGTATCACAGTTTCAAAGGTACAGAATTCAGACAATTTCTGTTGTATACCGCTCCATCTGTTGTGAAGAATGTCTTCGAACTTGATTATTACAATCATTTTATGATCCTCCACGCTGTTTTGCGCCTTTTGATTTCCGAAGAAACACCACGTGAAATGTATGTCATCTGTCAAGAAGCTCTGGAAACTTACGTCATGATGTGCGAGCAGCTCTACGGACAGCAATTTCTCTCATATAACGTGCACTGTCTATTGCATGTAGTAGCTGATGTCGAAGTGTTAGGCAGTTTTGAAACGTACAGCGCATTCTGCTTTGAGGATAATATGCAAGAGCTGCGAAGAATAATTCGGAAACCAGGCCTGAAACTTGCACAAATCTATAAAAGGATGCAAGAAATGAACGATGTTGCTTTAGCACCAGAAGAAAATAATAATCTTGTACGTCTGTCACGAAGTCATGCTGCGGGGCCTCTTCCAGAAGATATTCCGGCTCGTATCTGCCAGCAGTTTCACAAGTTGCAAGTTGACAAATTCACATTTTCAACCGCATTACGTGACAGGTGCTGTATTCTTCGAGATTCACGAGTCTGTATCATAAAAAACATAGTTGAAATAGAAAACGATATCTTCTTCATTGTTCAAGAATTTAAGACGGCGACTGAGATGTATAATGTCGGAGTATCATCGGACTCTGTGGGTGTGTATCATTGCACTGACTTATCAGACACTTTCCAAGCAGTCAACTTAAACGATGTCAAAAGTAAGAGCTACAGAATGCCACATTGGAGTGACGTAGAAGGAGAGGAAGAAATTGTGGTCAACAATGAGTGGACCTGCGTTACTCTTCTGACTCCATTAGTCGTGCCTCTGAATTAGATTAACGATATTAGAATGCTGGTGATTGGCGGGTCTGTTCGAAAGATGAAGGTGTAAGTAAATGACACTTTGTTAGCAAGAACACATGATATTCCTTAGTGTTGGGATTGCATATAACTTCCATTGGCGAAAAACTTCGAAAAATCGTATTCTATGGATAACTCAGTTTCCTTGTTTGGCTACTGCAATGTGATGTCTGCTTGGGTAGTAAACCTTGTCACAATCACTTCTTCACTGTCTTTTGATGGAAATCGTAGTATCGTTAAAGTAATCGATAAATTACGTTCCTTGTACTGTGTGGATTAAGTGTCTTTACAATGTGAGGCCTTCTACTTGCTCACTTTTCTCACTTTTACTTACTTTTCTCACTTGAGTCCCTTTTGGCTCACTTGAAAAAAAATCACACATTCCTTACTTTTCTCTACCAACCATCCGCGTGAGAGCCTTGCAATGTGCACGGAAGTACAGCTTCTTGGAAATAAATTGTGAATATCAAGTTGAAATTGAATTATATCTCTTTATACCTTAAGGCGAGGCTCCACGCTTCGTTTAAACTTTCTGAAAAAAAAGGAATGTTTAGAAAATAGTACTCCTATGTTGCTATCGCAAAGAGGCTTGAAAGTTCTTGGTGCAAGGATGAGTTTGGAAATAAATTTTTATAAACCTCAAAAATAATGTCTAATACTAGTTGAAGAGCTATACGTCCACGAGTTATCATTGTTTTGTCAGATAATGCACCAACACAAATTTTTGAACTAAGAAAGTTTTGGTTCACATTGAGATATGTATTTTACATTAAAATTTTGTATACTTTCAATTAATTTTCAGTATCATGGAAGATGCGTATCGCAAAACATCAAGCGTGTCAAATAAGCCGAGCTCAACTAAATACACCAGTATATCCAGTAGCGGTCGAGTGATTAAACGTCCGAGAAAAATAATGACTACATCTTCCGATGATGCCCCTCAACGTAAGAGGGGTATGTCCAGCAAAATTATGTCCACTGAACTGGAGCGGTTAAAGGGGCTCGCGGATGTAATTCTGAAAAAGAATAAGACAAAAGAGAACGATAGATCGAAGAGTACTGCAGAGAACAGAGCTTCAGTTAATGCGAATCATACTCTAAGGCAGAAGATGACCCGTCTAATGTGTCCATCTCTCAGAAGTGTTCCCAAGATAATTCGTAAGTAAATATGAAATTTTCGGATGTATAAATCTTGAATTTCAATTAACGTCACACTCCATTGCCCAACTCACTGTTACCGTTGCATATTGTACGTCATTCCCTACTAGAAAAATTCATGTGATAAATCACAAAATAATGGTTGCAGTAAGAAATCATCAGAAGATATTACTCTTCCAAGTGAAAGATCCGCATCGAGTGAAACTATTGGTGATGAACTGGAGCGGCTGAAGAAACTCGCCGGTGAAATACGGATAAAGAATAAAATGAAAGTAAACGATACATCTAAAAGAACAGAAAACAGAGCTACATCAAATGCGAAAATAAACTTTGAGGCAGACGATGACCCATCAATATGTAGAAATATGTCCATCTCTGAGAATTCCTCTCAACACATCTCGTAAGTAATGAATGTGCAAAGTATAAACATCACATCACTTCCAAATTCATTCAATTAATTTTGTCGCCTATATCACTGTTATTGCATATAACACATGGAACAGCATATACCGACCAAAAATTTAAGGATTTATGTACACTGGAATATTTTGCATATTTCTTAGTTGAACTTGGCTCAAAATCATTCGATTATACTTTCTTATTTATAGTAAGGGTGCAGAATCCTTGTTCAGCAATTCCACTCCTCTGTCATTTCAATGCATGAAAAGTTCGGATGTTTCTGTGCCGACGAAAAATACTGATAGGACTAATGCTGTGAATCGAAAGCTGCTGATAGATGACGGTAAAAATATGGAAATGGATGTGCAGCAGGGAGCAGTGGATATTGCTTTGAACAGCCGTTTAGATAAAATTGAAAAAAGGTTGGAGTAAGTAAAAAAATTCATATATATTTAACATATATATACAAAGCGATTCTGTGAATAATAACGCGCCTAAAAGGTAGGCAAACGCGATACGCCTGCATTGAGCAGATCAAACATCGACGATTGGGTTTTATTTATCACGTAGGAAATATATTTGAACCTTACGTTTATGCAACCGGCTATAAGTATTACAAATTCTAAAGTAACCTTAGTTTCATATCAAAAATAATATGTGCAGAACAATAGAAACCCAGAACAACGAATTGATAAAACAAAATAAACAGATATTGGATGAAATGTCAAATAAAAATTCTGGCGAAGTAGACGCAGAGGAAAGTTTGTACGAACCATTAAAGGGCTTCCCGCTGAGCACAGTTGCTGAATTTGAAGAACTAGACAATGTTGACAGTAAAGAAAAACGGAAGAAACTGGTGAGGAAATATGCCATTCCATTAGTGATTGAATATTGAAAACAAATACTTGAGGTGGTCTCCTGGAAACAGAACATTTTCTTGTAGACAATATAAACATTTACGTACACCAGATACAGTTTCAAAACTCATATCTGTGTGTTTCAGTATTACCATTTACTTCGTTTGGGCAGTACCAAGCATCGAGATTTCCTGCATTGTACTCTGAAGGAAACTATGCGGGATGACCTAGTTTGCCAGTTTACCTGGGGAGACCAAAAAGGGACAGCAAAGTTCGGCAACACTAGAGTTTCTAATATTCTGTACCGTGAGTGCTTTTTTTTCCATAAATGTCCGTATCATTTATGTACTGTGCGTTTGAAAAAAAAAACTGCTTACCTACTCCTAAACTAGTATACTCAATACAGACAGGACCCTTGCAGGGTGAGGGCCCAGTAGCGGAAGACTCAACTAGTTGGCCCGTACGGACAAGGTTCTGTGTGTGTTGGGCATACTAGATCGGGGGTAGGTGAGCAGTTTTTCTCAAACGCACGGTATGAAACTAGTTTTCAAATTCAAATTTAAGACAGAGCAATAAAATTCTGTCACAATGGAAATAATGTTCCGTGTCCTTCCAGAGGCAGCCAAAGATTGCCCGTTGTTTCACGGCCCGGGAAATAAAGCACAATTCAAAGCTGAGATGCAGGAGGTTATTCGCACTACAAAACAGAGATATCGTATTCAGAAGAAGAAGCTAGTGCCCAACGAGCCTAGTGATGAGGAAGATGAGGATTATTTACGTAGAAAGATCAATGCGTTGGAAGAGAGGATTGCAGATCAAAGTAGTGACGATAGTTCTGACGCTATGGGAGAGGAACAATCATATGACGCAGATTCCGAGCCGCAAATATAGACTCAACGAGAGGCTATTTAGCTATTTTTTACTTTTTTACTGATAGACGCATGTCTACTAAGAGGTTTCCTTGAAACATCGCAATCAGTCACTCCCTACTCGGCATTACCCAAGTTTTTCGTCCGTTTTCGCAGGCTGGTCATCCCCTTTTTAATTTCAAACTTTCAAAGGCTGTAAAATGATTAAATGAAAAAATAAATGAATTGATAGATGAATGAATAAATAAGTGGATGAATAAATAAATAATTAGATATGTGACTGACTGCGATGTTTCAAGGAAACCTCTTAGTATATGGAAGCTGCCGATACGACAGTATTTTTAACAATATATGTGGAGTTCACAAATTTACTCATTCAGTCAATAATTTTAAACAGGTTCAAGTGTTACCGTACTTATAAGAGCGATTCTTTGGAAAGTAACGTGCCTTAAACGTAGGCAAACGCGAGACGCCTGTATTGAGCAGCTCAAACATCAACGATTGGGTTTTATTTATTACGTGGGAAATAAAACCCAATCGTCGATGTTTGCGCTGCTCAATGCAGGCTTCTCGCGCTCGCCTATATTTTAGGCGCGTTACTTTCCACAGAATCGCTCTGTATATACACACATAAGAAACTATTCTTGAATGGAGAATAATTTTATTCTTGAATCAAGTGCCAGATTCTTACTTGAATCAAGAAATAAAATATTCTTGATTCAAGAATATTTAGCACTTTGTACAAGAATAGTTTTTTCTGTATGTTACGTTCTTAAAGTATAATATATCTATTACTATTTAATATATATATATATATATATATATATATATATATATATATATATATATATATATTATTTGTGTTGAAGCTAATGATGTTACAAAACTCATAGTATGAGAAAAAAAAAAACATTAAAATAAAAATATCATTCATATCGAAAAAGACTATATACCCATTTTTATTTCATAATCACCAGGGCCTGGAAGTTGGGGCCAACAATCAGACGTGGCAAGAGAGCGTAATACATGCAATAATCACAAGAAAAAAAGACGATTCGCTATACGTCGAATGTCGAAATCGAGTGAAGTAAGCATCAAAACACGTGGATGAAGGGCTTTTGAGCGCTCTGCTGTTTTACCGACGGGGTAGCATGAGACTACCCTATAGATGTAGTCATTTGGATAGAGTTCTTTAGCTGGGCGCTAGATGCGCTCTTCGGAACAAGGAGTTGTCGGAGCTCGCTCAAAAGCCCTTAAGGGCGTTGACTAGGCCTCGCGAAGCGCGCGTAAATAGACGGTCGGCATTTACCTTCTCGTTTCCTCATTTTTCAAGATAACGAAGTTTTCGATAAAGATTCTTACAGATAAAGGCTGTATCCGTGTCATGGCTTTGGCCTAATTTGCGATTTCACTTTTAGCTTGGCAAAAAAAAATCTCGAAAGTACGATCGAATAAATGTAGAGATATAAGAATGAATAAATATGCAGCGGTATTTTTATGATGTTTCACATACTTAAAATAATTTTCTAAGTCTAGCTAAATCTTAGGTTGTTATTTTCAATGTTAAACTTAAGCCTCCTCACCAGTCCGATAAGTGTAGACCATGCAAGAGTATGCAGTATACATTTAAGTATACATGCAAGTTCAAGACTGCCCGTGTGTGGATAACGGGCAGCTCTCCGTGACTGATGCAGTAGATATATAAAATAAATGTATATGTCACTGCGTACTGAAAATCACTATTCTAATATCGCTTCGCTCGGTTAGAACGCGGTTCTTCGATGCAGCATGCGAAGTTACTGTGCATATTCAAGCATATCCGGGTGTGAAAAAACAGGCAGCTTTGGGTACAAAGAAAAAAAAATATGTAAAAAAAAGACATTTGATATAAAATATAGTTACTATAAAATTTTTTTCGTTGTTTTAACACAGTCGGACGTGTTTCGACTTATATCGGCAACTGCTGACCCACTCGGACATATTTGTGCTGATTTTTAGGGCAACTGTGATTTGCGAGCCCACCCTTGCATATTCAAAAGTTTTCGTGTGTGAAAAAATGGGCAGTCCTCCGTTACTCGTGCAATGATGAAAGAAAATACTTGCTCTCTTGAAATTACCTGATGATATGACACTTTCAGACGCGCTTCCACCTAGTTTGGAAGCAACTACGATTGGCAAGCCCATGAAAAACTGAATAAAATTGAAAAAAAGCGTCTAATTAGCGTTAAAGTCGAATTTAACAAAAAATAAGACAGAAATCAAGACAAAAAATAAGACGAAAATTGAGATGAAAATCAATACAGGAGATAAGATAAAAATCAATACAGAAATCAAGACAAAGAATAATACACAATAAAGACAAAAAATCAAGACAGAAAATTAGACAAAGAATAAGATAAAAATCGAGACGAAAAATAAGACAAAAATCAAGACAAAAGTCAATACAAAAAATAAGATAAAAATCAATACAGGAGTCAGGACAGAGAATAAGATAAAAATCAATACAGAAATCAAGACAAAGAATAAGATAAAAATTAATACAGAAATCAAGACAAAAAATGAGATAAAAATCAAGACAAAAAATAAGATAAGAATCAAGACGAAAGTCTAGGCAAAAAATGCGAGTCAATAATAAAATTAATAGATATACAATAGGAATACAATTATAAAGATTGCTATTTCTATACTGTCATTGACGATTTGATAACCTCACTGTATTTTTTCTAATCAAAAATAACTAATCTATAGTAATGAAACGAATTCTTATTTTCATTAATCTCGGTCCAGCTTTAATAAACACGAATTCATTTCTAACAATATATATTTTTTTTCAAATATTTATTCACATATCGATGCTCTCGGTAGAAAAGTGTCTAAGTCCACTTTTTTTCAAAAGGCATTTTTTTGTATTTTATGTTGAAAAATATCATTCTTCGTACGTTTTTTAGCTCTCCTGAAAAATTTTCAAAAATGGAGTTAGACAATTTGCTAATTAGAACGTCGATATGTATAATCAGTGAAATCATCAATATTAACAATATTTACTTGAAAATAACAAACAAACAAGCTAATGTTATAATCTTTCTCATTCAGTGAGGCATGCTTTCACTGTGCTTTTACAACGGGCTCCTAGTGAGTCCGTAGGCAGTCATACATGAGTATAAATTTATGTCAACTGTAATATAATAAGAAAAAATTCAACACTATCAGATGAATTAGTGCTGTTCTACGATTATACCTGTGGTTTTTCTCAAATCTATACATGTCTTTAAGTAGAAAGGGTCAGCTCGCTTAATACATGCTCAGTTTTTCGTTTGAACTATTCTGTGATCTGCCCATCTATTTGTTTTTGTCTTTAGAGTCTGCTTCGGCGCAGATGTCCAGCTTCATGTCTATTGGCAACTCCTAAAAGACCTTTGCTGCCACGTCGTGATAACTTCTTCTGTCAGTTTGCTCAGTTTGCAGGACAACATGTTAATTTGGATCCTTGCTCTATCGTCCCTCTCTAGGTTGGTTGCTTTCGAGCTGTCTCATTGCTGTGTTTCATACAGCTCCCCACGCAAGTATTTCATAGTTCCCATTCTTCCACCACGAGGAAGAGGGCGCAAGTATCATCTATATACGCCAGAATCTCGCAATTTGTCTAGATTTCGGAAATATTATCCAGTATGACAGTAAGATGATGGAACCCCATAATCGATGACCTCACTCTTGAAGACAGTGGCTCCTATTCTCACTCGTTGTCGCTTGTCGACCAAGTAGCTGGACAGCAAGTCATGCGCTGTTCCTCTGAATCATTTCTTCTTCAGCTTCTCTGTCAGCAGTAGTATACTCAGGGTCTCTAACACTTTCTTCAGGTCTATGAAAGTGCCCAAGCAGGGCCGGATCTGCAATATTGTTATGCGTAGTCAGTGAAGATTGCTGTCTTGTGCCCTGGTAGAAGCTGGTTATCCTCGACTATAGGCATTTCACCACCACTTTGGCTCGTTGACGAGGTGGGTAGGTTTTCAGGACGCTAACTGATCTTCCTTTGTATCTTCAACTCCGTAGCTGGCCAAAGTACCGTCGAGTTCTGAGGCCCTGCTGCTTTTGAGTTCATATAGACAGGATCCTTTCTTTATCTGTTTGAGCAATTTTTGTTCGCTTGAGTCACTGGCGTACATCAGCTGTAGCTTCAGCATTGCTCGAAATAGTCATTGCATTTTTTTAACAATAAAAAACAACAGCAGGGTGTCCAGCAACTGAGCATTTCGAAATTCCCTGAGAATTCCAGGTTTTCCAGGGCAATATTCGTCGTTTTTCCAGGGTAAAAAGCCTAATATATACAGAGCGATTCTGTGGAAAGTGACGTGCCTAAAAAGTAGGCAAACGGGAAACGCCTGGATTGAGCAGATCAAAGATCGACGATTGGATTTTATTTATTACGTAATAATCTGCTCAATTCAGGCGTTTTCCGTTTGCTTACCTTTCAGGCGCGTGATTGTCCACATAATCGCTCTGTATAACCATTCTCAGTGTTAGATCAGCGCGTGCGAGAAATTGATTTTTGATTTTCGAATTTAAACACAAAACACTGAATTCCCAGAACTTTAGCAAAATTTCCTGAGAATTCCCTGAGAATTCCCTGAGAATTCCCTGTCCAACGAAATTCCCTGAGAATTCCAGGTTTTCCAGGTTTACCCTGTCGCTGGACACCCTGAACAGGTATCATCGTAGAACAGCACTAATTTAGCTAAAATCTAAGCACGTCTGAATGTGTATAATAAAATATAGCACATGCATAAATAACTTATAGGTGAACGTGAGTCTCATTGGGATGTCATATATTTTCTTAAAATTAACTGGTTATAGGTTCCCTTGATGTAGTTTAGATCATCTTTGTCAAATAATACGTAGGCATTGTGACTGAAAATTCGGATAATGCTGTAGGGGCCTATGTTACGGATTATTAACGAAAAAAGGAAACCGTGATTCCTCGAGCAAAATAAGGAGACTTTTATGACACTAATAAATTAGTCTCAACGAATTAGTTATATTTGGAAATACAAGTGCTCGAGTTAATATCTGGAGCAACACTGATTTGTTTTTAACAAGAGTAGTTATTAGTAGAAGAGTCGTCCCGACTCTCAAGTGAATATAGAATTGACGAAAGTTTAACAGGTGTATTTGCTCTCATAGGGAAAGTTTGAGCTGTGGCTCGAAAATTGAATAGTTTGATTAACATTATCCGGTCTAACCTTTTGTCTCGTGGGTAAACCACAGAAAGCCACAAGAAGATAGTCGAGCTCAATCAAATGTCACAACATAAGTTTTTACAAAAATCCTCCGAGGGCAGGAACCAGTAACAAGTGTAGGAATCAGGAATCAGGAATGAAGAATCAGGATGGTGTTGGTTAAATCCTGCATACTGCAACAGGAAGCGGTTGGAGGGATGAAGGGACCAAGGACTAGTAGGCCGAGCTCCAAACCTCTTCGAAAACTTGATAAAACGACCTAGATTGGAGGACAAATGTTAGCTTCTTGAAATAATAATAAAGTCGTAAATCAAAGTATCAGACGTTAACTCGATAGAATGTTTTTTTAAGATATTTGATCAAAATAATTAAAAATGACGAATCAAATAATTATAGAAAATCTGAATGATCTTATCTGATGGGACGGAGAATCAGGATAGTTTGAGGATAGTTGCTGGGTTCTTGGTCTCGTCTGTGAAAGGTTGTTGAGCTCGTTTTCCTCTTAAGGGTAGGAGATACTGAAAACTGCCAATTTATTGCTATTTTCAAATCAGATAAACCAATAGATATTTTCAAATGAAATTTAACACACATGGTGGCCATCTCAAAACATAGACATTGTGCAAATTTCGAGTCAATCGAAACAATAAGTACAGAGTTACTCCTCATAATGCTTCTGAAATAGCCTTTATTCAAAAACCTCCCATGCGTCTGAGTTATTCTTGAATTTTGCTGGGCTTGCACACACATATTTTAAGATGCGTAAGTAAATATAGAATTGACGAAAGTTTAACAGGTGTATTTGCCCTCATAGGGAAAGTTTGAGCTGTGGCTCGAAAATTAAATAGTTTGATTTCCCTAATATTATCTGGTCTAACCTTTCGTCTCCTGGGTAAACCACAGAAAGCCACAAGAAGATAGTCGAGCTCAATCAAATATCACAACATAGGTTTTTACAAAAATCCTCCGAGTGCAGGAACCAGTAACAAGTGTACGAATCAGGAATCAGGAATGAAGAATCAGGAAACAGGATGGTGTTGATTAAATCCTGCGTACTGCAACAGGAAGCCGTTGGAGGGATGAATGGACCAAGGACTAGTAGGCCGAGCTCCAAACCTCTTCGAAAACCCGATAAAACGACCTAGATAGGAGGACAAGTGTTAGCTTCTTGAAATAATAATAAAGTCGTAAATCAAGGTATCAGATGTTAACTCGATAGAATGTTTTTTTAATATATTTGATCAAAATAATTAAAAATGACGAATCAAATAATTATAGAAAGTCTGAATGATCTTATCTGATTGGACGGAGAATCAGGATAGTTTGAGGATCCTTGCTGGGTTCTTGGTCTCGTCTGTGAAAGGTTGTTGAGCTTTATTTCCTCTTAAGGGTAGGAGATACTGAAAACTGCCAATTCATTGCTATTTTCAAATCACATAAACCAATAGATATTTTCAAATGAAATTCAACACACATAGTGGCCATCTCAAAACATAGAAATTGTGCAAATTTCAAGTCAATTGAAACAATAAGTACAGAGTTACTCCTCATAATGCTTGTGAAATAGCCTTTATTCGAAAACCTCCCATGCGTCTGAGTTATTCTTGAATCTTGCTGGGCTTGCACACACATATTTTAGGATGCGTAAGCCACAAACCCACGTCGGTTTTAATAGATAGCTACGATACTTTGATTTTGACATTTTTTTTATGAAAAAAAAAATATATTTTCAATTATTTTTTATCAAATTTTTTTTTTGTCTCGATTTCCAAAATCTGACGTGGGTTTGTAGCTAGTGTGTGTAGGAACGTACCCTGAAAATTTGAAGAGTCTTCGACAAAAACTCAGACGCAATGGACTTTTTCAATTGCCAAAAACCTAGTTCTGAAATAAATCGCTTTGAAGTTTTTTTTTTTCAAATGATTCACAAAATTCAAGAAGTTCAAGATATAAATTATCACAACTTGAAGAAAATTCAACATATATATTTTAGCAGTTCGGTTGATATGAACATGGTCTTGTCGAGTCTAAGCAATTTGTCCTGCGGGCAGCGAATCATGCGGTTGATAACTTGTAAATCTGGTTCTGTAAAATAAATACAAACATTTGGAAGAATATTGATTCGCTATATTAATTTGAATGCTCATCTCTGGTGTAGTGTGTGACCAAAAACTTCAATATGATTTCCAACCGTAGAAAAACACATTTTGGAGTTGTTGTCTTATGGGGGTATACACACCTTGAAAAGGATTCTTTCCAAATCACTGCTACGCTCTGTGAAAACATTCCACTGACCTAGTTCTTTCCCAGTTGATTAGTGCCATTTTGATACATAGTTCATGATTTTCACAGGTTTTATGTCCTCCGCTGAACAAAAATTTAGTCCATCGAAGAAAAAGTAGTTGTCGTAGGGTACAGGCTGCTGCGTTGCATGAAATTTCTCAAAATTTGGAGGAAATATTCTGTATCAATGTAACTTAGGGGCAAACCAATAATATTACATGAATTCTATTTCAAAGACTTTTTCCTCCATCGTTTTGGAAAAAATATTTTACAATCAAAAATTTCTATGTCTAAAACTTGAATATATGAAATATTATTGGTTTGCGCCTAAATTACATTCATACGGAATATGTTGTTGAAATTTGAAGAAATTTCAAGCAACGCAGCAACCTGTACCCTACGACAACTACTTTTTCTTAGATGGACTGAATTTTTGTTCAGCGGAGGACATAAAATCTGGAATAATCATGAACCATGTATTAAAATAGCACTAATGAACTGTGAAAAAACTGAGTCACTAGAATGTTCTCTCAGAGTGTAGCAGTGATTTGAAAATAATTATTTTTTCTCATTATTATTTTTTTACCTCAGGTAAATCACTCGAGTGTTGTAGCTTGATGGAGAACTGCATCTCAAGTTACTTTTTTTTACAGATTAAAAAAGCAAATAATAATGTTTTGAGATGGCAAACATGTGTGTTAAATTTCATTTGAAAATATTTATTGGTTCGTCTAATTTAAAAATAGCAATAAATTGGCAGTTTTCAGTATCTCCTACCCTTAGGTCGAAACCAGTTCCGCAGTTTCAGGCACATTCACTCACCTCCACCCAGAGTTTGCGTAGACTGTATAGGCCTAGCTGTGTTGATTTTTTCAGATAAAATTATTCTCAAGTTGTCTGCAGCTTGTGCTTTCAGACTAAGGATGATGCTCTGATCCGGACTCTGTGAATCATTCTGACCTGACACATCACTTGATGAAGAGTAGTACTATGATTCTTTGTCGTGTTGACCTATCGGATTCAATGAATCTGAGCATAAAAACGAAAATATGAGTCGTGACAATTGAATATATTCTTCAATTTTATAATAAAGTAGGACGAGCAATTCAATACCTTCATATACATGTGTCGACAGTGCTGTCAGTGATTAGCTGGTGCGCATCGTTCGGTCAAAGTAAGATCCTGCGTGATATCTGTATTT